>JAYESD010000001.1:51209568-51627415 GCA_036927565.1 Tuctoria greenei | reverse complement strand
TATTAGAGAATCAGAAGTTAGATGTCATCTTGGGAATGGCATGGTTACAATACCATGGTGCTATTCTAGATCTCGTTCCTCAAAAAATATATCTAAATTCTCCACTTCATCCCTCTTAAGTCCTCAATCTTGAGAGAGCCATTCTAGTAAATTCATCTACTCACAATACCGAGGTTATGGAACTAAAGGATATCACGGTAGTATGTGAATACCCGGACGTGTTTCCTGAAGATCTTCTGGTATGCCTCCAGAAAGAGATATAGAGTTCAAGACTGAACTTGTACCGGGAACAGTGCCAATCTCAAGGCCACCCTACAAGATGGCACCCAAGGAACATGCAGAACTTCGGAGCAGTTGACAGAACTTGAGGACAAGGGTTTCATTCGTCCAAGTTCATCACCATGGGGTTGTTCTGCATTGTTCATAGAGAAGAAAGATAAGACCTTGAGACTGTGTGTGGACTATCGTCCACTCAATGTTGTCACTATCAAGAACAAGTATCCACTACCACGCATTGATATTCTTTTCGATCAACTAGTGGGTGCTAAAGTACTTTCAAAGATGGATCTTCGCTCTGGTTATCATCAGACTAGAATCCGACCAGAAGACATACCAAAGACAGCATTCTCGATGAGGTTTGGACTGTATGAATATCTTGTTATGTCCTTCGGATTGCCGGAATTGGACAAGTTTGTCGTGGTCTTCATTGACGACATCCTTGTGTATTCAAAATCTGAAGAAGAACATGCTCAACACTTGCGTATCGTACTTCAACGATTACGGGACCACCAGCTATATGCTAAGTTCAGCAAGTGTGAATTTTGGATCAGCCAAGTGCCATTTTTAGGGCACATCATATCAGCAGAAGGGATTGCAGTTGATCCGAGCAAGATAAAGCAAGTACTCAAATGGGAGTCTCCAAAATCTGTACATGAAGTTCAAAGTTTCCCTAGGTTTGGCTGGGTATTACCGGAGGTTCATTCCCAGTTTCTCCAAGATAGCTAAACCAATGACGGAACTTCTAAAGAAGGGGACGAAGTATGTGTGGACTAAGGCACGTGAGGGAGGTTTTCAGGCATTGATAAAACACCTCACAACAGCACCAGTATTGGCTCAACCGGACACAACCCAATCTTTTGACGTGTATTGTGATGCATCAGGAATTGGTTTGGGTTGTGTGTTGATGCAGGACAGACGAGTGATCGCTTATGGGTCACGACAGCTTCAGAATCATGAGTAGCACTATCCGACTCATGATCTAGAACTCACTGCTGTGGTACTAGCATTGAAGATGTGGAGACATTATCTACTAGGTAATCTAGTACATCTTTACACCGATCACAAGAGTTTGAAGTACATCTTCACCCAGAAGGACCTAAATATGCGACAGGGTAGATGGTTGGAATTAATCAAGGATTATGAGATTGAAATCCACTACCATCCCGGTAAGGAGAATGTAGTCGCAGATGCTCTGAGCCGCAAGTCCCATGTCAACAATCTTTCCATTACCTCAATGGGAGAAGAAGAACCGAGTCTCTGCTTGGTTCCATATGGGGCACTTTACAACCTAGCTCTCATTCCCACTATCAGGGAGGATATCATGGCAGCTCAGAAGGAGGACAAAGGGATGTCGCACATTCGACAAATAATGGAGAAGGGGGAGATGAAGTGTTTCTGATTTGACGATGAAGGTACCCTCTGGTTTAAAAACTGCATAGTGGTACCCTGAAACATGGAACTTCGGAACAAGATACTAGATGAAGCTCATTTATCCAAGTATTCCAATCATCCGGGAAGTAACAAAATGTACCAAGACTTGAAAAAGAAGTTCTGGTGGACTCGGATGAAGAGAGAAGTAGCAAAATACGTATCCGAATGTGATACGTGTCGACGAGTTAAGGGCCGACCATATGAAGGCAGCTGGACAGCTTCAACCTTTAAGCATACCGACTTGGAAATGGGAGGATATCAGCATGGATTTCATTGTTGGGTTGCCTCCCACTCTCCATAGGGCACGACTCAATTTGGGTGATCGTGGATCTATTTTTGTTGCTCGCTTTTGGGAGCATCTCCACGATGCATTGGGTACCAAACTGATTCGAAGCTCGGCTTATCATCCTCAGACTGGTGGACAAACCGAACGTGTAAACCAAGTGCTTGAGGATATGCTTCGTGCTTGTGCCATCCACCATGGTAGGAATTGGGATGATAATCTACCATTGACGGAATTTTCGTACAACAACGGTTACCAGGCTAGCATCTAGATGACGCCATATGAAGCTCTTTATGGCCGGAAGTGTCGCGCACCCTTGAACTGGTGCGAATCTGGTGAACGAGTGGTATATGGCATCGACTTAATAAATGAAGCCGAAGAACAAGTACGTCTTATTCAAGCCAATCTCAAAGCTGCTCAGTCTTGTCAGAAGAGCTATGTGGACAAACGACGTCGACCTCTTCACTTCGAGGTTGGGGATCAAGTTTATCTCTGAGTATCCCCGATGAAAGGAATTAATCGATTCGGAGTAAGAGGAAAGCTAGCTCCACGTTTTATTGGGCCGTTCCTAATAATCAAAAGATGCAGACCTGTGGCATATCAATTGGAGTTACCGCCGTCGTTGGCAGGGGTCCACTATGTGTTTCACATTTCTCAGTTGCGGAAATGTCTCAAAGCCCCATCGAATATACGTATTGAGGATTTGGAAACTCTCCAACCAGATGTTATGTATTCCGAACATCCAATCCAGATCATTGATGAGAAAACTCGCACCACAAGAAGGCACACTTTGCGTTTCTACAAAGTCTTGTGGAGCAACCACAGTGCTGAAGAAGCCACATGGGAAAGCGAGGAATATCTTAAAACGAACTATCCGGACTTGTTAGCAGCACATGCTCAGTAGATCTTTATCTTTTGTCCTTCCCTTGTAATCTCGGGATGAGATTCTTTTAAGGAGGGAGGAATGTAAAATCCCACTTTTTCCTTTATTGTGAAGTTCAACTACAAATGGTTTATCAGACATAATGGGGGTCAACATAATTGTGCACATAAACTTGACCTCACTAGAAAGGCCCTGACAAAAAGATTCAAGTCCAAGGCTCCAAATTTTTCCTTGGACTCTTAAATATCTAACTAGCTTCTCAGAAAATTTTCAAGATTTTTGAAGTACATCTTCCATTTGTTTGGACGCGTACAAAAGATTCTTTTCGCGTCGACATCAAATTTAGCTTTACACTAAACTTTTCCCAATCAATCCCTAATTTTTCCTAAGACCTTTTATGGTTTAGGTAACTTGGTTTCAAAGTTTGGAGATTTTTGGACCTCAGATACTATTTAATTCAATAAGTTTTATACCCATATTTGAATTCAAATTTGAATTTGCAGTTGATGCAAACAATGTCCAAATTGAAATCTGATTGCAGAATTGAATTCCCCATATTTTTCTTAGCCTACCTGCAAATTTTGGGAATTTTTGGACAATGTTTTAGCTGGAATTTAGAGGAGGGGATAAGGGAGAGAGGTGGGGCCCACAGGTCATACAGTGAAACCGATTCACCGCCCCTATTTTCTCTCCCCGGGTGACACCCGCGACGCTGCATGGAGCCAGCGCGCCGTCAGCCGTCGGTCGCCTCCAGCTACCCCTGTAACACCCTAATTTTCATGCATCATGCCCTACATACACTCATATACATGTTTAACATTAACCCACATCAAGAGGAACAAGTTTAAAATTGTTTCGGAGCATTTAAAAATTTATTTGGAACAAAACCGCACTTAAAATGCAGGAAAGTGCGGACTAGTCTGATTTTACTGAGGACTAGTCTGATTTCTCTCTGACTAAAAACGGACATGTCCATTTTTGCTACGGACTAGTTCGATTTTGCGTCTGGAAACCTTCGGACTTGTCCGATTTTGTGCGGACTAGTCCGATATTACAAGAATCCTTGAAAAATTGTTAAGTCCTTGGACTTTTCCGGACTAGTCCGGTGTTCTAGCGGACTTGTCCATTTTCCTCTCTGTTCAAAGTCGGACTTGTCCGATTTTTGGCCACACTTGTCCGATTTTCGCTCTGGACGACTTCGAACTAGTCCAGTCCTTTCCGGACTTGTCCGATATTTCGTGACTCCGAGTTGATCTTTTGTTTTACGACTTGTTTCTTGGGTTTCACGTTAAGTGGGCCTAGGGGACGTCGTTCCTAACTCTTTTAGAGCCCATGTGGGACTCTAAACCGGCCTCTACTCATCCCAAACTCAAAATCCATCTAACCCTAGCCTCCACCTCTATATAAACAACCCCACCCCTTGGATTGACATCTATTTGCCACTTTTCCACCCACCCAAACCCTAGTTCATGGGGAGCCACCATCAAGGAGGGAGGAGAAGATCCCAAGCAAGAAGAAGAAGAGGAGGGAACGAAAGAGGATCAAGATTTCCACCAAGTTTCGTCCTTCAACCACCAATTCATCCCCAAGTTCATCACCAACCCTAGATCACCAAGATCCAAGTGCTACCTCCAAGTTTCTTGATTCATTGGAGTTCTAAACACCTGGTATACCTTCTATTATCTTCTCCTTACATGAATTCAACCCCTAATCTCCGAATTTACGTCGATCTAGAAAACCCTAATCTGCTGATCTCGCAGAGGCGGACTTGTCCGGTCCCTAGCAGACTAGTCCGATCTTTCTGGTTAAATTGTGTTGAATTAATTCTAAAATTTGATCTAATCGAATCCAAACCTGTATAAACTTGTAAAAAGCTATTAGAACTAGTTAGTGATCATTAAAAGCAATTTAGTAACAAGTTCTACCTTGCATTTGCATTAATCATGCATGCCATGTCATATTGAGTAATATTTGTGCACTTTTGATTGTGTTTCTTGTCTTGTATGTTTATTGTGTGGATTAGACGGATTTGCGCTAGAGAGTGCCGCGGAGGATCTACAGCACCAAGAGTTTGAAGAAATTGACCCCAATCAACAGCAAGACCAAGGCAAGTGTCCTTGAAGCATATTGATCCTGTTTTTAAATAAATGTTTTGTTTGCAAAATTGCATGCTTGTGTCAATTTGATGGGAAACCTATGGTAGGAAGTTTACTAGAATTGTTGACCACCCTTGTCATCTGGAATTTATGGTAGAGAGAGTCGGGAAGGGTTTTTACCTTTTGCTTCGCTTAATCAACTGGGATGGGAAAACAACTATACCACTCCATTTAATTATGCATGGATGAGATTATGGTTAACATGAACTGGTTAAATCTGATATGGTAATGGGTGATCTAAGCAAGCCTGGTATGTGGATGGGTTGGACGTATGGTGGTTTGCTTGCTTTAGATCTAAGGACTGGTTCATGCGAGAATAAGCCAGGACTACAGTGCCCACAACGAGGCCAAGTATGGGTGCCGCGTAGCTGATTAAATAGGGCTTTGCTAGTGCTATTTGGACCATTGTGGATGCTCGGGGAAGGGGTAGTCGGATGGGTTTGTTGATGATTGGTGGGACTACCCTGGGATTCGAATGGCTCAAGAGGGGGCCCTTGGTTGAAGATGTGCTCTGCGGGAGACATCGCCACCGGTGAAACCTCAGTGGGGTCTAAATAGGCTAGTAATCCCTTTGTAAAGGCTATTTCGTGATCTCTTGGCCACGCACCGACGGAAGTGTGTAATGTGACCGACGGGTCATGGGCATAAGGGAGGTTCTTAGTCACCGAAAGGTGATGAAATCAGAAACACGTGGGTAAAGAGGTACAAACTCTAAAGAGTTAATTAAAACTATCATGATAGCCGTGCTCCCAGTTATAAGCACATGGACAACTTCCATGATTAGAAGGTACTCGATATTGGGATGGTATATGGATGGTTATGGATTTATTTCTGGTATTGAATATGGTTATTGGCAATGGTGAAATCTGGAATTATTGATGATGGTAGCGAATTCAGAATGGTATTATGATATTACTTGTGATTATGATGGGTTTACTTCACATACATATAATATATTGATTTTCAAATGTTTTAATGTACTTTTCAGCACTTTGCCATTATTATTGTCGTCATTTGAATCAGCCACATGTCATACTTTCCACGCTTGCTGAGTACGACATGTACTCACTCTTGCAATCCCCCCCCCCCCCAACAGTTGCAGGTCAGGATTGGGAGTTTAATGGTGATAATGCGGAGTTCTAGGCCGTGTTTACCGTCAGCTTTGCCTGTGGTGTTATTGGAGCTGCGTTATACCCTATTTCTTATGCTGCCTAGCTGCTTAGTTTGCTTAGTTGCTTAATTAGTTTATTTCCGCTGCATTAGTTGAACATGTCTTCAATATTCATTAGAGCTTGTATTCGAGGATAATCTGGTTTGTGTAATAAAATTTGGTTAATTAATCTTGTTCTGTGGTAATTTTCTGTATATCGTTTGTGATTGCACTCGTGTATGTGTGATGAACATCCTGGGCACACATATGCGTTAGCTTGGTTCGTTTTTGGAATCGGGCGTCACAGATTGGTATCAAAGCCACAGGTTGACCGTAGGATGCAGCCTAGATAGGATGGACACTTTAGAGCACATAGGAGCACTTAGGAATCGATGAGTTTTTGCTTGGGGTGCTGTTTGCTATATATATTGTTTGCTTGTGTGCTTAATAGAGGATTTTGGGGTGCTTTAGCATTGCCATGTCCACCTAGGCTAGGGTAGCCAGTTGTTTAGTTTCATATCCCTTGATGCATATAGTTGGGGACGTTTTCTAATTCTTACCTACTGCTTTTCTTCAGATGGTGAGGACTCACAACCAGAGGGATGGCAATGATGAGGAGGAGAACAATGGAGAGCCTCAGAATAACATTGGACAAGGATCTACTTAGGGAGCTATCAACATTGAGCAGCTTTTGGCTATGCAAAACCAGCTCATGCAGACCATGATACAGACTATGGGACAGCTGCAGGCTGGCAACATCCACAATCAGCCCCACATGCCTCCACCACCACCCCTGCCTCCTCATAACTGATTGGGAGAGTTTATGAGGACTAGGCCGCCAACCTTTGCTCAAGCTGCCGACCCTATGGACGCGGATGATTGGCTCAAGTCCGTGGAGAAGAAGCTAGCTATTGTCCAATGTAGTGACCGGGAGAAGGTCTTGTTTGCTTCTCATCAACTACTTGGAGCAGCTGCGGATTGGTGGGATGCTTATTGCAATGCTCATGAGAACCAAGAGAGAAATACTTGGGCCGAATTCAAGGAGAATTTTCGTTCTCATTTTGTGCCCGAGGGTGTTATGATCTTGAAGAGGCAAGAATTTGAGAATTTAAGGCAAGGAAAATCAAGCGTAATTGAATATCTCAATAAATTCACACAACTCTCAAGGTATGCGCTTGAGGATGTTAGTCGGGACAGCCGGAAGCAATACTTGTTCATGAGAGGCCTCAACAATGAGATCCAAGTGCAACTACTCAACTGCGATTATGCCAATTTCCAGAAGCTTGTGGACAAAGCAATTGTGATTGAGAACAAGATCCGTGAGATGGAGCAAGAAATTAAGAGGAAGGCGCCATATCAAGGAAAGCAACAAGGAAGTAACGTGCGCCCTCGCCTTGCACCACCCAATGCGCCTATTACAGCTGTTCTATTCCTACTCAACGCCCTGGTTATGCACCGCGCCCAACTCAGTTTGTGCAGCAGCGCCCTGTTATGCAAGCACCTAGGCCTCCAATGCCTTATGCACCTCGTGCTAATTTTCCTGCTGCAAATGTTCAAAACCAAGCTCGTCCCAATAATTCTGGTGGAGTTAAGAAGTGCTATACTTGTGGAGAAGCTGGACACTTTGCGCATCAATGTCCTAAGTTAGGCCTTGGTCAAGGAAGCAATGCACCGAGGCAAAACCCAAGACCTAATGGAGGACAGCAACAAGGGAGCCGCGGACAGCAGAATTTTGCTCGTGGCAACGTGAACCATGTCTCTACGGAGGATGCTCAATAAGCGGATGACGTGGTCATTGGTATGTTTTCTCGCCAACTCCAACCCCCGCGACTATGTTATTTGATTCTGGAGCATCGCATTCATTCATTGCATCAAAATATGTTGCCAAGTATAGTTTGCCTATCTCTCATATGAAGTTTACTCTATTGGTTAAGTCTCCTAGAGGAGAGATGAGGACAAATATAGTATGTCCAAAAGTAAGTCTTAGAATAAGGGGGGTAGACTTCTCCGTCAACCTCATTGTTTTGGACTCTCAAGGGCTGGACATTATACTTGGTATGGACTGGTTGAGGAAGCACAATGGAGTTATTGAGTGTGCCATGAAGACGGTGAAGTTGACCAATGAAGAGGGGATCACCGTAGAATTTGAAGCATCTCAAACCGCACCAAAGCAATTGGAGCTGAATTATATGGACGGTGCCGCAATTGAGGAGATTCCGGTGGTGTGTGAATTTTTGGATGTTTTTCCAGACGAGTTGCCAGGTATGCCACCTGATCGAGACATTGAGTTTGTTATTGATTTAATACCCGGAACTGCACCTATAGCTAAGAGGCCATATAGGATGCCTCCTTTGGAATTACTGGAGCTCAAGAAGCAAATTCAATAGCAACTAGAGAAGGGTTTTATTCGCCCTAGCTCTTCACCTTGGGGAGCGCCCGTGTTGTTCGTTGACAAGAAGGATGGATCCCAAAGGATGTGCGTAGATTACCGAGCTCTCAATGAAGTAACAATCAAGAACAAGTACACCTTGCCACGCATAGAAGACTTGTTTGATCAGATGAAGGGTGCTTGTGTCTTCTCTAAGATTGATTTGAGGTCGGGATACTTTCAAATGAAGATTAGACCATCGGACATACCCAAAACAACTTTTAGAACACGGTATGGATCTTATGAGTACACCGTGATGTCTTTTGGATTGACAAATGCACCTTCCTACTTTATGTACCTCATGAATAAGGTCTTCATGGAGTACTTGGATAAGTTCATTGTGCTGTTTATTGATGATATTATGATCTACTCGAAGGATGAGAAAGAACATGAGGAACACTTGAGGCTTACGCTACAGAAATTGAGGGAGCATCGATTGTATGCCAAGTTCAACAAGTGTCAGTTTTGGTTGAGAGAGGTATCGTTTTTGGATCATATAATCTCAGGAGGAGGAGTATTGGTTGACCCCGGAAAAGTGAGAGACGTGTTGAAGTGGGAACCACCGCAAAATGTAAAGGAAATAAGGAGTTTTCTTGGGATGGCCGGATATTACCGTCGGTTTATCAAGGACTTCTCCAAGATAGCCAAGCCTATGACGGAGTTGCTAATGAAGGGAAAGGCTTTCCAATGGACTCAAGCTTGTCAAAATAGTTTTGAGGAGTTGAAGAAGAGGTTGACATCAGCCCCAGTTTTTGTATTGCCGGACGTGAGCAAGAGTTTTGATATTTATTGCGACGCATCGAGACAAGGGCTTGGATGTGTATTGATGCAAGAAGGTCAAGTGATCGCCTATGCATCAAGACAATTGAAGAAACATGAGCAGAATTACCCAACACGTGATCTTGAACTAGCAGCCGTGGTACATGCATTGAAGATTTGGAGGCACTATATTCTTGGATATAGGTGTGAAATTTATACGGATCATAAGAGTTTGAAGTATATTTTCACACAAACGGATCTGAACTTGAGGCAACGAAGATGGTTGGAGCTCATCAAAGACTATGATTTGGGGATCAACTATCATCCGGGAAAAGGAAATGTAGTGCCGATGCTTTGAGTAGAAAGGGAGTAAGTCATCAACTCATAGTTCGAGAGTTACCATTCGAGTTATGTAAGGAGTTTGAACGGTTGAACCTCGGGTTTGTAAATGAGATGGAGATGATGGAGTTAAACCCAACCTTGGAGCAAGAAATTCGAGAGGCACAACACGCAGATGAGGAGATCAAGGAAATAAAGAAAAGGATCGAGGAAGGGAGAGAATTCAGATTTGATGAAGACGAACATGGTACCTTATGGCTTGGAAAGAGGATTGTTGTGCCTAATGTAAAGCATATTCGGGAGACAATATTAAAGGAGGCACATGACTCACCTTACTCAATTCACCCTGGTTGTACAAAGATGTACAAAGACTTGAAGGCTTGCTATTGGTGGGATAGCATGAAGAAGGACATAGCTGAATACGTAGCATTGTGTGATGTGTGCCAACGAGTCAAGGCGGAACATCAAAGGACAGCCGGATTATTGCAACCGTTGAAGATTCCGGAATGGAAGCGGGAAGAAATTGGAATGGACTTCATAGTTGGGTTACCACGTACTCAGTCCGGGTATGACTCAATTTGGGTAATTGTGGATCGCTTAACCAAGTCGGCTCATTTTGTCCCTGTGAAGACCAAATATACAGATGCACGATTGGCCGAAATATACATGGAGCATATTGTGTGTCGACACGGAGTCCCGAAGAAGATCGTGTCGGATAGAGGTTCTCAATTTACCTCCAGATTTTGGTAAAAATTACATGAAGCTTTGGGAACGAGGTTGAATTTTAGTTCAGCATATCATCCTCAAACGGATGGACAAACTGAGAGGACCAATCAGATTTTGGAGGACATGTTAAGAGCTTGTGCTTTGAAGCATGGGAAAAGTTGGGACAAAAGCTTGCCATACGCAGAATTTTCATACAACAATAGTTACCAAGCAAGTTTGAAGATGTCACCATATGAAGCGCTTTATGGAAGGAAGTGTAGGACACCTTTATTCTGGAATGAGGCATGAGAAACTCAAGTATTTGGTCCGGATGTGTTGCAAGAAGCCGAAAAGCAAGTCCAAATAATTCGTGAAAACTTGAGGGTTGCCCAATAAAGACAAAAAGGCTATGCGGATAATAGAAGAAGGAAACTAGCATTTGAAGTGTGAGATTTCGTTTACCTCAAGGTGTCACCAATGAGAGGTCATAAGAGTTTTAACATAAGAGGCAAGCTTGCACCTCGTTATATAGGACCATTCAAGATTTTGGACAAAAGAGGAGAAGTAGCGTATAAGTTGGAGATGCCAGCTAATCTCTCATACGTGCATGATGTCTTTCATGTTTCCCAGCTCAAGAAGTGCTTGAGAGTATCGGGATAACAAGTGCCAATGGAAGAATTGGAATCAGAGGAAGATTTGACTTATGCCGAGCAACTGATCAAAATCATGGAAGCCAAGGAGAGAATCACAAGGAACAAGGTGATTCCATGGTGTAAAGTTCAATGGAAGCACCACGCAGAAAAAGAAGCAACTTGGGAGCTAGAAGATGATCTCAAGAAGGAATTTCCCCATCTCTTCTCTTCCGCGTCGAATCTCGAGGGCGAGATTCATTTTAAGGGGGGTAGGTTTGTAACACATTAATTTTCATGCATCATGCCCTACATACACTCATATACATGTTTAGCATTAACCCACATCAAGAGGAACAAGTTTAAAATTGTTTCGGAGTGTTTAAAAATTTATTTGGAACAAAACCGCACTTAAAATGCAGGAAAGTGCGGACTAGTCCGATTTTACTGAGGACTAGTCCAATTTCTCTCTGACTAAAAACGGACTTGTCCATTTTTGCTACGGACTAGTCCGATTTTGCCTCTGGAAACCTTCGGACTTGTCTGATTTTGTGCGGACTAGTCCAATATTCCAAGAATCCTTGAAAAATTGTTAAGTCCTTGGACTTTTCCGGACTAGTCCGGTGTTCTAGCGGACTTGTCCGTTTTCCTCTCTGTTCAAAGTCGGACTTGTCCGATTTTTGGCCAGACTTGTCCGATTTTCGCTCTGGATGACTTTGGACTAGTCCTGTCCTTTCTGGACTTGTCCGATATTTCGTGACTCTGAGTTGATCTTTTGTTTTACGACTTGTTTCTTGGGTTTCACATTAAGTGGTCCTAGAGACGTCGTGCCTAACTCTTTTAAAGCCCATGTGGGACTCTAAACCGGCCTCTACTCATCCCAAACTCGAAATCCATCTAGCCCTAGCCTCCACCTCTATATAAACAACCCCACCCCTTGGATTGACATCTATTTGCCACTTTTCCACCCACCCAAACCCTAGTTCGTGGGGAGCCACCATCAAGGAGGGAGGAGAAGATCCCAAGCAAGAAGAAGAAGAGGAGGGAACGAAAGAGGATCAAGATTTCCACCAAGTTTCGTCCTTCAACCACCAATTCATCCCCAAGTTCATCACCAACCCTAGATCACCAAGATCCAAGTGCTACCTGCAAGTTTCTTGATTCATTGGAGTTCTAAACACCTGGTATACCTTCTATTATTTTTTCCTTACGTGAATTCAACCCCTAATCTCCGAATTTACGTCGATCTAGAAAACCCTAATCTGCTGATCTCGCGGAGGGCGGACTTGTCTGGTCCCTAGCGGACTAGTCCGATCTTTCTGGTTAAATTGTGTTGAATTAATTCTAAAATTTGATCTAATTGAATCCAAACCTGTATAAACTTGTTAAAAGCTATTAGAACTAGTTAGTGATCATTAAAAGCAATTTAGTAACAAGTTCTACCTTGCATTTGCATTAATCATGCATGCCATGTCATATTGAGTAATATTTGTGCACTTTTGATTGTGTTTCTTGTCTTGTATGTTTATTGTGTGGATTAGACGGATTTGCACTAGAGAGTGTCGTGGAGGATCTACATCACCAAGAGTTTGAAGAAATTGACCCCAATCAACAGCAAGAGCAAGGCAAGTGTCCTTGAAGCATATTGATCCTGTTTTTAAATAAATGTTTTGTTTGCAAAATTGCATGCTTGTGTCAATTTGATGGGAAACCTATGGTAGGAAGTTTACTATAATTGTTGACCACCCTTGTCACCTGGAATTTATGGTAGAGAGAGTCGGGAAGGGTTTTTACCTTTTGCTTCGCTTAATCAACTGGGATGGGAAAACAACTATACCACTCAATTTAATTATGCATGGATGAGATTATGGTTAACATGAACTGGTTAAATCTGATATGGTAATGGGTGATCTAAGCAAGCCTGGTATGTGGATGGGTTGGACGTATGGTGGTTTGCTTGCTTTAGATCTAAGGACCGGTACATGCGAGAATAAGCCAGGACTACAGTGCCACCACGAGGCCAAGTATGGGTGCGGCATAGCTGATTAATTAGGGCTTTGCTAGTGCTATTTGGACCATTGTGGATGCTCGGGGAAGGGGTAGTCAGATTGGGTTTGTTGATGATTGGTGGGACTACGCTGGGATCCGAATGGCTCAAGAGGGGGCCCTTGGTTGAAGATGTGCTCTGCGGGAGACATCGCCACCGGTGAAACCTCAGTGGGGTCTAAATAGGCTAGTAATCCCTTTGTAAAGAATATTTTGTGATCTCTTGGCCACGCACCGACGGAAGTGTGTAATGTGACCGACGGGTCATGGGCATAAGGGAGGTTCTTAGTCACCGAAAGGTGATGAAATCATAAACACGTGGGTAAAGAGGTACAAACTCTAAAGAGTTAATTAAAACTATCATGATAGCCGTGCTTCCGGTTATGAGGACCTGGACAACTTCCATGATTAGAAGGTACTCGGTATTGGGATGGTATATGGATGGTTATGGATTTATTTCTGGTATTTAATATGGTTATTGGCAATGGTGAAATCTGGAATTATTGATGATGGTAGCGAATTCAGAATGGTATTATGATATTACTTGTGATTATGATGGGTTTACTTCACATACATATAATATATTGCTTTTCAAATGTTTTAATATACTTTTCAGCACTTTGCCATTATTATTGTTGTCATTTGAATCAGTCACATGTCATACTTTCCACACTTGTTGAGTACGACATGTACTCACTCTTGTAATCCCCCCCAACAGTTGCAGGTCAGGATTGGGAGTTTAATGGCGATAATGCGGAGTTCTAGGCCGTGTCTACCGTCAGCTTTGCCTGTGGTGTTATTGGAGCTGCGCTATACCCTATTGCTTATGCTGCCTAGCTGCTTAGTTTGCTTAGTTGCTTAATTAGTTTATTTCCGCTGCATTAGTTGAACTTGTCATCAATATTCATTAGAGCTTCTATTCGAGGATAATCTGGTTTGTGTAATAAAATTTGGTTAATTAATCTTGTTCTGTGGTAATTTTCTGTATATCGTTTGTGATTGCACTCGTGTATGTGTGATGAACATCCTGGGCACACATATGCGTTAGCCTGGTTCGTTTTTCGGAACAGGGCGTAACCCCCCCCCCCCCCCCCGCGTCCTTATGTACCGCGGTGGAGGCTATAAAACCACCCCTCCGTCGGCTAAAGTCCCTCACCCGTTCACTTTTCACCGCGCCGCTCCGTTTCGTCGCCGCCGCAATCACCCCGTGCCGCTCAACGCCGCGCGCCCGTTGCCGGCTAGCCGAAGGCCTCTCGCGCCAAGCTCTCAATGGCAAGGATGTTCCACACTCTCTCGTCTACCCTTTGGTTCACTTCTGTCCACCGTTTGTTGAGGTTTTAGCCAGTATTTCGAAGCGACACCGAAGCTCGCTGTCGTGTTCACCACACGTCGTCTCTGCTCCACAGTGCTAGGCCGCTACACGCAGTTTCACACTTCGACTCCTATAGCAAACTGGTGCGCCGAGACACGCTCTACACATCGGTGAAAGCCGCTCCTTGTTTACGCGTGTATCGAGCAAGTTAGCTGAGTTTTACTTTCGGCCAAAACTTATGAACTCACTCGGTTATTCTTTCAATTCGAGTTCCACACTTGATCACTCTCCACAATTGTTAGAAAATAGTTTCTACACTTCTTTGTGCACCCTCTCGAATTGGAATCACCAAAAATAATCAACCGTAGCTCGAGAATTACGAGTTTTCCCCTCCGCCGTTAAGAAGTTGCTTCGGTCACCGTCGATGATGGTTTTGTCGATCGTTGCACGACCATATCACCTTCCCAACACCTTCCTAGTGGTTCCAGGGGTCTTTCCCCAGCATTTTTAGAAGAGTTTAGCCATGGAGCGAAGGTTCCGACATGGCCGGAACCCTAGCTGTCGCCGCCGCTGATACGCCCCTGTTTCCGATCGTCAGCAAGCCTCCCTGACCCTACCATCGTGCTCAGCGCGTGAAATTAAGGTTGGGCGCAAAAATTTAGATGTTGCGGTGGCCGCGAACACAGATCCGGCAAGACTCGCCGGAGTGCGCCGTCGCGGGAGCCCCGCGCGCCGCCCGCGTCGGGGGGAGAAGACGATGCGGCGGGTCCCGCGTGTCAGCGCCTTTTAACCCGTCGGATCAGGTGTGGCCCCGGGATCTGTTGTGGCTACGCGCTGTATCTCTGTGGTCCCCGTGTGGTTTAAATGCCATTGGTCCATTTTAAAATAGTGGGACCCACGGTTTAATTCAAATTAGAAATTAATTCCAGATTTGGCTCCAACTTAGAAAATCCATAACTTTCTGTAGGATGATCCAAAAATATTCAAACATATTTTGTTTGAAAGCCCTTGAGCTCTAGTTTCTATCAGTACCAATTAGGTTCTGTGCAACTCACAGTTAAATTCTGTATAAAACAATCTTCCCGAAAACAAATGCAATTTTTCCAGATGAACTTGCCACTGGGAAAATCCCCAAAATCAACATAAAATGCACTGTCCTATTCTTGACTTCCAGAAAAAGTTTGGGAGCCATTGCACCTGTTTAACCCTCTGTATAGTTCAATTACTTTTTTCAGTTATTGAATTTTTACAGATGTTCAGTTGCTTTATTATGTCCCAAATTCTGACTGAACCTTCCATTTCTCATGTGCTAGTTCCTGTATAAATCTTGGATTTAATTGACCTAATATCATAGTCCTAATTCAGTTACAAACTGACTATTTATTTAAAAGCAAAAAATTCAAATATAAATAATTCTAGAAATTCTTGCCAACTTAGAAATTCAATAACTCCTTCACCAAAGCTTAGAAAATTATGAAACAAATTTTGCTAGAACCAGGACAACTTCCTCTATCATGATTAGCAACTGGCAGCTATGTTCAAGCTACAGTTTCTTCTATAAAATTCTTGGAAATTTAATACTTGCCATAATTTTAGAAACAACAATATACTTTGATCATCTCTTGTTCTTTACAAGAGCTTTGATCATATTCCCTAGTATCTACCATCAAAGTTCCAAAGACAATTAAGGTCACTATCATATAATGATCACCATGGATTAAATTATGGTCTTAGTAATAATTATTTTTCAAAGTCATTTATATACATGTTATATGCATATTGTATAGTGACCGAAGTCGAGGAAGAACCAGAAGCCTTGGAAGAGCACCTTCCAGAGATTAACCCCAACTCTGACCTGCAACTAGGCAATCCCCGGTTTGCATTTAAGTCGTTTATAAAATTTTACTTTATCACTATGATGATTAGCATATGAAATGTGCATTACATTTAGGATGATTGATACTCCACTTGCATGACCAAAAATCCCAGGGATTGGTTGAAACGAGTTACAGTTTGACCTGTAGTAACTGCTTTGCTAATGTATAGGAAATCCGGTAGAAGTCGAGTAGTTGGAATCTACTCGCGAGAAATGTAGGACATATCTCACAGGATTGGTTAATGGCTTAATATAATAAAACTGAGACCGGGCAGGGGATAGATAGGAAGCGGCGAGAATTGAGTCTCGGTCGCATAGCCCTGCCTGTGTTGATTAAGGCCCGTCCGTATGCAGCCCCTTCGGACAAGCTTGAATTGTACCGGTGACATAATGGACATATGGAATCCAGTAAACTGATGTAACTCGATAACTGGGGTGTCGAGGCCCATTAACTCACCATCGATAGGGGTGGGTTGAGGACAGTAAGGTGTAAATCAGTCGGCAGACACATGAGGTGTTCCGTGCGGAGACCTTCTGTTTGCGGAGGTGAGACGGGCTCTGTGTTCGGGTTTCTTGTGAAAGGTGGCCATATACGCCGAGTACTGAAGTGTTATGTAGGTACAGGTGTACTCGCTGACACTTTCGAACGATGTATGTGTCGTGTTGTCCGGGTGTGTCCTGATTGTAACTACCGTCCCTCGTGGTAATAGAGTACCACTTGTTCACTGAGCGGTGACATAGTAAATACTGAAGAAGTAAGAGAAATAAATTGTACTGAATTATAATTGTTTTGTAACCTTGTATGATTTAGAGATAGTCACATTAAAGTTTATAGTTTCCCCATACTTTAGCTGTAATAGCATTATGTGCTCTGGGCATGTCATATCATCGGCAAAGCGTTTCTTGTTTAATTGTGGAACCCATGATGTGCCATGCTTGGAGAATGTCATTTGCTACTTAAAACCTGATCATAAGGATCCAATTGTAGGCGAGTCATTTATGCTTCACCTTACCTATGTTTAGTGTCCCCCTTGCATATGTCTAGTGAGACGGGTTAGTCTTGCTGAGCCTTATGCTCACGTTTGCAGTTAACGAGTTTTTGCAGGTTATACAATTGATGAAGGGTTTGATGATCAGGTTGCACCCCCTTCAGGGTGTACAACCGAGTGGGAACCCTGCATGCCGCCGTGACTTGCGTGTTGCTAGTGCAAAGCATCCAGAGCATGGATGACTTTGCTTTTGCATAGCTAGTGCTGAGAGCGTAGCTATGATATATTTATATTTCTTTCCTTCCGCTAGTATTGTAAAACTTCCGCTGTAAGATAAATAAAAGACTTCGTCTTGTGTTTTATTCTCGTTCCGTTTTTGTATATTGTTGGGTGTCGCATCGCACGACACCACCCAATGAGATCTTCAGATGTCGGGATTCCGGTCCCCACACATTGTTACCTATACGCTAGAGGAGATCAGGGCTAGTGCTGCAGAAGCTTGAGCGGTGGTAGATCAGGGCTCTGCTCACTGGAGCAGTACTGCCTTTGAGCGCAAGATTTTTGCTGCATAAAATAAATAACAAAGCAACAATTGCTGTTAGATTTATTTGTTACAATCAGTAATTTTTGTTGAATGACTGCTGAATATTTCTTCTCGCTGCTACTATATTACCTGGGGAGGGTTTTAAGATAAGGAAAGGAAGAAGAGAAATTTGTGATTGGGGTGAATTATTCGAAATATTTGTTGTAAATTTGATCATCGAGTATTTATTTACAATGATTGGTTAAGTAAATTAAAGAATTTATGTTTATAGGCTTTGAGGGTTCGCATGTCGAGAGGGCATTCTCAGGTTCTCACCAAGGTTAAGGCAAGTGCATGATGAGTTGTTTCCTAATATATGTGATTTGCTCATGATTGATCCTCCTCGTGTTGTCGCTTCATTATTTAAGTTTTCAAGATTCGATTGCTTATGGTATATTTTATTCATGTTCAAGATTCATGTTATTCATTTATTTATAATTCAAGTAACAGTTAAGTCTGGAGTTATTCTTATATTCAAGTTCTTATGAGTAAGTGTTGATCACACTTGCTCGGCTTTACCAGTAAATGCTAAGGAGAATTCAAGTGTCGTACATTTCAGACGGAAACTACTATTTCATTGTTCTTTGTTTCAAGTTCAAGTATCGCTATGTTTCATTCTGTTTGATTCTATTTTTCTTCAAGCTCTAAGTGTACATGTTGAGTGTTTTTACTCACTCTTGTGTTTATTTGGTTTTTAGGTACCAGTTGATCAAGCATGCATTGGGAAGAGGGTAGCATCTGCACTTGAGCATGCAAACCATTTAATAAGCTTAGTTTATTTCTTAGTTAATTGCATACTTTTTTTGTCTTTGAGACTGTAGTGAGTTTTTAAGTTTTTGATTCACTTGTGTTAATGAATTCGATTTTAATAGTGTTGTGATATAATATTATGCCTGTTATTATGTTTTGTTGCCCGCAGATGATAGAGTTTTCAATGGAGACTCTGCCAAAATTTTAATTTTTTTTCTTACTAGTAGGAATGTTTAGATAGTTTTAGTAGCGTCCAGAGGTGTTCATACTTGGGGCGTTACAGTTGGTATCAGAGCCTAGGTTTTATATTTTACTTATAGATTTTAATGACTAGCGAGTAAAAAAATAACTACATAGATCTAAAATTAAAATTGACACACTTATGCACAATAGGATGGGTTTATAGGCATACCTTTCATTCTTCTTTCTGTTGCATATTTTCTCTCGTGTTTCTTCTTGAGATGATGATATGTTGTTTAATCATATTTTTGTTATACTTTAGAATTATGCCACCGAGAACGAGTGCACGTCTTGCCGCACGTGGAGAGGTCGCGAGAGAGGTCGTGGTGGTGGTGGTGGTGGTCGCGATAGAGGTGATGCTAACCAAGAGGTTGATACCGAACAAATAAACTAAGTAAATGAAGAGGTTGAAGGGGGGGAGGAACACTCAGTGGTTGTTGAAGCTCCTATCGCTCGGGTTGGCAATGTCGTGGTTCAGATAATGATGTTCGCCAGGTGGATGTCTATGTGCTTGGAACCCTTTGATGGTTCTGGAACATCTACTGATGTTGCTGATTGTCTACGAAAGATGGAGAAGGTCATGACTGTTTGTAGGATGAAAGAGGAGGAGATGATCTTGTTCATTCCTCACCAGTTGACAGGCATGCTGATATTTGGTGGATAGGAGTATGTGACGCTTGGACTCCTACTCGTGGTGCTATCACTTGGGAGGTATTCTTGACACAGTTCAAGGCTAAATATTATCCAGATTCCTTCAGAGTCAAGATGAATGATGAGCTGAACCATATCCTACAATAGGACAAAATGTTGGATGAGTATGAGCGGGATTTCAGCAACATCGTTAGCTTTGTGCCTAGTGTTGCAAGCAATGAACGTGAAAAATATAGGAAGTTCTTCATGGGGCTTAACACTCGGTACAGAGAGGTGATGAGTAGAAAACCTCCCACTACATACATCACAACAGTTGAGGAGGCTAGAGGTATGGAGACCCAGTTTCATCTTTTAGCTTTACAGAGGAAACATAATGGGAATAGGAGCAATACAGGAAATGATCAGAAGAGGGTTCATCAAGAGGGAGGAGAGTCCTCCCAAAAGACCTCTTTCAAGAAGCCTAAGACTAACAATTCCACCAAACAATCCTTCAAAACCAAACAGTCAGGTGCTCAAGCTTCCACGGGGCAGCATACTTCGAGTGCCTCGTTTGTGTGCCCCATTCCAGGATAGGGTTTAATTTTTGTAAAGTGTGGGAAGCCTCATTGTGCTTCAGAGTGTCGTTTTTCTGGGACCTGCTGTCTTTGTGGGAGAGAAGGACATATGGCTCTGGTTTGCAAGAAAAACCGAGATTCTATTACAAGTGGCAAAAGTCAAACCCGTCTTCATCAGGACCCACGTCTAAGGCTAGCTCCAGGGGTTCAGCTCCGACAGTTAATGCTCCTTGTGGCACCATTCAGATGATGACTGGTCCTTCAACTCCACATTACCAGTTCCCTCAGTAGCATTTTCCACCATCAGGCTACTATTGGCCCGCGCCTCAGCTTCCTGCTCCATATGTTCCACTACAACTACCTACTCCTCCAGCCTAGCTAGCTCAACACCCTACAGGTGAATCTACGTCCACCCCTACTGGAATCTACACCATGCTAACGCTATCCTCTTTGAGTAATCTAGATGTGGTTTTAGGTACTGTCAATGTTGACTCTCATGATGCTCATGTTTTATTTGATTCGGGTACCAACTTTTCATTCATTTCGCTTGATTTTGTAAGAAAGGCAAATATCTCTAGTCAAGAGATATCTTAGTCGATTCATGTTAGTTCTCCTGGGGCTTGGTTTCTAGTTCCGTGGTGTGTCCTGGTTGCACTTTTTTATAGAGATGACGAATCCGTAGCTAATCTAGTGGTGATCTGATGAGGACATCACTCCTATGCATATACACAACACTCAACTCAACATACAAGATGCAATCAGTAGAATTGACACACACCAATTAATTTCATAGGTGAGCTTGTTCTTATATGTTTCCTTATATATTTTTGAGATTAGATTGCTACCTAATTAATTAATTGTTATTAGGATACATGGAGAAGTTAAATAAGTAATTGGAGGAAGATTTAGGGGCGCGGAGGACCAGAGGATACGTTCAAAGAGGACGGAAACCGACCCCAACTCAAAATCGTGTCCAACTCGGAGTCCAAGAGCAGTACGCACTAAAATGGACGCCCATGACACATACAAACTCCGTTTTGGACATTCCACATATGCACGGAAAGAGGAGAGGATAAACTTTCCAATGGAGCTGGTCCCATATCTAAATTCATTCGGAGTCGATTGGAATCATCGAAACAAAATCGAGTTCAGAATCTGTCAGGGTGCTGCGCCACCGTATCAAGTCTAAGTCCATTATTTTCGTATCTTAGGGTAAGATCACGACCCCAACACCCCCTTGGACGTCCTCCCACCTATATATACTCCATAGTAGCCGTCATGAACAATTGGGTTTTGCTTAGATTAATAATATTGCCGTTCTACGGTTTGTGAAACCCCAACTTCGCGATTTCAGATCGTGTCTTCTACGTTCTTGTTTGTGTTCTCGGTTGCACTTGCAGGGATTAGCCTTCTTGGCGAGGTAAATCGTGTGAATCACGGTTGATAACTAACGGAGCGGTGGTGTAGTGATTGCAGGGGTTGTTCGTGTTCTACTCGAGAGCCTCAGATCATCAACGTCGAGATCTCCACATCAATCAACTTATCCTTACCTATCGGAAGATCGGGCCTAAACCTACTCATCAATTGGTATAAGATTCCAGGTTGCCCGTTAGGTAATTCATCTATACATTACATTAGTTTTGTTATTCATACCTATAGTCCACAAAAAAGCCACAAAAAATTTGCAGTTTAGTAGATCTATTCATTACTTTGTCCAAACCACCATTGAGCCTTTGCGACTTTCATTTTCAGTTTGGTTTTGTTGAGTTTGTGTCCGTTGTTGAGTCATATTGCTGGTTTAGAAGTGTTTTTGGTCTTAGTTTGAGTTTTGCATTGTGTTGATTCATCCTTTTGAATCACGTCATCATTCCAGATTAGATTCACCTCTGTCCAGTTCAGTATTTTCATCATATCTCGCTCTTATGAACTCGGATTTTGTTGTTCTTGTACTTCCTGAAAAGCTTAAGAAGTTCTCTATAATTTTCATATTCACCAGTTTCCCAGAAAATAGAGTTATCGAGGTCGAAATTGCATTAGATCTGAATCTGTTATTGACCTAGAATTTCTAAACAGTCTGTGTTTCGGGGACAATATCTCCTATTGTTCTTGTCCAAAATAGTTCTTCCACATATTTAAATTAAATAGGAGAGATATATCTACAATCTTGCTGTTGTAAGTTTTTCTATTTGGAACCTCTAAGTATCCCTATTTGTCCTTGGACGATTGAGCAGAAATTTCGTGACATACCCACGAGATATCTTTGATTGCTTTTCATTGTGTTCTTCTTTTGCAGCACCTTCTGAAAAAAAGCAAGAAAAAAGAAAAAGGAAATTGCAAAACAAGATACAAAAGCTGCACAAAAAAAGGAGAAAAAACAACAAAAAAACAGAAGTGCTTGCATTCATTTGTGTCATCTAGTTTTGTCTCATGTCTTGCTAGCTTGAACTACTAGGAACACATTTAGGCCAGCAAATTTGACAAGTACTTTAGACACTTATTCAACTTTACTATCTGATTTCATTGTTGCTAATCCTTGCTACATATAAAGTGTCATCCAAGCTACACATTACTCTTGAGCAGAATCGATACACCTTTGCAATCATCCCACACTTCATTAGTTTCTTCATACCGTCCACCGGTTGCCACCTGCAGTGTCGGTAAGAACACTTGTAAGAGCGTGGTAAGACACTTGAGAGTGTGTGATTCCACTTCCACATTGACATTATCCTTTGTTGTTGATAGGGATAACATATTTTTATTGTCTTTTGTTTGCTACTAACAATGTCAGGTAAAAGAAAGAATCATGCATTATATGCTGACATAATTGACATAATGAAGACGGCGATGGAATTGCTCACTAAAAATCAAACATCAACCAAGGTTTCACATGACATTCAGACCACTTTTGCAACATCTTCCCCAAGAAGTAATTACATTCTCCCATCTCTTCCTTCTTATGATGGTTTTGGTTATGATGAATATATTGCTTGGGAAATAGAGTTGGATAAAATTTTTGGACAATGGCATATGTGCGAGAGGAGAAAGATTAGAAACATTGCTAGTGCATTAGTTGATTGTGCATTAACATGGTGGGACAACTTAAGTGATTCAGAAAAACCTCGAACATGGAAAGATATGAAAATTCTTATGCGAGAAACTTTTGCTAATGTATCTAATTGCAAAGATAAAATACATGAACTTGAGAAGAATTTTCTTGTTGTACCTCCTCGTTTGCCTAACCTTTTGCAGGAACATGAACAAATAAATGTAGATGCAAATGAGAGTGAGGTGTTGAACAACTCTTCTGAATTTTTTGATGAATCAACTCATAATGCATTTGAATTTCTTGCTGAAAATAAGAGTAGTGTTAATGGACAATGCTCTACAGTTAACCAAGGTATGGTATTTTCAGATGTGCTGAATTTTGCTATCAATCATGCTATCGATAAGCAGCAACAAGATGAACCTTTTCATAATACACCTTTACCACTAGTTGATTTTCCTACTAATTCTTACAACAAAAATGAGTTTTGTGCTAATAATTATATTGTACCTATGCTAGAATAACCAAATGAATTTGATACTCTATCACTCACTTGTGCTGAAATTAAGCATTTGATTCCAGCTACATGTGAATGGGATGAGCTAAAATTATTGTCTTCTCTAAATACTTTAAGTGATATTGAATTTGACACTCTTTGTGATCTAGATACCGTAGAGAAGATAATATTTTCTCAATCTGAATTGCCTTTGTTAAGTAGAAATATTTTTCATGCTATAGGCAAATATGAACATAGTGGTATGTTTATGGTGCATAAAGTTTACGTATGTTCAAATGAGGAAGCTCCTTTTGTGCTGCAACAACATGGTCAAGAAAATGAATGTACTAACACTAATAATGTCTTGTCAAGTTTTTCTAGTATTTTTTCCTTGCAGCAGGGACAACAAAAGCATTATTCACTGCGATTGTGCATTACGGACAACACTCATTCTACCCCAAAGCAAGACTTTTTGCTGGACATACGAGCAAGCCGAGGACGTCTTTTCATTAAGAAGGGGAGAATGATGAGATCATGCACATTATAAATGCACATACAAATATCATACAATGTTTATTTGTTGGAATCCTGACTCAAGTGAATGTGCGCTCTTATTTGATGGACAAGATCAAGATGGTGCACTAAGTCATCCACCACCTTGGCCTCCTCCTTTGATGCACACAACAGGATTTGATGACGTTGCACATATGCACTCACACATGAGAGAAGATGAACTTGAGTCGAGGACGACTCCAATTCAAGAAGGGGAGGATGATGAGGACATCACTCCTATGCATATACACAACACTCCACTCAACATACAAGATGCAATCAATAGAATTGACACAC
The DNA here is from genome assembly GCA_036927565.1 of Tuctoria greenei. Taxonomy (NCBI): domain Eukaryota; kingdom Viridiplantae; phylum Streptophyta; class Magnoliopsida; order Poales; family Poaceae; genus Tuctoria; species Tuctoria greenei. The sequence goes on along the minus strand of JAYESD010000001.1, from coordinate 51,602,984 downwards.
ACCAATTAATTTTAGAGGTGAGCTCGTTCTTATATGTTTCCTTATATATTTTGGAGAATAGATTGCTACCTAATTAATTAATTGTGATCAGGATCCATGGAGAAGTTAAAGAAGTAATTGGAGGAAGATTTAGGGGCGTGGAGGACCAGAGGATACGTTCAAAGAGGATTGAAACCGACCCCAACTCAAAATCGTGTCCAACTCGGAGTCCAGAAGTAGTACGCACTAAAATGGACGCCCATGACACATACAAACTCCGTTTTGGACGTTACACATATGCACGGAAAGGGGAGAGGATAAAATTTTCAATGGAGCTGGTCCCATATCAAAATTCCTTCAGAGTCGATGGGAATTGTCGAAACAAAATTGAGTTCAGAATCTGTCAGGGTGCTGCGCCACCGTATTGGGCCATTGGGCCTTGTATCAAGTCTAAGTCCATTATTTTCGTATCTTAGGGTTAGGTCACGACCCCAACACCCCCTTGGACGTCCGCCCACCTATATATACTCCATAGTAGCCGTCATGAACAATTGGGTTTTGCTTATATTAATAATATCGCTGTTCTACGGTTTGTGAAACTCAACTTCGCGATTTCAGATCGTGTCTTCTACGTTCTTGTTTGTGTTCTCGGTTGCACTTGAGGGGATTAGCCTTCTTGGCAAGGTCAATCGTGTGAAGCATGGTTGATAACCAATGGAGCGGTGGTGTAGTGATTGCAGGGGTTGTTCGTGTTCTACTCTTAGCCTCAGATCATCAACGTCGAGATCTCCACATCAATCGACTTATCCTTACCTATCGGAAGATCGGGACTCACTTAATCGTCATGATCCCACTTTCGGTTTTTGATGTTATCCTGGGCATGGATTGGTTATACCGCTATGGAGCCATAATATCTTGTTTTTGGAAAACCATTACGTTAGAGGCGCCATCTGGGAAGATTACCACTTTTCAAGTGGATGCACCTCTTTGTTCTTTATCTATGTTGGCAAATCTTTTTCCTGGTCGTTATCCTATGAAGACTGGCTTTCTATGGGGCCTTAGTAAGAAGAAAACAAATTCATTGGAGATTGGGGATATTCCAGTAGTGTGAGACTATCCTAATGTCTTTTCTGATGAGCTGCCAAGAATACCACCTAAGCAAGAAGTGGAGTTTAGCATTGATCTTATACCTGGTACTCGTCCTATATCTATTGCTTCCTACCGATTATCTCATCCTTTCCAAGAGGAGTTGAGAAAGCAGTTGGATGATCTATTGGCTAAGAAGTTGATACGCCATAGTGTTTCACCTTGGCGAGCTCCATTATTGTTCACTAAGAAGAAAGATGGAAGTTGGTGGTATGTGTGTGGATTATCGTGGCTTAAATACTGTGACGATTAAGAACAAGTATCCATTACCTCGCATTGATGTGTTATTTGATCGATTAATAGGAGCCAGAGTCTTTTCAAAAATTGACCTTCAATCTGGCTATAATCAAATTCCTATTCGAGAGGAGGATATTGAGAAGATAGCTTTTTCCACCATTTATGGTCATTATGAGTCCAGAATTATGTCTTTTGGCTCACTAATGCACGCACTTACTTTATGGAGACGATGAATAATATGCTTAATGTATTAGAGGAGTTTGTAGTGGTCTTTATTGATGATATACTTGTCTTCTCCAAGACTGAAGTAGAACATGAGAAACATTAGAGGAGAGTTCTTGAGACTCTAAAGAGTCATAAGTTCTATGCAAAATTGAAGAAGTGTGAATTTTGGCCGTCAGAAGTTGGCTTTCTAGGTCATGTAATTAAACAACATGGCATCTCGGTTGATCCAAGTAAAGTTTCTATAATAGTTGAATGGGAAAGATCAACAAATTTCAAGGAGGTTAGGAGTTTCTTGGGTATGGCTGGTTATTACCGTCGCTTTGTAAATGATTTCTCTCGCATTGCTAAGCCTATGACATAACTTACTTAAAACAATGTAAAGTTCTTGTGGACTCAAGAATGTGAGTGTTGCTTCCAATAATTGAAGGACAAGTTGATTAATGCTCCTATCCTTTCCCTTCCTGAGCCTGGTACACGTTTCACCGTCTATTCAGATGCCTCCCGTGTGGGACTTGGTTGTGTACTTATACAAGAAGGAAAAGTGATTGCTTATGCCTCAAGACAGTTAAAGACGCATGAGAAGAATTATCCCACCCACGATCTAGAGCTCGCTGCTGTATTTTTCGCGTTGAAAATCTAGAGACATTACTTATATGGGGAGTCATGTGACATTTTCACCGATCATAAGAGCTTTAAGTATATATTCACTGAGAAGGACTTAAATTTGAGGCAACGAAGATTGTTGGAGTTGATCAAGGACTATGACCTGAATATCTAGTACACACCTGGTAGAGCAAATGTGGTGGCTGATGCATTAAGCCGTAGAGCGTCTCCTCCTACTATGAATTCTTTGATAGTTTATTTTGAGCAGATGGATATTTCTTATTGCTATCTTGGAGTTGCGGAGGCAAAAACTCAACTAATCTTATCGTCGGAAATCCTAGAACGAGTCTTGGAGGCACAACTACAAGATCGCTTGTTGCTATATGTTAAGAAACGAATTCATGAAGGAAAGATCGGGGATTTCACTTTAGATGCTGCTGGAGCCGTTCGGTTTTGTGGTCACTTATGTGTGCCACAAACGTCTCAAGTTAAGGAAAATATCCTTAAAGAGGCACAACGTACTCATTATACTGTGCATCCTATAGAGAATAAGATGTACCATGATTTGAAGAAAATCTATTGGTGGAAGAGGATGAAGGTGGATGTAGCGAAGTATGTGGCTTCATGTGGGTTTTGCCAAAGGGTGAAGGTTGAGCATAAGAGTATCGCTGGGAAATTACAGCCTCTTGAGGTTCCCATGTGGTCGTGGGAGAACATCGCTATGGATTTTGTTGTTGGCTTACCACGTTCTCCAAGAGGACGAGATACTATCTGGGTGGTAGTTGATTGTCTTATTAAGGTGGCTCACTTTATTCCTATTCGATCCACTAGTTCAGCTAGTGATTTGGTGCCTATTTATATGAGAGAAATAGTGTGCCTGCATGGTGTACCTCGCACCATTATCTCAGATAGGGATGCTAAGTTTGTCTCCAAACTGTGGGAGATCTTACAATTAACATTGGGCACAACATTAAGTATGAGCACTGCTTTCCACCCTCAAACAGATGGACAGTCGGAGCGTCCAATTTAGACCCTGGAGGATATGCTCAGAGCATGTGTACTATCTTGGCAAGGAAGTCGGTAAGAGCACTTACCTCTTGTGGAGTTCTCTTATAAAAACAACTATCACTCTAGCATTCGTTGTGCACCATATGAGGCTCTTTATGGAAGGAAGTGTAGATCACCCCTTTGTTTGGATGCTATTGGTGAGAAAACTATGTTGGGTCAAGATTGGGTTCAACAATCGACTCCGCGAGTTGCTGAAATTCGAGAACACATGCATGCAACACAAAGTAGGCAGAAGAGTTGTGCTAATATTAGAAGGCGACACTTGGAGTTTCAAGAAGGTGATGAGGTTCTTCTTAGGGTGTCGCCTACCAATGGTCTTGTGAGATCCGGTACTAAGGGAAAGCTTAGTCCAAGATATATTGGACCTTTTGTTATCAAGCAACGAGTGGGGAAATTGGCATATCGGTTAGTGTTGCCAGAGTCAATGAGAGAAGTTCACAATGTATTCCATGTCTCAATGTTGATAAAGTATCTGAGGGATATTGAGCATCACATAGTCGTAGAGCCAGCGATTATTGAACAAGATCTATTAGTTGAATCTTGTCGTGTGAGAATTTTAGAGGCATCTGAGAGGGTTCTTAGATGCAAGTCATTCAAGTTTGTGGAAGTTCTGTGGACAAACCAAACTGAGTGTGAAGACACTTGGGAGCTCGATTATGAGATTCAAGAGAAATACCCGAAACAATTCAACAGCGGCGAGCATTTATAGTTTTCTTCAAATTATCAGTTTCGCAGCGTTTTTTCTACAGTGATAATAAATAATTTGAGGGTGAATTCTGTTGAAGGGGGGATGTAATATCCCAAATATTTACGTAAAAAATATCGCATCAGGAATAATAAATGGTTGACAAAACTTTGACTCATTGAACCATTCTTCCGACAGACGATCAGAGACTGTATATGCGTTGAGTTCGTCAAAATGACTTCTAAGAAATTAACTTCATTTACTAGGTTTACTTGTTCGTTATTGAAAGTGCATCTATGCATCCCTGTGGGTTTTGGATGGTTGATGATGACAAATTAAGGGATTAATGAGCTATGTTGATCTTAAGCACAGGTGTGATGATTGAAATTAGACAAAATCCCTCAAAAAGGAAAAGGTTGAAATGGGCGTCAAAGACTCAAGCATAGAAATTAGGGTTTTTATTGTGTTGGGTTTAGACTATCCGTATCATATTTGAAAGTGTGTGTATCATATGCAATGAGATCATCAAAGAGGGATCAAAGTGGTAGTTGTGAGAAATACCTAAGTGGGAAGCCTTAGAGAGAGAAAAAACCCCAGGGCCGGACTTGCCCGAGTGTCGGGCCGGACTAGTCCGGATAACCAGGTTAGTCCGTTTTGGGACGAACTAAATGTCTCTGTTGGAGTTAATATTTGCTCGTATGGGTACGCACTAGTCCGTACTTCCATTGTGAGCGTCTGTGGAGCTAAGTCCTTGGAGGCTGGACTTGTCTGCCCAAATGTCGGACTAGTCCGGACCCCCCAGAGTAGTCTGTTTCGGGACGGACCAAATGGTTCTGTTTGAGTTTGGACTTGTCCGCTGTGGTATGGACTATTCTGTTTAAGCCTTAGTGTGAGATCCGGAAGCCAAGTCCTTGGAGGCTGGACTTGTCCGCCCCGGGGGCCGTACTAATCCGGGCCTTCCCAGAGAAGTCCATTTTCAGTCAAACTGAAGCATTCTGTCTGACTTCGTACTAGTCTGTTTTGGGCCCAACTGGTCCGGGTAGCCAGTGACCATTTGAAATTCAAACATTGGCAGGACGTCACGAGTTTTGTCGATCGGTGATGTTGAATTGTCGTTTGGTCCCAAAAGGCTGGACTAGTCCGTGGTACAAGGCCACACTTGTTCGGGTTTGTGTTGTTGGCAAGGGTTAGTTGCGGGGACCTCTATAAAAAGGGGACCCCAACGCCTATTTGATAACTCTGGAACCTTAACGGTGCCACAACAGTCCTTGAGCCTTCCAAAGCGTTCTATTTGTCCTACTTGCCCTCTAAGACCAAATCTTGAAGAGATTAGGGTTTGGGAAGGAGAGTGAAGGAAGATCATCGTGCTTTGGCTCTCGGTTTGATCTCTTGCACTTGGTATTTTGTTTTGTGGCTTGTGTGAGTTGAGCTTCGTGTGCTCCTTGCTGTATTGATTCGTGGGAGGCTCAACTTGTGAGAAGCCCCATGAAACTTGGTGATTACCCTTTGATATAGTGTAAACCAAGCTGGCCATTGTGGTGGCTTGGTGAGAAGAGGGTCAAGTGAGATACAGTCCTTGTGTGGACTTCTCAACGTGGATGTAGGCTTCTTTGTGGAGCTGAACCACGAGATAAATCATGTCTCTCTTGTCACTTTACTTTTTGTAATCACTAGAATTGCTATTAGGGTTCATATCGTTCTTCATATTGATCTTTGTTGAAATCTAGCAACCTAATTACTTACACTTGTCAATCTAAATTGTACTAGGTTACTAGACATTACGTCCATCTTTTGTGAACCTAAATTCTGCAAATAACTTGTATAAATCCAGTTTTTAGGTTTTCACCATGTGCTAAGCGGACTAGTCTGGCCCTGTCCAGACAAGTCCGGCCTCAGGAATTTAATCTCGTTTGATTGAGCGATTTCAGTTCATATTGCCTATTCACCTCATCTAGGCGACTTTCAATTGGTATCAGAGCGGGACTCTCCACGAAGAGTCTAACAACTCGGAGAGGAGATGGCCGGAAGGGGTGACAACGAGGTCCTAGTGATCGTCGATGACGACAAGATGAAGAATGCTGATGTTCTTCAAGATGATCCCAATGACAATGAGGAAGTGCGTCTACTCAAGGCGTGACTTCGTGAGAAGCTAGGTCTTCCCAAGAAGGAGACCAAGGCGATCGATCCGATCAACAACAACAATGAGAGTAGTTCACAAGACTAGTCCTAATATCCTTACAACTATGAGCGATTAACTGCTAGCAATCATTAATTATCTATTCCTATTGAGAAACCTCCCCAATTTTATGAAAATGACTACTCCATGTGGAAGCATAACATGAAGATGCATCTCATTTCCTTAAACCCTAGCTTGTGGCAAATTGTTTTGACAGGTGTTCATCTTCCTAAGAATGAGGAAGATGTTACCCCAGAGCAAGCGGTCCTACTCCATCGCAATGCTCAAGTAGTTGGAGTGATCACCTCCTCATTGATTGGAGAGGAGTTCAACCGGATAGAAGGGTTGGAGGTGGCCAAGAAATATGGGACATGCTCAATACGGCACATGAGGGCAATCGTGTAATTAGGGAGGCCAAGATCGAGATGATTGAAGGAGAACTTGGGAGGTTCACTATCATGGATGGTGAGACCCCCCCAAAACATGTACAACATCCTCAAGACCCTTATAAACAAGAGTCGATCTTATGGAAGCACCAGGTGGATGGACCACGAAGTGGTGAAGAGGATGATTTGGACATTCATGCCTAGAAATGTCACTCTTTGCTCACTAATCCGTGAAAGTCCGGAATTCCATAAGATGACTGCCGAAGAAGTGCTAGGGAGAATCATCAGCCATGAGATGATGGAGCAAGAGGCTATGTTCTACAAAGACCTTCAAAAGCTCTCCTCCTCCAAGAATAGAGATGTTGCATTCAAGGAAACATCCTCAAGATCCCAAGAAAAAGGAGAGAATGAAGAAGAGAGCCCCGACACCGATGAGGAAGAGGCACTCTTCATCAACAAATTCAAGAGGATGTTGAGAAGGAGGAGGGGAAGCTACCATTGTGAAGGCAAGAGAAAAGACAAGCCCAATTCAAGATCAAAGAGGGCTTGCTACAATTGTGGAGAATACGTCACTTCATTGTGGATTGCCCACATGAAGAGAACAAGAAGAAGAAGGAGGGCAAGTCTCAAGAAAAGAAATACTTCAAGAAGAAGAAGCAATCGGAACATGCCCACCTTGGGAAGGAGTGAGATTCAAGTGAAGAATCATCGTCGGATAAAGAAGAGAAGATAGCAACTATTGCTATGAAGAAGTCAACCACGGAGAATAAGCTCTTCCCCAACTTGGAGAATTCAAGGCCAACTTGCCTCATGGCCAAGGAGGAAAGAAAGAAGGTTAAATATAAATCATCTTCATCAATTTCTTCATATGATGACTTTGATAGTAGTAGTGAAAATGAATATATGCTTAAAGATATGAGTAAGAGTACCTTGAAAAGGTTGAAGTTGCTAATGGATGAGATACTTGAGAAGGAAGAGCTCATCAACCGTCAAGAGGACATGCTCATCCAAAAAAGGAGAGATGTCATGAGTTTGAGGAGCTCTTGGAGCTTGAAAGAGAAAGAAGCAATGCACTTGATCGTGAACTTTCTTTGAGCAAGGAAACTTGCTCAAACCTTGAGAACACTACAATTGTGCTAAAGGATGAACTTGTTAGCTTTACAAAAGCTAACAAGATCCTTGAAACACAATTGAAGTCTCTCAAGGTCAATGCACCTTCTTCCTCTAAAAGCCCACCTTCCACAAATGTCAAATCTGAAACATCTCAACCTTGCAAATGCTCTAACTTGATTCTAAAACTTAAATATGAGCTTAAGTTGGCACAAAACAACCAAGCACCGAAAGGTGGCATCTTTGACAAGGAGACGATGGCATATACACGTAGTGCATATATCAACACAATACATCCCCTTGTCAAGGATGGTCTTGGCTATTCTAGGGAGAGGAGGCAAAATGCCGAAACTCCAAAGAATGGCAAAGACTTGATTGTTTTTGTCAAAGGAGGTTCATATAACAACAACAAAGGAAAGAACATTGCTACATCTCCTAACATGCCTAAGAAGGAACCTCACCCATTGTTCCATGATTTTGATGCCTCATATGTTTTATTAAGGAACAAGTTTGGAAATGCTTATGCTCGGTATTTTGGGCCACACCACAAGAGTCCAAAACCTTGTGTGTGGGAGCCCAAGTGCCTCTTGACTAACATCAAAGGACCAAATACCGCTTGGGTACCTAAAGCCAAGGCTTAACTCCTTTTTGTAGGCATACTCCTCCGATGGAACCAAGTGGGTTCTTGATAGTGGATGCACAAATCATATGACCAGAGAGAGGAAGATGTTTGTGGAGTATGAAGATAATGAAGATACAAGTGAGGGGATCTACTTTGGGGACAATAGTTAAGGGAAAATCCTTGGCACTGATAAAATTGCTATATCCCCTAATCATACTCTTTCCAATGTTTTACATGTTGATTCCTTTGATTATAATATCTTGTCCACATCACAACTATGTGATAAAGGTTATAATTTTCCTTTTACTAATGAGGGTGTGACCGTCACAAGAATAAGCAATGACTCAATTTCTTTTAAGGGTGTACTCAAGGGAAAGCTCTATCGTGTGGATTTCTCCGCGGATAAAGCCCAACTTGATACATGCTTAATTGCAAAAACTAACATGGGTTGGCTTTGGAATAGAAGACTAGCCCATGTTGGGATGAGGAATTTGCAAAAACTTCTTAAGGGCAAGCACATCCGTGGTTTGAAGAATGTTGTGTCTGAAAAGAATAGTCCATGTAGTGTATGACAAGCCGGAAAGCAAATTTGAGCTCAACATCCATCCAAGAACATCATGACGACAACAAGACCATTGGAGCTTCTAGACATGGATCTCTTCAGTCCAATCACCTACATAAGCATTGGCAGTAACAAATATGGTCTTGTAATTGTTGTTGATTTTTCACGTTTCACTTGGGTGTTCTTTTTGCATGATAAGAGTGAGACTCAAGGTGTCCTCAAGAAATACTTGAGGAGAGCTCAAAAGGAGTTCTCCTTAAGTATCAAGACAATAAGGAGTGACAATGACACCGAATTCGAGAACACTCAAGTTGAAGTGTTTTTGGATGAAGAAGGCATCAAGCATGAGTCCTCGGCCCCCTACTCCCCTACAAGACGTCGGACCGATTTTGGGCAAAAGCGGTTAACAACGCTTGCCATGCCATAAAAAGGTTGTACCTTCACCGCATCTTGAAGAAGACGTCTTATGAGCTCCTAACAGGCAACAAACCCAACATTTCCTACTTTCATGTTTTTGGGAGCAAATACTATATTCTTAACAAGAAGCCTAGGACTTCGAAGTTGCATCTAAGTCCGATGAGGGTTTCTTGCTTGGTTATGACTCAAACACTTACGCCTATCGTGTTTTCAACAAATCCTCTGGAATTGTTGAAGTAGCATGTGACATAGTGTTTGATGAGACTAATGGCTCCCAAGTGGAGCAAGTTGATCGTCATATGCTAGATCAAGAAGAAGCTCCACAAGTGGTGATAGGAAGGATGGCACTTGGATACATTTGACCACAAGAACAACCTCAAGACTCTAATGGTCATCCCACACATCAAGCAAGCTCTTCCTCAAATAATCAAGCTCAAGACCCCCAATATGCGCTCCAAGAAGATGAAAATGGAGGCATCAATCAAGGGGTAGACGAAGAAAATGAGGAAGATGAAGATGAAGATCCAAGACCTCAAGCACCTCACCTAAGAGTGCATCAAAGCGTTCAATGGGACCATCCCGTTGACAACATGAATGAAGACATCTCCAAGGGGGTAACTACTTGATCTCGTGTTGCAAACTTTTCTGAACATTACTCTTTTGTTTTTTCTTTGGAGCCTCACAAGGTTGAAGAAGCACTATGAGGTCTGGATTGGGTGATGGCCATGCAAGAGAAGCTCAACAACTTTGAAAGGAATCAAGTATGGGAGCTTGTGAAGAGGCCAAACGCGAATGTTGTGGGCACCAAGTGGGTGTTCCGCAACAAACAAGATGGGCACGGGGTGATTACAAGGAACAAAGCACGTCTTGTGGCCAAGGGGTACTCACAAGTCGAAGGTTTGGATTTTGATGAAACCTTTGATCCTGTAGCTAGGCTTGAATCAATTCCTATATTACTTGCATTTGCTACTCAACATGATTTTAAGCTATACCAAATGGACATCAAGAGTTCATTCCTCAATGGTCCAATCAAGAGGTGTACCCCCCCCCCCCCAGCTTTAAAGATCAAGAATTCCCAAACCATGTCTACAAATTGCGTAAGGCTCTCTATGGCCTCAAACAAGCTCCTAGAGCTTGGTATGAGTGCCTTAGATACTTTTTAACTCAAAATGGTTTCAAAATTAGGAAGGCGTATTACACTTTATTCACTAAGAATTTCAATGATGATTTGTTTGTTTGCCAAATATATGTCAATGACATTATATTTGGTTCTACTAAGAAAGCTCTTTGTGATGAGTTTTCCAAGATATTGATCGAGAGGTTTGAGATGTCCATGATGGGGGAGTTGAAGTTCTTCCTAGGTTTTCAAGTAAAGCAACTCAAGGAAGGCACATTTATTAGTCAAACAAAATACACACAAGATATTGTCAAGAAGTTTGACATGGACAAAGCCAAACCCATCAAGATTCCAATGGGAACCAATGGACACCTTGACCTTAATGAAGATGGTCCAATGTGGACCAAAAGGTACATTGTTCCATGATAGGTTCATTGCTTTAATTATGTGCATCTAGGCACGATATAATGCTAAGTGTTTGTATGTGTGCTTGATTCCAAGCTGCTCCAAGGTGTGTCATTTGACTGCCGTTAAGAGAATTCTTAGATATTTGGTTCACACACCAGGCCTAGGACTTTGGTACCCTAAGGGCTCTAAGTTTAACCTCATTGGATATTCCAATGCAGATGATGCGGGGTGAAAAGTTGATAGAAAGAGCACCTCTAAAACTTGCCAATTCCTTAGTAGATCCCCAGTGTCTTGGTCCTCAAAGAAACAAAACTCCATTGCCGCCAAAAGCTGTTGTGCGCAACTTATTTGGATGCGATAAACTCTTAGGGACTATGTCATAAACTTGCGCCATATCCCCCTCCTATGTGACAATGAGAGTGCCATCAAAATATCCCACAACCCAGTTGAACACTCAAGGACCAAACACATCGATATCCACCACCATTTCTAAAGAGATCACTCCATCAAAGGAGACATAGCAATTTCCCATGTGAGAACTGAAAAACAATTGACCGATATCTTCACCAAGCCCTTAGATAAGAAAAGATTTTTATGAAATTAGGAGTTAGCTCAATATCTTAGATTCTCGAAATTTGGCTTGAGTCTTGCACATCTGATTCTTACTTGTATGTGCTTCAAAATTTACACATGCTTGCGAGAAACTCTTCCCCCTCAATTTTCTACAAAACTATTTTGAAATTATTAAATCTTTGTGAATTATGGTTATAGTTTGATTGTTGATTGCTTACTGACCATGCTTGCAAAGATCTTTTGTGAAAATCTAGTCTAAAAGGATCAAATCTCTGATAAAAACCTTATATATGTGTTTTCAGCCTTTAGACCAGACTAGTCTGCCCCTCTGGCCGCACAAGTCCAGCTTATCAGAATAGTCCGGACCTAATCTGCCCACTAGACAAGTTCGGGTACTCAACCGTACTAGTTCGGCCTCTGTGGACTTAACCTACCCAAGGAACCCACGACCTCCTTTGTCTCACTCAAACACTCTCTCTCAACAAACGCGAAAATTGCACCCAAAATCGGTGATTTTTTATTCCCTCCACCAAAACTCGATTCCAATCCGTGGATTGAAGCTCCAAGGTGCGTTGGAACTCATCCCCAAGCATCCTAGGCCAATTATTCATCCACATTTTGTCGATTCGAAGATTTGAAGAGGTATTCTTGACCTAGCCCTCAGTCCTTCAAGATTTTATTCTTTAGGTCTTTTGATAAAAACTTCTTCACAAAAGTTGTTCTCTATGTCATTGTGATCAAATCCTGGAATATTGTGGTCGGGTCCGTAGATTTTGCAAAAATCCTCAAGATTAGAGTTCTTACTGTGTGCACCGGACCAGTCTGGCCACAGGGCGGACAAGTCTGGCTCATGCGAACTAGTCCGACCCTTGGGCGGACAGGTCCGGATTACACAGTAAAAATCCTAACCTTGATTGATTCTATGAATTCTGATGCAACATTCCACTTCCTTGGACTCATATGCTCCCTTTTACATCACTTCTGAGGGACGATGTCGGATTCCGACTACACGCCCCCACCGATCCCGAGACCGATGCAGGGAGGCAAGAACACTATCGCCAGGCTCGAGAGGAGTGAGAGCTTTCTATAGCTCTCCTCAAATCACGGTGTAAAGCAAGGAAATCAAAGAAGTAGCAAAGATAGGAACACAACTCAGCTGCTGCAAAGATTGCCCCAAGGAAGAAATGACTTGTGACCATGGGCGAGAAAGCAAGAACTCAGGAGGCTAGGAGTTCCAATGACAAGGGCAAAGCGCCAGTTGAAAAGGAACCCAAGAAGAAGGCTCCTGGTGTTAAGAAGCCTGCAAGCAAGGCTAAGAAGGAACCCTCTCAACCCATAGGCCCCTTGAGGATGTCCTCACCCGCAAGGAACCCTAATCGCCAAGCTGCCTTCGAAGCTAACATTTTCAGAGGCAAAGGGACTAAGCATGCTAGGAAACTCAGATTGGTTAATGTCTATCAACGTGATAGGAGCACCACAGACCATCATTTTTTGTGTGATTTCCACTGTGACTACTACAAGACAGTCTATATGTCCAAGCAGACTCCTATGACAGATGCCCAATGGATTGATTGGGAGTATATAGCACAAAAGGATCACTTGGCCTTCAATGCCGTGATTGAGGCCATAGAGCGCCATGGATTTAAAAAACTCATGGATTTCAATATGATTGGAATGTTGAACTCATTGCACAATTCTACTCCACTATCTACTTTCATACCGATGGAGATCGGAGAATCACTTGGATGACTCAAGGAGAGCAATACACCACCACTTATTGGGAGTTTGCTCAGATTCATGACTTGGAAGATCAACTTGAAATTGAGATCATCATCTCCAACCTCAAAGTAGTTGATAGAGATCTCTTGGATTACATGTATCCAAGTCGTGAAGTTTATGAGGCGGGACACATCTGGAACATCAAGCCATTCTATAGTGTTCTCAATCGTGTGCTCCGGAAGACAATAACCCCCAAATATGGAGATGCGGGCATTATTCAAGGCAACTTGAGACATATGATGGTGCTTATTGATTGAGATGTCTATTTCAATGTGGTGGACTACATCTTCGATGACATCTTCGACATCTCTCACACACCCAACCGATCATGTGGGTATGATCCTTATATTATGTTCATGATCGAGGAGGTGTTCATGCTGACAGTCAAGAAAGACATCACTCATTGGACACTTCGTCCTCATATTCCTCCTCCGAAGCCCGTTGCACCAAGAAGGAAGAATGCAGATCCTCCTGCCTCATCCTCTCAACCTATGGCTTCTCCACAACCTCCTCCTCCATCAAAATCCGGAAGTGGTTTCTTCAAGTGCCTCAAGGCCATTTTCGCCTCTTGTCGGAAGGTTGAAGTTCGGCAACGTTGCATGGAGCATCGCCAAGAGAAGTATCTCAAGGTGATGTGCGACAAGGTCGAAGTTCCCATGTCTCCCGCCACGAAGAGTGATGGAGGGATGACTCCATTCCAGAAGTTCCCCGTCGAAGAACTCGCACAATTTGGTGATGTTAGCACCTCCACGGCGGCACCCTCTGAGGAAGAAGTTGATGATGAAAACGCCAAAGATCCGGAGGCCACGGAGAGCGACAGTGAGTGGCAACACAGAGACAACAACAACGATGATGATGAATAGTATATCTTAGGGCTCTCCTCCTCTCCTTTCCTTTTTGGTGTCTTGATGCCAAAGGAGGAGAGATTGGAAGGGGGTAGTACTTAGAGTTTTAATAGTCGTTGTCTCTTTTGATCCTCTATGGACATGTATTATGTTTTAAAAACTCTCGCATTTGAATTTGTGTAAGACTTAATCTATTATGAATTGTATGCACTTTGCAATGCTTGCAATGCATAATTATGATCTGATGCTTAAAATGTCTTATTTATCACTCATATTCATTGTCTTATCACAAATTATGAACACATCACTTAGGCACCCCACCGTAACATGTATATGTATGATAAATCTCTCATTTTCTTGATTCTTAATGCATACATTGAGGGGGAGTTACTTATACACATACATGGCATGAAAACCAATTATTATCTTTTTTTTGTTGAATCTTAATGTGTTGTCATCAATCACCAAAAAGGGGGGATTGAAAGTGTATCTAGGCATCCCCGTGGGTTTTGGATGATTGACGACGACAATTAAGAGACTAATGAGATGAGTTGATCTTAAGCACATGTGTGATGATTGAAATGAGACAAAATCTCTCAAAAAGGAAAAGGTTGAAACGGGCGTCGAAGGCTCAAGCATAGAAACTAGGGTTTCTATTGTGTTGGGTTTAGACTAGTCATATCATGTGCGAGGGTGTGTTGAGAGAAATACCTAAGAGACAAGCCTTAGAGAGAGAAAAATCCCTAGGGTTGGACTTGTCCGGGTGTGAGGCCGGACTAGTCCAGATGGCTAGGTTAGTCCGTTTTGGGACGGACTAAATGTCTCTGTTGGAGTTTAGACTTGTCCGTATGGGTACGGACTGCCATGGTGAGCGTCTGTGGAGCTATGTCTTGGGAGGCCAGACTTGTCCGCCTCAGAGACTGGACTAGTCCCGACCCCCAGAGTAGTTCATTTTGGGATGGACCAAATGGTTCTGTTTGAGTCCGGACATGTCCGTTGTGGTACGAACTAGTCCATTTAAGCTTTAGTGTGAGATCCTGAAGCCAAGTTCTGGGAGGCCGGACTTGTCCGCTCCAGGGGCTGGACTAGTTTGGGCCTTCCTAGAGAAGTCCGTTTTCAGCCGGACTAAAGAATTTTGTCCGACTTCAGACTAGCTCATTTTGGGTCGGACTAGTACGGGTAGCCAGTGACCGTTTGAAAATCAAACGTTGGCGGAAACTTCACTAGTTTTGTCGATCGGTGATGTCGAATTGTCGGTGGTCCCAAAAGGCTAGACTAGTCCGCGGTACAGTGCCGTACTAGTCCGGGTTTGTGTTGTTATCAACGGATAGTTGCTGGGACCCCTATAAAAAGGGGACCCCCGACCCGTATTTGATAACTCTTGAACCCTAGCGCCGCCACAACATTCATTGAATGTTCCAAAGTCTTCTACTCATCCTAGTTGCACTCTAAGACCAAATCTTGAATAGATTAGGGTTTGGGAAGGAGAGTGAATGAAGATCATCGTGCTTTGGCTCTCGGTTTGATCTCTTGTGCTTGGTGTTGTGTTACATGGCTTGTGTGAGTTGAGCTTTGTGTGCTCCTTGTTGTATTGATTCGTGAGAGCCTCAACTTGTGAGCAGCTCCAAGAAACTTGGTGATTACCCTTTGATATAGTGGAAACCAAGCCGGCCATTGTGATGGTTTGGTGAGAAGAGGGTCAAGTGAGACCCGGTCCTTGTGTGGACTTCTCAATGTGGATGTAGGCTTCTTTGTGGAGCTGAACCACGAGATAAATCATGTCTATCTTGTCGCTTTACTTTTCGTAATCACTAGAATCACTATTAGGGTTCATATCGTTCTTCATATTGATCTTTGTTAAAATTTTGTAACCTAATACACTTGTCAATCTAAATTGTACTAGGTTACTAGACATTGCATCCATCTTTCATTAACCCAAGTTCCGCAAATAACTTGTAGAAATCAAGTTTTTAGGTTTTTACCTTGTCCTGAGCGGACTAGTCCGGCCCTATCCAGACAAGTCCGGCCTTAGGGTCTTAATCTCGTTTGATTAAGCGATTTCAAGTCATATTGCCTATTCACCCCCCCCCCCCCCTCTAGGCAACTTTCAATTATTAACCTCTTGGTTAGCATCACCTCTACCACGACCACCACGACCACCACAACCTCTCCCACGTGCGGCAACACGTGCAATCCTTCTCGGCGGCATAATTCTAAAGCAATACAAAAATATGATTAAACAACATGTCATCATCACAAGAATAAACACAAGAGAAAATGTGCTACAAAAAGATGAATGAAAGGTATGCCCATAAACCCATCCTATTGTACATGAGTGTGTCAATTTTAATTTTAGATCTATGTAGTTATTTTTTTTACTCGCTAGTCATTAAAATCTATAAGTAAACTATTAAACCTAGGCTTTGAGTACCAATAGTAACGCCGAAGTATGAACACCTCTGGACGCTACTAAAACTACCTAAACATTCCTACTAGTAACAAAAATATTAAAATTTTTGGCAGAGTCTCCTTTGAAAACTCTATCATCGCGAGCAACAAAGCCCAATAACAGGCATAATATTATATCGCAACACTATTAAACTCACATTCATTCCCACAAGTGAATTAAAGACTCAAAAATGCACCGCAGTCCCAACGACACAAAAGGGAATGCAATTAACTAAGAATATTGATAGACTAAGCTTATTAAATTATTTGCGTGCTCAAGTGCATATGCTACCCTCTTGTCAATGCATTCTTGATCAATAGGTACCTCAAAACCAAATAAACACGAGAGTGAGTAAAACACTCAGCAAGTACATTTAGAGCTTGAAGAACAATATAATCAAATAGAACAAAACATAGTGATACTTGAACTAGAAACGAAGAACAATGAAATAGCAGTTTCAGTCTGGAATGGACGACACTTGAATTCTCCTTAGCATTTACCGGTAAAGCTGAGTAAGTGTGATCAGCACTTACTCATAAAAACTTGAATATAAGAATAACTTCGGACTTAACCGGTACTTGAATGATAAATAAATGCATAACTTGAATCTTGAACATGAATGAAATATACCATAAGCAATCGAATCTTGAAAACTCAAATAATGAAGCGACAACACGAGGAGGATCAATCATGAGAAAATCACACATATTAGGAAATAACTCATCATGCACTTGCCTTAACCTTGGCGAGAACCCAAGAACGCCCTCTCGACACGCAAATCTCAAAGCCTATAAACATAAATTCTTTAATTTACTTAACCAATCATTGTAAATAAATACTCTATGAACAAATTTACAACAAATATTTGTAATAATTTACCCCAATCACAAATTTCCCCTTCTTCATTTCCTTATCTTGACCGCCCCTCTCTAGGTAATATAGTAGCAGCGAGAAGAAATATTCAGCAGTCATTCAACAAAAATTACTGATGGCAGCAAATAAATCTAACAGCAATTGTTGTTTTATTATTATTTTTATGCAGCAAAAATCCAGCGCTCAAAGGCAGTACTGCTCCAGTGAGCAGAGCCCTGATCTACCACCGCTCAAGCTTCTACAGGAAACACGAAAATAGACGACGGCTAAAGTTATAGACGACGGTGCCGTCGTCTTTAAAGTTATAGACGACGGCTAAATGTCACCGTCGTCAATAAAGACTTAATAGACGACGGTTAGTATTAACCGTCATCTATTAGCCGTAATAGACGACGGTTCAAGGACACCGTCGTCTATTACAGTGCGAACAGGGCCCACCCGAGTCGTAACGGACGACGGTGGTCCTAGCCGTCGTCAATTAATACTTTATAGACGACGGTTTTAGGTCACCGTCGTCTATTATAAGTAATGGGCCAGAACCTAGGTCGGCCCAAGTCTTTGTAGACGACGGTTTCTCCACACCGTCGTCTATTGGGAGGTTTATACGCCGCGCGGCGCCCTCATTTGGCCCGTGCCCCGCCGCCCTGCGCCGTGCTCTGCCGCGCCGCGCTCCGCCGCCCTGCGCCTCCGCACCACGCCGCGACCCCCGCCCGCCGCGCCGCGCTCCTCCTCCCGCCCCCCGCGCCGCCGCGCCGCGCTCCTCCTCCCGCAGCCCCGCGCCGCCCTCTCCGTGTCGTGCGCCGCCGTCGCCCCCGCGCTGGGCGCGTCGCCGCGCCGCCGTCGCCGCCGGTCTGCGCGCCGCCGTGCCTCCGGGACGCGCGCCGTCGTCTCCCCCCGCGCCTCACGCGCCGCCGTCGCCCCCGCGGCTCCTCCCCCGTCGGCACCGAGCTCCACCTCCGAGTATCCCCACTTCTCTCCTCTTACCAATTGATTGAAGTCATTTAATTGATTCAAATGTTTGATTCATGTGATTTAATTGATTCAAATTGTAGTTTCAAATGCTAGCTAGATGCTACATATTATTGTTTGTGCATAGACTTTAGATTTGTCCACATGCTAGTATTCAGCCATTATGTGTTGTGTGAAAATGTGGATGGGATGGATTCAACCATTTAGACTAGCAAGTTGCTATACCTTTCGTTTTAAGTTCCTTGTGGTGTTTGGGTCGGTTTTGCCACGTAAAGAAGTCAGAATGGAAATCCCGGCTAGGTGGCCTATATACAGCTAGCTAGGTGGCCTATATAAAATTAGGGCAGTACCCGGCCGTCACGCATTTAGCTTCTCAAGCACACCTCTCTCCTCAACTCGCTCCATCTCCCTTCCTCTCTAGCTCTCTCCCTCTCTCTTCATCTCCCTCTAACTCTCTCCCCCCTCTCTCTTCATCTCCCTCTAGCTCTCTCTCCCCCTCAACCTCTCTCCTCACCTCCTCTCTCTTTGTCTCCTTCCCTCTCTCGTCACCTTTGGACCGTACAACAATCATTAGTTAGCTCGTTGCGCTCCTCGAGGTGGAGCGGCTCATGATTGTTTATTACCTAGTTTATTATGTTGTTCATTAATTGGTACTTATTGTTTATACATATTTAATGTTGTTGAGTGATTAATTAATATATGTAAATAAAGGGTTTCAGGCTGGCCTGGCCCGACCCGACACGGCACGACACGCAATAAATGCGTTCGTGCCGTATAGACTGTTGTAGTGATAAGTTATTCATAAAGGTGGCACAGAAGCGAACGGGTTGGTGATGACGTCAATGACCCGCGATTGCGTGGATGGTGGAGCTGGACCTGCGATTAACTTCCCTCTCACTCTTTCTCTCGTTCTTTCCTCTCTCTTAAATTACTTGAAATTGAAAATGAGCAACGTAACCTATAGCAATGTGTTACCCGTTTCGGATCGTCACGTCTCACATGCCATTGGCATGTGAGACGTGGAGGTTCGGAATTGTCCCTTTTTGGACAGCCTGAGAGTGACCGAGGGGGCGTGGCTTGTGACGAGTCGCGGGTCCGGATTTGGACGAGATTTCGACGGCATAACCCTGTTGTTCTCTGCTGCACCATTTCTGGGCGTGCAGTGGAGAACAGCGGGGTTATGCTGCCGAAATTTCGTTCGAATCCGGATCACGCGTCTCGTCATGAGCACGCTCCGCTCGGTCACTCTTGGGTGGGTTTAGGATCTATCTGCCTAGGTTGTAGGGCCGTGACATAACGTAACAATGAAACTAATAAGTATTTATCTGTTTCAAAAGGTGTACTCTGAAAAATGGCTGAAGACCGCAGTTGGATGTATACTAGTTGGAAAAAGGATGGTAGACACTCAGAAGATTGGTTCACCAAGACAAATGGTTTCATAGAACGATCTTTCTCGTTGTCAAACAACAGTAAGGTGTGGTGCCCATGTATGAAATGTCAGAATGCGAAGTGTTTTGACAAAGTGACGTTGACGTTTCACTTGTGTCGAAATGGTTTCATGCAACGTTATGAGGTGTGGACTTTTCACGGTGAGACACCTTCACAAGTCGTAGAAGATCTAGATGTGGATGACAACACAGGGGTCGATAGGATGGATGAGATGCTTGAGGCCATAAATCCTGAATTGACAGAGGATCCTCCTACAACAGAGGCTGAAGCATTTTACATGCTTCTCAAAGCTTCAGAAGAGCCGTTGCATGCAAACACAACAATGACAGTCCTCACTTTCATGACTAGATTTATGGCAATTAAATCTAAGTATTTCTTTTCTAACAACTGCTACAACGAACTCATCAACTTGATCAGCGATGCCTTTCCACATCCCCATAAACTGCCTAAAGATATGTATCAGTCTAAGAAATTGATTTCTGGTCTTGGAATGAAATATGAGAAGATTGATATGTGTCCCGACAACTGCATGCTTTTCTGGAAGGAGCATGCCAACGAGAACAAGTGCTTAAAATGTGATAAAGCGAGATTTGTTGAAGTTGTTAATGAGGACGGTGCAAAAGTAATGACTGAAGTCGCACAGAAGCAGCTTTGCTACTTGCCAGTCACACCCAGACTGAAGCGTTTGTTTCTCTCCAAGAAAACAGCTAGACACATGAGGTGGCACAAAGAAGGTGTACGTGAGAACAATGCAATGATGGTGCACCCGTCTGACGGTGAGGCATGGAAGGCGCTTGACCGCTTCGATCCAGATTTCGCCAAGGATGCGAGAAATATTCGCATCGGGTTGGCGACAGATGGCTTCTCACCGTTCAGTACAAACGCCACACCATACTCTTGTTGGCCTGTGTTCGTTATTCCGTACAACTTGCCACCATCTCTTTGTATGAAGTATGAGTTCATGTTCCTCAGCCTTATTGTACCAGGACCGGATCATCCTGGTTCACGACTGAACGTGATGTTGCAGCCGTTAATTGAGGAGTTGAAAGTGTTATGGACAGGTATCGAAGCGTATGACTCTTACAAAAAACAGAAATTCAACCTTCGAGCCGCTTACTTATGGTCTGTTCATGATTTCCCCGCTTACGGCATGTTTTCTGGTTGGAGCACTCATGGTCGCTTGACATGTCCGATATGTGCTTCGGACACGGAATGTTTTCGTCTAAGTCATGGTGGCAAAATATGCTACGTTGATTGTCATAGACGATGGTTACCGCCAAATCACGTGTTCAGGCAACAAAAAAATGCCTTCAGGAAGGATACCGTTGTAAAAAAGGGACCACCGCGCCGTCTCAACGGTTCGGAGATTGCGGAAGGGTTGAACAAGCTAGTGCAAGATGAAGCTCGTCCTGGATACTTTGTTGGTTA
Organism: Tuctoria greenei; assembly: GCA_036927565.1. Taxonomy (NCBI): domain Eukaryota; kingdom Viridiplantae; phylum Streptophyta; class Magnoliopsida; order Poales; family Poaceae; genus Tuctoria; species Tuctoria greenei. The sequence continues at coordinate 51,581,878 of JAYESD010000001.1, read as the reverse complement.
CGGAGAAGAGCATAATTGGACTCACATATGTGCACTATGGGAGCTACCGTATGTGAAGTCCTTAATTCTAATGCATAACATTGATGTCATGCACCAAGAACGTAACATGGGCGAATGCATCATAAGCACTTGTTTAGATATGACGGGTAAAACAAAAGACAATATAAAAGCTCGAAAGGATTTGGCAGAGATTTGTAACCGTCCAACTCTTGAGCTCTCCGAAGCTGGTGGCAAACCACGTGCTTCGTTCTGTCTTCGACCAGAAGAAAAGAAAGAAGTCTTCAGGTGGTTGAAAAAGTTGAAATTCCCAGACGGTTATGCTGCTAGTTTGAGAAGAGCCGTGAATGTTAAGACTGGAAATCTTACCGGGTTGAAGAGTCATGATTATCACATAATCATGGAAAGACTTCTGCCGGTTATGTTTCGTGGGTACCTTGATGATGCAGTTTGGAAGGTATTAGCCGAACTCAGCTATTTTTATAGACAACTTTGTGCTAAAGAAATCTCAAAGGAGATGATGGAGAAGTTGGAAAGAGAGATACCAGTGCTTTTATGTAAGATGGAAAAAGTTTTCCCTCCAGGTTTCTTCAACCCAATGCAACACCTTCTAATCCATCTTCCGTATGAAGCTAAAGTTGGTGGTCCTGTTCAGTATCGATGGATGTACCATATTGAAAGAGCACTTAGATGTCTGAAACCAATGGTTCGCAATAGGGCAAGGGTTGAAGGTTGTATCGCTGAAGCATTTACACTTCAAGAAGTAGGATACTTTTCAAGTGTCTATTTCGCAGAACATAACAACATTAATGCTTCCACGTTGCGGTACAATATGGATGAACAATCTCCTTGTAGCGACCTTAACATTTTTCAAACAAGAGGCACCACTGTTGGTTCAAGCACGGGCTACGATGCTTCAACAGATCAAAAGACAGCTGCTTTGCTCTACATGTACGCTAACATAGACGGGATGGACAAATATTTTCAGTAAGTGTTTGTTCGATGTCTATACTAATTAACGTGTACACATATGTGCTAATCATCATATTTTTTTCTTATTTAGTGAGTTTGATCAACAAAATTGGAAATCTAGGCAGCAACCTACAAGCAAGCAAGTACAATCTATGCGTCATTATGGAGTAAATGGAGGGCCTAACTTCCAAACTTGGTTCCGAAATCATGTAATGTTCTCTTATCTTGTTTATCTTAGTAATTATGTGATATGTTGTAACTGAAAATAAACTTCATATGTTGGACAGTGCACAAAACAAGCTGATGTCCATGAAGATTTGCGCCAACTGTCATACGGATCAATCAAAGTTAAAAGCTTTGGTCGATACGATGTCAATGGGTTCCGATTCCGATCAGCTGAATTTGAAGCTCTTCGTCCTCTAAGGGCAACTTCTAATACTGGAGTTGTGACTAGGGCCGTTGATGCCGAAGGACGTGAAACCAATTATTATGGGATTATTAAAAAAATCCTTGAATTCAGTTTTGCCGGGAATAAAGTCCTTAAAGTAGTCTTCTTTGACTGTGATTGGTTCGATCATAACAATGGAATTCGAGAAAATCAATTTGGCATGGTAGAAGTCAAACACAAGGAACGACTTCGAGGGTTCGACACATTCGTACTAGCACACCAAGTCGAGCAAGTGTATTATCTACATTATCCATGTGAAAAGCTTAAAGCTTGGTGGGTTGTACACAAAGTGAATCCTCGTGAGCGGTTATATACACCAGATAATTCTGGGTACGTTGATGAGGTTGATGTTGTTTACCAAGAAGAAGAGTTGCCGAACTCTTTTGTCGTCGAGCCTGGTTTAGGACTCGATGACATAGTTGGAGATGCAGAAGATGTAGAGACTCGTGAGATGCAAAAACGAAAACGTCAAACAACAACAACGACACAGGATCGATGGTCCGGTTTAAGAAGTAGAGTACATGATCGTGACATTGATGAATTTTGAAAATTGAGTACAAGTAACGTATCAATCATCTCTTCTTTTCTTTTCTATATTTTTTCTTGAAGTTCATTAGCAAATTGTACTTTCAACAGGATGTCGTCGAGCAGCAGACGACGGGAGTCACGAGCACGAGGCTTACTGCCCCCGAGGGCGGACAGAGACTCTGTCTTCTCGGGCAGTCAGTCTAGCGGGAGTAGACGGACTTAGTTGAGGTCCTCTTTACCAGAGCCGTCACAGTGTTCGCCGCAGGTAAATGATATCTAATTACAAAAATTATACAAGTAATTCTTTATTAATAATACAAATCTTTAAAACTGTTAGGATGACTCTACGTTTGAGGACTCCGAGGCTACGGGTTCCTTGGAGGCACCTTTGGAGCCTACTTCTGAGGCTCCTTTGGAGCCTACTTCTGAGGCTCCTTTGGAGCCTACTTCAGAGGCTCCTTTTGAGCCTGCTGCGGAGGCGGGTTCGGAGGTTCCACAGCCACGACGTAGGAAGACGCACTACGTGGCTCCTCCTCCGGCTCCTGCAAATCCAGATGATCGGATTGTTATTCGTCCGGTTGGTGACAGGTAAGTAAATTTGTAACGAGTCAATATAGATATTCTTAGACTTAACTATATGTATTAATTGAGAATCATGTACCAGGTCTTGGTATGACTGTTCCTTCACGGGTCAGGGACACCACCAGCAGGTAAACGGTGTCCTTGGTCGTCTTGTCCGTTTGCACTACCCCGGTGTAGTGAACGGAGCTGCCGCTACTTCTTGGGACGATTATGCTACGGCCCAGGACGTTGCCTACGGCAACCACCAGGAGGCTGTCTGGCACGACTTCATGGTAAGAATTAAGAATATTTGTATAGTAATAATCAATCTATTATGGGTTATATACATTTACTTGTATGTTTCTTCTTCAGGCACGCTACCGTTTGGAGGACGAGGCGTCACAGTTGGATCAGGCACGTCTCGTCTTCCATAACGTCTCAAGGAAGTGCGTGACGCAGTCACTCTCGACTGCTCGGATTCAAGCTACGAAGTCGTACTTCAAGCTGCATCCGGACGAGGGTGAGCCGGGGCAGTTCAGGGACGTGGCGGACAAGTACCTCACTGAGGCGCAATACTTAGAGGTACTGTATTTATTTTTACTTTGCTTTATTATCCGATTGTGATCAATGTTTTCATTCAGGTCAGCGTAGCGTGGCTGGACACTCGTCCGGACGCGTACCGTGCTCTGTGTGCCCGTTGGGCGAGCCAGGGCTTCCAGGACGTCTCTAAAACCCGTCGCGAGTGTAGAGGGACGGACGGGAAACACCATTTGGGTGGGGACGGCTTCGTACGTCTTGCTAAACGGATGGTAAGTGTGATTCAAATTCTATTTAAGTGATTTTATAATACATCATTGTTCTAACATGTAACGATAGGAGCGTGAGACCGGTCGGGAGCCAGCACCTATGGAGGTGTGGGTGAGGGGTCATTTGGGAAGTGACCCGTCGCAGCCTGACCAGCTGTCTTCCCAGAAGTCGACTCAGCATGTGGTGAGTTATTTTGTAATGTTAATTGAATTGTCTTTAATTATTAATGATATTGAGATTATGTTCCTCTATTTGCAGGCAAAGTACCGAGAGGAGGTGCAAAAGCTTCGAGGCGAGGGTTATGATTGGTTGGGCGCTCCTGTCGTCCTCGAAGCCGTTTATGGAAGCGGTGGCGGTAAACCTCACGGACGGTAAGTTTTGTTGTTTTCAGTTTACTATCATGAAGTTTGAGATATAAGATACTGATAATCTTACTCCGTCGTGCAGGTTAGGCGTCCTCGATGGAGCGGTTGACTCGAGGCAGGCGCGAGCTTGCTCGAGAGCCTCTTCATCGCAGTATGCCGGCTCCAGCAGCAGCCACACAAGTCGAGATCTGGAGCTTCAGAGCGTTCGTGAGGAGCTCCAGAGGACGCAAGAAGCACTCAGGAGTAGGGACGAGGCGCTTCGGACTAGAGACGAGATGCAGGCTGCGGCGCTTCGGGCTAGAGACGAGTATCAAACCTCGTTCATGCTACAGTGGCAAGCTGCCATGCAGGTATGTTTTGATAATTGTACATAACATTTTTAATATATAAATGACTTGTATAATGATTTCCTTTGTATTTGCATGCTATAGCAGCAGGACAGCCTGTTGCCTTTCCGCAGTGGGCGCCGCCACCGATGGAGATGCCACCTATGCCGACGACGGGAGCAGAGGTACAAAAAGTCCTTAAGTTAGTTAAGTTTGTTCAAATTTAGTAAAATATGCATTTTTGTACTCAACTTGCACTTGACAGGGATCGAGGACGCAGGCTCAAACTCCGTCGCCCCAAACTCCTGCTTTTGGACAAGGGCGGGAGGACGACTTTCTGAACTCCGATGGCAGCGGACGGGGTAGCGGCGGCGGCTCTTGAAATGATGGTAAGTAGTGGTTCTTCGCCTTTTCTTGAGTGTAGATGTAGCTTGAGATTTTTGTGCTTCAATACATGAGTCGAATGATGCCATAGAATTCAACTTTGTTCTTGAGTTTGCTAGACTTGATAGTCTTTTACTTATCTTCTTTACATTTTGGGATGTTAGATATATGCATTTGTTAGGTAGTCTTTTACTTGGTCACACATCTTATTTATGTTTGCAAGATCCTTGAACTTTGACTCTATTACTCTCTTTGCCTCCATTAGCTCACCCTGATATAAGATGTTTTTCTTTGAATGTTGTTTTGCAAGGAAAGAAGGCAAAGTTCGGTCGGCGGCTACGAGGTTTGGAGAGTGTTTCTTGTGTATGCTTATGTAAACTTTGATGATTGTGGCTCCCGGACTCGTGAAGAGTTTATGTGTAGAGTTTATGTGCTTTTGTGTGTATTTCTGTCTTGCTGATCTGTATATTTGTATCCTGCTGCCTGTGTGATCTGGCCATCGAGCCAGTGTACTATTTTTAATTTTTTAAAAAAAATTAGAAATCTAATAGACGACGGTTTTGCTGTACCGTCGTCTATTAGGTCACTTATAGACGACGGTTTCTGTAAGGCCGTCGTCTACAAGTTCATCAATAGACGACGGTTCCCGCGGCACCGTCGTCTATTGGTTCAACAATAGACGACGGTTTCAACAGACCGTCGTCTATAACCTCCACCCGGTGCCACGTGGCCGTTTGTGGTTATTGACGACGGCCAGTGAGCACCGTCGTCAATTATTTTATAGACGACGGTAACCGTCGTCTATAAGCTTATAGTTGACTAATAAACGTTGACGGCCGGAAACCGTCGTCTATAAGGAAAAACCGTCGTCTATTTTTTATAGACGACGGTTTTAGCTTATTGACGACGGTTTTCGGCCCTCGTCTATTTTCAGGCCTGATCTCTTCCAGCGTACAGGTAACAATGATTCAAGAAAAAAATGGCAACACCACTTAATCGTCTGATAGCATCTTTTGCAGCAACCAAACATAAACAACAACTAGCTATTTACATGCAACACAGCTGCGATGCTGAGCGGTAGCGGTAGCAAGACAGCATGCGGCGGCTGTGAGACTGCGGCCAGCCATGTAGCAAACCACGGACAAAAGCATGGGGACAGGAAGGAATTACCTGGCTGACAGCGAACAACGCAGCTAGCGCTGCCAATCGGCAACGGAAACAGGGATCAACAGAGACGGCGTGACAGAGATTGGAAGCAGCAGCCCTAAGTCCCGGCGGTGGTTGGGAGAAAAAGAGAAGAGGTCCAACGGACAAATCTTTTATATGGACAGCTAACTTAGTTTTACATTTAACGGCTCAAAATAAATTGATTCATATTCAACTCATCAGTTCTTCAAATCAAGCGTATGAGTAGTGAAACGGAATCGTTTCGAGGAGCTCTACGCATCTACGGTATCCGATCATCCATTGGATCAAAGATTCAAGAGGTCAGACTTCGGCCAACTCTTTAGTGTTTCTCACCATGAAGTTAATTTTTCAGAAGTCATTTGGCCGAACTCAACACATATACGGTCTCTGATCGTCTATCGGAAGAATGGTTCAATGAGTCAAAGTTTGGTCAACCGTTTATTGTTTCTGGTGTGATATTTTTTCCTTAAATATTTGGGATATTACATCCTCATCACAGGTATAACTGCATGTCTTATTAATTCGAGTTATAATACAAAATTGTAACCATATGTGTCATAGTGTTCCGAGAGTGATCAAGCATATATTCCACAATCTCAGAGATTCATGTTGATGTTGGTCGGAACTTATCCAAGTGTTCTCCCACCGATGCCCTTCGCTCTGGAGCAAACTCAACCATCAACACCTCCGGTCGCAGTGGTATAACTTCTAAATCATTAGCTCTCATGAAAACTTAGGTTAATTTAAACAGTACTTAGCGACTTTTAGTCAAATTCATAGTTGGTAATACCTTTAAGCAAAATATATATGAGCATGATAACTGTAGACATAATCTAGTTATATATGTGAGTTTTGTAACATATAAGTCAATTGGCACATTTTTGAGTGATTGAAACACGTGAATTATAAGTATCAATGAAAAGTTTAACTTATATTTATTTCTCGCAAGGTTCCTGTCGGTACCCTGCGTACCGAATACCCCTTGGGACTGCAAAAAGAGCAAAGGAACTTCACCTGTCTGAGTTGAAGACCCCCGAAGGCCCCACGTGTCATACAGAACCAGACCTACCTTCCTTCTATAGTTAGTCCTAGTGCTGCCACGTGTATCCTGCAACCGGAGCTACATCCCAAACATGGGAAAGCTCCAGGCTAAATACCTGCGCGGCACCCCTGGACCTAACCCCCGACATAGAGAAGCTCATGTACCGACACGTGTACAACAGCACCGGACCTACCCGTCCCAGACAGTAAGCTCCGGAGCTACCACGTGTCCTACCGCCAAACCTTCAACTTCAACAAGCATACAGGTGGACCCCCAACGGCTCAGACCTTCAGGGGACAATTAAATACTTCAAGAACCGATTAAGTGTTATTAATACCATCTTAATCACACACGATCGAATGGCCCTTAATACCAGTAACACTACTGTTAAGGTGCGTTACTATACTATTAAGGGTAATTAAGCTCATTAATTGTGTATTAAGCATCAGTAATCGCCAGGGCCACATGTCGGGCCAGGCTAACGATGTAACCACCAGTCCTTTTACTATAAAAGGACCGGTCGAGCGATACACAGGAGGGACTTCTCCCAGACTTCTACGCTCTGCTCTGAGACATGCCCACAAGCGCTCAGACCCTCAATACAACAACAACACACACCCGTGGAGTATTGTATTATGCTTAGGCGGCCAGAACCACATAAATCCGCGTGTCAACTTGCCATCGTGTTCTGAATCTCTGCACCCACTACCGAACTACAAACTCCGCGGGCTGCCAACGGTAGTACCGGGAGAATTGCCGGAATCAAACTCCGACAGTTGGCGCGCCAGGTAGGGGCACCCGAGATTCAAGGATGGTGAACTCTGTTGCTGGATTGTCCAACGGCAACCTTGCTGCACAACCTGTTGGTGGAAACCCCTCCAACATGTAGCAGCCAGCAGGTGTTGTGGCTCTGGCAGGAGTCATGCCACCACCGCCACCGTCCACACCGGCTAATCAAGCTGCACAACGGGATGGGGCGTCCGCGTCAGTCACTGCATCGACGAACAACAACCCTGAACACGCGCTCCATGTTGCGTGTGCTCTTCTCCAACGTCCACCGCCTCTAGGAGCATCCCAGGGTGCTATGGAGTAGTGGAGAGCTGATGTGTAACATTTGGTTGCAGCAGCAGCCGATCGCATCAGCAACCAAGGTCCTCCCCCCTCGGGGCGGGCCCCATCGTAGCATCGAAGCATGTCGGGTAGACTTGGTCCGCATGCTTCAGAACACAGGAGGCATGTTGCGTCTCAACAGGCGACGTTGGTGCCTTCCGGGGTGCAACGTACCCACACGGTAACCAGACTTTCGACTCATGACCTCCGGGCTGAGCTTGATCGTCGTTACCATCAATAGGATGGTTGCGTCCACATCGAGCATGCTCATGAGAGGCGAGAGGTTAGGGACAGTCCTGCTCCTAAGGGAGTAGGAGGAGGTTGTTCTGCCCTGGCCATGCACCTACGCATGGTCAGATGACCACAGAAGTTCTGGCCTCACCTGCCGAAAAATTTGACGGGACTATCAATCCCGCTGAGTTTCTCCAAATCTACTCCACCACAATCCTTGTGGCTGGAGGCAATGAGGCCATTATGGCCAATTATTTCCCCGTGGCTTTAACTGGCACCATCAGGTCCTGGTTCATGAGCCTTCCGCCCAACTCCCTCAACAGTTGGGCGGAACTGTGCCAACAGTTCACCGCCAATTTCAGGAGTTCATACACCCGACCAGGCACCGAACTGGACCTTTTTGCTATAAAGCAAAAGGGGGGAGAGTCCCTGCGATCCTTCATCTAGAGGTTCTCCCAAGTACGAAACACCATACCTTCTATCTCAAGCGCTTCTGTTATTGTGACATTCAGACAGGACGTTCGAGACAAGAAGCTGCCAGAGAAGCTGGCGACCAAGGAAGTCACCAGCGTCACGGAACTCTTCAGCTTGGCAGACAAGTGAGCCAAAGCTGCAGAGGGCCGTGAAATGCACTCCCAACCACCTCCGAAGGACAACAAAAAGTCCTCCAAGGGTGAAGCCACTACCCCCGGGAGTGGTAAGAAGAAGAAAAAGTCCAACGGCAAGAAGAAGCCATCGGCTGGCACACCTACTGCTTTAGCTGCTGCATCTCTGGGTGGCCGGGGGCCACACCCCGAGAAACGACCTCGGCCGTCGTCTGAAGACGGAGGCAGCTCTATGATGTGGTGTCCTATACACAAGACGAACATCCACAACCTGGAAGGCTGCCAAGAGGTCCAGAACCTTGCCGAGTGCTACAACAAGCACCGGGAAGAAGTTCCTTTCTGTCAAAGGGAAGGAAAACAAATAGTCGACGAAGCTCCAACTGAAGAGGAGTTAGGCTTTTAGGACCCCAAAAAGGTCCTGAAGGCTGTTTACACCTCCGCTAACGATGACTCCGACGTCTCTGACAACGAGCGTCAGAAGACCATGAACACCATCTTTGGTGGTTCGTGGGACATCACCTCCCGCCGTGTCCTCAAGACAATGTGGCGGGACATGGCCTCAATAGCTCCCACTGCTAGGGCAGAGCCGCACCAGAAGTGGATGGACACTGCCATCACCTTTGATGCTTCGGACTGCCCTCGGAACATGATCGAAGCTGGCCAACTCCCACTGATGGTATCTCCAACCATCAACAACATCCAACTCCACCATGTAATGGTGGACTAAGGTTCGGGGCTGAACCACATAAGCTTCAAAGCTTTCTTCAAGCTTCAGCTCCGACCTTCGGATCTTCGCCCCTCCCGACCTTTCTCTGGAGTAGGTTCAGGGGCCATAACTCCACTCGGTGCCATTACTCTCCCAGTGACCTTCGGGACTTGGGAGAATTACCGCATTGAGAAGTTGGTCTTCTACGTGGCGCAGATCAACTTACCATTCAACACCATCTTGGGCAGGCCAGCCTTGTACAAATTCATGGCTGCTGCTCATTATGTCTATTTGGTGTTGAAGATGCCAACACTAGCAGGTGTTCTATGGATCCGCGGAGATCGCATCGTCAGAGTTACTACTCTGGAAGAACTCCATGCACTTGCTACAGACCCTCAATACAACAAAAACACACACTCGTGGAGTAGGGTATTATGCTTAGGCGGCCCGAACCACGTAAATCCTCGTGTCAACTTGCCATCGTGTTCTGAATCTCTGTGCGCCCACTATCAAACTACAAACTATGTGGGCTGCCAACAGTAGTACTGCGAAAATTGCCGGAATCAAACTCCGACAGTGACTATTCTCATGAAAAACCTTGGTTTATCTTTGAGAAAACTACATTAAGGTTATAAGGACATGTGCAAAACATATCAAGGCAACAAGAACAGTGGGGGTGGTTAGTTCAAGAATATCAAGATAATCGAAAGAAGCGAAGAGCAAATGTTAAACTCTTCAAGTCAAGATTAGGACAGTAAAGTACCTCCTTTTGATGTTAGAGAAAGCATTGCAAGATACTAAGAGAAGTTCGAGCACTCCGTCAAGATTACCAATATAGAGACCATAATCAATAGAAATCAAATACAAAGACTACAAGGTGTACTCAAATAACGGCATCTTCGAAGACGCTACATGGAGACAAGAAGATTATCACAAATGTTTTTCCTGCAACGTTACTATCATGTTATCCGGATTAACATTCATCTTTTACCAATTGTTCCCTGACTGTTTCCGCTGTTCCTCTCATTTAAATCTCGGGACAAGATTCCTTTAAGGGGGAAGGGTTGTAAAAGCTCACTTTTGAAAAGAACAAAAATGCAAAAATGTGAACTTAAATTTTTTAAGTTAAATAGCAATTCAACACACTTGAGCTAGGTTATGACTTCTAAAACACTTTAGTGTAACCTTGAGCTAAAGAATCACTTTGAAAAGGAAGAGGTGGAAAAGGAAATGGAGCTCAATTAGGGAAGTGAAAATAAACTCTAAATGGGAGTTCAAATTAAAATCAAAATCTCCCATTCAAATTTGTCAAACTCAAGGATGGAGACCACCAATGTCATTGCTATGATCCAAATATTCTTTCTGCTAATTTTGACAAGTTTTTGACCTCATTTGCCTTTTATTTAAATAATTCCATAGGAGGACATCCAAATTCGAATTTGAATTCAAATTCCACCTTTAACTTGCCAAATGCATAATTATGTTTCATATTTGAACTCTACATGTTAAAATTATCCTAGCTGCCAAATTTCAGCATTTTTTGAGCATGTTTGTGCAGCAATTTTATTTAACAGAGAGGATATTTGTTTGGAATAGTGGATCCCATATGTTCCTTCTTTCTTCCGCTGCCTCCATGCAACAGTGTTCTTGATGCCACCGAGCTACTTCTCCAGACCGACTCCAGCTGCCCCAACTCGCCTCCTATCTTGCTTCACTCATCCATATCCACAACAAAGAGCAGAAAATATCTACGCTAGGTTTTCCTCTTCCTCAAGAACAGAGCTCCGTTCTCCTTTCTATGCTCCTTGAGGAGTAACTGATTCGAGCCGTTTCTCATCTTGCTGCAAACATCAAAGACAAGTGCGAGCATACCATCTACCCTGTACATCCATTCATTCCTCGTTTCCATGCATTACAACACCGGATTTTGCAGTTTTATCGCCACCGTTCGGAGGTGACGCAGGCAACCTTCTCTGCTCCTCCGTCGCCCCACATTCCGAGGCACTCCCTCACTCAACCATCGATGCCATAAGGTTCACGCACCTCTCTTCTACCTTCTCTAAGCATAGCTCGCCCGTCCCTAGTCTCTACACGACATATTTTGAATTTTCCTCGTCGGCCAGCTCAGCGTACACCGAAGTTTCGTCGACAAAATTCTCCCTCTACAATGCATTCCGCTCCATCTCGTTTCACCCACTTATTATACACTTCCTTGCGGTTCTTTAAGACCAAATGGTTTGAAAAACGACATAGTATTGTTGTTGAAAAATCAAATATTGTGGTCGCCTCCATAGGATACCCTCCCTGCTCATAACGCGTCCACACCTTTAGCCCTTTCCAGCGCCAACAAATAGAATGTCGGTGTTCTCCTCCTTGCCACGATTCTCCTTGAAGAAACGGCGAAGATTTTCATTCCTTATATGATGAGAAAGACGCCGCCGAACATCGACCGCCACCATCGCCCGCAGCCGGCTGGTTTCCAGTAGTTTGATCATTCACTGACCATGCCAATGCGTTTCTCATGCCTCAAAACATAGTATGGAGCCATATTAGTGGAGAAATAGTGACCTGAATCCCTCCCAGGCGAGCTCCCATGTGGCTTCGGCGAGCATCCACGAAACAGGGTCGGGAATGTATCAGGAGTCGGGAGGTTGAAGATGGGCCCCGGCTGTCTGGAATTTCCTTTAGGAAACTAATTCTACAATTCAGTCAAACTTTGAAAAATCATAGAGACTAGTATAATTGACCAAAAATTACCAAATAAATTTCGTTAGACTTCTTATGACCTATATTTTCTCTTGGTTCTTTTGGATCAACATGACATTTCATATTGTTTCCTGAATAATTCCACTAAGCAAAATTACTTAGAAATTAATTCCAGATGATCCTTTCTTTGAAAATTTCCGAAAATTGGTCATCCTATTCCCAATAATTCCTTTGAACGTATGTAAAAATTTCAGATCCAGTTGCCTTGATTTGATAGGTCAAATTGAGTTTCCAACCTTTATGTACCTGAAAAATTCTAAAATATACAGAAAACATTTTCAGAAAATTGTCCAAACTTCAAAAATCAATATCTCACAGTATAATGCTTAGAAAATTATGAAACCGATCTTGTTGAACTCCCATTGACCTCCCCTAAATCAATAATCCACTGGATTCTATGTTAAAGCTCTAGAATCTCCATGAAAATTTTGAGAAACATAAAATCATCATGAATTATTGTGATCATCTGTTTCCATCAACAGACATTAAAATTTTGTAGCATCTCACATAGGTACTATACTAGTTACTATAAAAATATCAGGGTCATTAGAGTTGGTTTGCTATAAAGAGTCATCTGTTCTCATACCTTTAAATTGAAAGGCCATTGAAGATTATTGCGACACCAATTCTCTTTAGTAGAAGCTGTTACTTTTCTAGCACCCCACCTCTGACCCTATCAGGCCACTGCAAAAATAACTCAGTCTTATTTGAGCTGGTAACTCAGATTTTGATGATGCCTTCCCTATGCCAAAAAAAAAAATCATACTCCATTTCATATCCACTCCTATGTTTCCACTTTGATCTTTCTTGTTACTGTACACCTGAGAGACAGCAACTTCCATCTTTGTCAGGCCGTTGTCCTTCTATAGTTAATTACAATTCCATTAGGTTTAATCTTCATCAGTTATATCATTAGTACCTTTCCTTTAACTGAATGTACGATTGGATTTCATGAGGTTTTGCTTTCATTTCAACATTGTTAACCCAACAAGGATTTAAATACATCAGAGCCCATCTTTTACCTCTCTTGCAATAGGTTTAATTCCTCTTTAGTTTCATAAAGCTCTCTTCTTAATTATACTATTCTCTTATGCTGTGCATTTGCATCTCAATAGTGAATGTGGCGTCAGAGTTCGACGAGGAGCACCATATGGAGAAGAAGAGAACCAGCATGGACTTGCTGCAACGAGGTGGATCCAGAGCAGCAGTGGGAGCCCAGGGAGAAGTGATTCGATAAGAATATTTATTCGGAAGATCAAGGGCTGACTTCATTAACATTTTTTTGGTCGCAACCCAAGGAAAGCCCCAGTGTGCATATAAGAGCCTTTATAAAGTTTTATTTTGTATACACTATACGTATGAGGTATGTATTGTGCATTAGGTCAAGTTTGTTAGAAAATCTACATGCATGACCAAATAATCCTTGGAGTGGCTGGGTAGAACATTACTCTATCGTATTATATTTCTATGCTAATGTTTTAGTGGATTCGGTAGAAGTCGAGTGGTTGGAATCCACTCGCGAGACAAAGAATAGGGTTCACATGGATTTAGTTAAAGAATGGTTTATGAATCTGAATATGAGACCGGGCAGCGGAGTTGGAAGCAGCAGGGCGTGGTCCTGGGTGCGTAGTCGTGCCAGTGTCGATTGAGGACTGATCAGTGGGCGGCCCTACTGAGCAAGTTTGAACTGTACCGGTTGCATACTGGCTATATGGACCCCAGGAAACTGATGTAAATCGGGCACCCTCGCGATGAAACTTATACCGTGGTCCCTTGGGGAAAGATGACAGAAGGTGGAAATCTGCTAGCGGGCAACTTCGACGTGTCCGTGTAGTGGACCTTCTGTGAGGATCATAAAACTTGTTCGGCGTTGGGATGACGGGTGAAAGGTGTACACTTATGACGTGATGAGAAGAGCATCGACGTGTCTTCCACGCAGGTGTATGTGTCGTGCACACCGGGTGTCTACTGATTGCAATCACCATCCCTAGTGATTATTTGAGTACCGCTTGTTCACTACGCTGACGTAGTAATAAAGAGTAGTTGGATTATTATGAATCTACTGCAATGATTATGATAATTGTATTGCAACTTGTATGGCATAGCAGTAGCACAATTAAATTTACTATTCCTCAACATTTAACTTGCATATAGTTTATGAAACTTTGGGCATGTAACATCGTAGACGAAGCGTTTCTTGTTTGATTGTGGAATTTATGATGTGTCATGCCCATGGAGTGCACATCTACCACATAAAATATGAAAATAAGGATTTACTAGTAGGCGAGTCCTTTATGCAGTTCAGGTTTCCTATGTTTAGAATTTTTGCATGTAGAGTTTCATGTTTAGATGAGACGGTTAAGTCTTGCTGAGCCTTTGTGCTCACGGTTGCTATATATGTGGTTTTGCAGGTAATAGTTTCACTGCTGCTTTTGTGGTTGCCCGTGAGACCTCGGACATTCTGAGGTGTATGACTCACAAGAGACTTCACCGCTGCTTTATCTTCTTTGTGTTGCTAGTGAGAAGCGTCCGCGGTCATGGACTTCTTCGCTCAGGCGTAGATAGGTTGAGAGTTTGACTATAGTTTTTCCGCTGCTTATGTACTCCTTATGTACATTATTTTGTAAACTCGATTATCTTATGACATAAAGATTTTATATGTTTAATGTATTCTTTTCGTGTATGATGTTTGGTGTTGCATCGCACGACACCACCCAATGTGATTCATGGAATGTCGGGACTCCGGTCCTCATAGTCTGGTATCAAGCTGCATTGGGAATAGAATGCTCGAAAAGAACCTATTTTTGAAAACTTCTAAGTAGTTGAGTAAGGATTAGTTACTATGTCCACATAAGGACTATTATAGTATTAGTTACTTAAGGTGGCAAGCTAACTTATGTGTTATTATATTCTGTAACGACGCTCCGACGTCAGGTAAGAGGTAAGGTACGCCACCGCAAGCGGATCAATTGTGTTAAGCTCACCATGCGAGAGGTAACATGTGATTGTTTATGTGGCTTAGCACGGAAAGTCAATATGAGTCTCAGAAACTCTACATGTTTCTAAGAACATAGACACACAGTACCCTAACGTGCTTCAAAATTAGTGGGGCCCCCGTCGGGTGGGACATAACCCGATGCGTCTCCTAATGGTGCAGCATTATGCAAAGACGTGGGACCCTCTCAGGTGGTACAAAACCCGATCATGTACCTCGAGAAGTGGCTCAGCTCGGGGTGGCCCGTATGAAATGATACGGGACGGATGTCTTACTTTCATATATATTATTGTGACTGCCTGAAATGATCGCCCGTGCGGGCTGTGCCGTATGAAACCATAATGAGTGTTCTGTAAATTGAGTGTCTTATGCAGGTAAACTAACTGAGTTCATCATTTTTCACTTAGAAAATGTTTGCGAGTGACCGTTTATAGCGCCACCGATTGATACGTATATGCCGGTAATATCCGGTTAGGATTTTCACTTTTGTGAGGAACGTAGTACCGACATGTATCTCATCGATGCATTAATGAAAACTGTTATAAAATGGACTCAAGATGATGTAAGAATATATGTATTAGCTATCGATCTCTGATTTTGAACTAAGTTTCAAAATTGGAGTAGGTTTGAACTCAAGAGTTTCAAAAACTAGAGTGTCCTGTTTTCTACTAGAAATTTGACCTGACTTTGAAAAGCCATAACTCCCAGTAGATTTCACCAATGAGAGTGTACCACATATGGTTGGAAATATCTGAGAGTCCCCTATGACGTTTCTGTTCAAACCTAGAGCATAATCGCCTTATAACAAGTCAAATTTTCAAATTTCCAAACACTGTCAATCTGGACAGAAACTGGAAAACAGTTTCTGGACTCTTCACTAATTCGACCTTAACTCCATGTATACAATTCATATGGGTTCATATAATATATTTCCAGAAACCTTACGAGATGTTTAACGATATTGTAATTTAAATTTTTGTCAAATTTTGAATATATCTATATCTAAAACTGTGCTCAAATCAATAACCTACAAAGGAGGTGCTGTCAAAATTTCCTTGAAATTCTGGGAACTTTGTCCAACTTTAAAAAATCCATACCTCTTCAACTAGAAATGCTATGAAGGCAAATAAATACAACATGGAAATATATGGAAGTCCTATACCAGTTTCGTATTCAGCCCAAGACCATAATCCCTTTCCAAATTTGTTGAAACTTAAAAACAACAGAAATTGTCCAGCAGCACCAAAAGCTGGACATTGTTTCTGTATACTTCTGTACATTACTCATGACTTTCAAAATAAAAATCAACAAGAGTCTTATGTCACCTTTCTAAAATTCTTAGAAGTTATACTACCACTTTTTAGTTTTGAGTTTTGTCTAATTTGGATGAGGATTACATGAAGCAATTGGATCAAAGTGGGTACTTATAAATGTGATGCTGCTGAATGTCTCTTGAAAGTTTGTCAACTGGGCAAAGTCATATATCCTCAACTACAACTGATATGGTGGCAAACAAATACTTGCTGGAAAGGAATTGGAGTGAACTACAACTTTGTAATTCACCTCCAAGGCTGATTCTACTATTTAGCTAGCTCAAAAGCTTGGTTAGGTGCAAACTAGTCAACCTGGACAGAGAAATAGTCAGCAGAACCAGTTTGGAAAATTTTCCTTCATTCAAAGCTGGTTTCACGTTTCTTAGTTTCACATCACCTTCTTTAAATAGTAATTGGTGCAAGTTCTCTACTGAATAGTTTGAAACTTAAGGAGGAAGGCATGTGCTCAAGTAACTCAAGAGTTCCATCGCCAACCTCTTTACAATGTAACGTGCCAACAACAACATGATCAAGCCGGATTACATCGTCAAGCAGACCCAACTCCAATCACAAGGTTGACTGCTCATAGTGGGAATTTAAGGTCAACTCTACACGAATTATCGAGGAAGACATCAATCACCACTACATGATCGAAGAGAAGATTAAGTGAATCACCATTAAGGACAGCTCTAGTAGTCTCGATCCTATGTCTAGTGCTATTATATTACTGGAGTCACTTAGTTATTTCTCTATAGAACTGATATTCAAGTGCAGCAAGGACTTCGGTGAAGAGATAGACAAGATGATTAGAATACGTACAAGTTCTAGGAAGGTTAAGATGATGTGGTATGTTTCTCACATTCCTTGTCGACATTCTTAAAAGTGAATTCTTTGACTGTGGTCGAGTTGTGAAAGTCACCTTCCTCATTGAGTGCCTTTCATGATCACAGTATCTAAGCCTTGCAGATCAAGAAACATTTCTTATTCTTGTAAGTGGTTTGACTTGTTCTTGCTCAAACTTAAAAGATGATGCACCATACATGTGCACCATTTGCACCATACATGTGCATCATTTGCACCATACATATGCACCATTTGCACCATACCATGTGCACATATGCATTGCAACGTACAACACGTAATGCATCATGAAGCATCATTGTTAATGAAATAAAATATATATGATGCATGACTAATACCAAAATTAGGAGCAAGAATGTGTATATCTATTTAAATCTGTAAGTGTCTAAATCTTTTAACATTTTGACAACTTTTATAGTATACTGAATTTCGTTGATTCTTCCTCTTTGAGTAATACAAGAATAAACGATTGACCAACCTTTCTTGTGGTCAAGATACGCTTGAACCTTCATCCTTGACTTGTTAGCTTCAAGTACCTCGACTGTTGAAACTCCAACTTCCTCCATCGTTAGATCATCAGCTTGATAATCAACCTCATGAAATCCTTGAAATTCATCACTCGTGAGGATACCCTTTGATTGTTAACCTCACAAAGCTCTCTGAACTTGATTTGAATTCTCAATATGGTGACATAATACTTCAAACACCTTGCAGTTATCTTCTCCTTGTATCCTCTGTTGTTTGAAAACATATGGGGAACTTAATACTAACTCCCCTTATGCCATCGCAAAGGGTTCCACTCCTTGACTCACATGTTAAAATACTAAGTGTGTTACGTGTTTAGTGGTCCATGGCTATTCTCGTGAAACACCTTGGTTAATCTTTGTTAAAAACTACATTAAGGTTATAAGGACTTGTGCAAAACATGGCAAGGCAACAATAACAGTGGGGGTGGTTAGTTCAAGAATATCAAGATAATCAAAAGAAGCGAAGAGCAAATGTTAAACTCTTCAAGTCAAGATTAGGACAGTAAAGTACCTCCTTTTGATGTTAGAGAAAGCATTGCAAGATGCTAAGAGAAGTTCGAGCACTCCGTCAAGATTACCAATATAGAGACCATAATCAATAGAAATCAAATACAAAGACTACATGGTGTACCCAAATAACAGCATCTTCGAAGACACTACATGGAGACAAGAAGATTGACACAAATGTTTTTCCTGCAACGTTGCTATGATGTTCTCCGGATTAACATTCATCTTTTACCAATTGTTCCCTGACTGTTTTTGTTGTTCCTCTCATTTGAATCTCGGGACGAGATTCCTATAAGGGGGAAGGGTTGTAAAAGCCCACTTTTGAAAAGAACAAAAATGTAGAAATGTGAACTTAATTTTTTAAGTTAAATAGCAATTCAACTCACTTGAGATAGGTTATGACTTCTAAAACACTTTAGTGTAACCTTGAGCTAAAGAATCACTTTGAAAAGGAAGAGATGGAAAAGGAAATGGAGCTCAATTAGGGAAGCGAAAATAAACTCTAAATGGAAGTTAAAATTCAAATAAAAATGTCCCATTCAAATTTGTCAAACTCAAGGATGGAGACCACCAATGTCATTTCTATGATCCAAATATCCTTTCTGCCAATTTTTACAAGTTCTTGACCTCATTTGCCTTTTATTTAAATCATTCCATAGGAGGACATTCAAATTCGAATTTGAATTCAAATTCCACCTTTAACTTGTCAAATGCCAAATTATGTTTCAAATTTGAACTCTACATGTTAAAATTATCCTAGCTGCCAAATTTCATCATTTTTGGAGCATGTTTGTGCAGCAATTCTATTTAACAGAGAGGATATTTGTTTGGAATAGTGGATTCCATATGTCAGGTCGGCACATACGGTTTTCCTTCTTTCTTCCACTGCCTCCATGCAGCAGTGTTCTTGATGCCACCGAGCTGCTTCTCCAGACCGACTCCAGCTGCCCCAACTCGTGTCCTATCTTGCTTCACTCGTCCATATCCATAGCACAGAGCAGAAAATATCACGGCTACGTTTTCCTCTTCCTCAAGAAGAGAGCTCCGTTCTCCTTTCTCTGCTCCTCGAGGAGTAATTGATTCGAGCCGTTTCTCATCTTGCTGCAAACATCAAAGACGAGTGAGAGCATCCCCTCTACCCTGTACATCCATTCATTCCTCGTTTCCATGCATTAACAACACCGGATTTTGCAGTTTTATCGCCACCGTTCGGAGGTGACGCAGGCGACCTTCTCTGCTACTCCGTCGCCCCACACTACGAGGCACTCCCTCACTCAACCATGGACGCCATAAGGTCCGCGCACCTCTCTTCTACCTTCTCTAAGCATAGCTCGCCCGTCCCTAGTCTCTACACGACATATTTTGAATTTTCCTCGTCGGCCAGCTCAGTGTACACCGAAGTTTCGTCGACGAAATTCCCCCTCTACAATGCATTCCTCTCCATCTCGTTTCACCCAGTTATTATACACTTCCTTGCAGTTCTTTAAGAACAAATGGTTGAAAAACGACATAGTATTGTTCCTGAAAAATCAAATATTGTGGTCGCCTCCATAGGATACCCTCCCTGCTCATAACGCGTCCACACCTTTAGCCCTTTCCAGTGCCAACAAATAGAATGTTGGTGTTCTCTCCTCGCTATGATTCTCCTCGAAGAAACGGTGAAGATTTTTGTTTCTTATGTGATGAGGAAGACGCCGCCGAACATCGACCGCCACCATAGCCCGCCGCCGGCAGGTTTCCTGTGAGTTTGATCATTCACTGACCATGCCAATACATTTCTCATGCCTCAAAACACAGTATATAGCCATATTAGTGGAGAAATAGTGACCAGAATCCCTCCCAGGCGAGCTCCCATGAGGCTCCGGCGAGCAGCCATGAAACAGAGTCGGGAATGTACCAGGAGTCGGGAGGTTGAAGATGGGCCCGACTGTCTGGAATTTCCTTTAGGCAAATAATTCTACAATTCAATTAAACTTTGAAAATCATAGAGACTAGTATAATTGACAAAAAATTACCAAATAAATTTCATTAGACTTATTATGATCTATATTTTCTCGTGGTTCTTTTGGATCAACAAGAAATTTCATAATTTTCCCTGAATAATTACACTAAGCAAAACTACTTAGAAATTAATTCCAGATGATCCTTTCGTTTAAAATTTCCCAAATTTGGTCATCTTCTTCCTAATAATTCCTTTGAACCTAAGTAAAAATTTCAGATCATTTGCCTTTATTTGATAGGTAAAATTGAGTTTTCAACCTGTATGTACCTGAAAAATTCTAAAATATACAGAAAATATTTTCAGAAAATTGTCCAAACTTCAAAAATCAGTATCTCACAGTATAATGCTTATAAAATTATGAAGCCAATCTTGTTGAACTCCATTGACCTCTCCTAAATAGATAATCCACTGGATTCTATGTTAAAGCTCCAGAATCTCCATGAAAATTTCGAGAAACATAAAGTCATCATGAATTATTGTGATGATCTCTTTCCATCAACAGACATGAAAATTTTGTAGCATCTCACATAGGTACCATACTAGTTACTATAAAAATATCAGGGTCATTAGAGTTGGTTTGCTATAAAGAGTCATCTGTTCTCATACCTTTAAATTGAAAGGCCATTGAAGATTATTGCGACACTAATTCTCTTTAGTAGAAGCTGTTACTTTTCTAGCACCCCACCTCTGACCCTATGAGGCCACTGCAAAAATAACTCAGTCTTATTTGAGCTGGTAACTCAGATTTTGATGATGCCTTCCCTATGCCAAAATAAATCATACTCCATTTCATATCCACTCCTATGTTTCCACATTGATCTTTCTTGTTACTGTACACCTCAGAGACAACAACTTCCATCTTTGTCAGGCCGTCGTCCTTCTATAGTTAATTACAATTCCATCAGGTTTAATCTTCCTCAGTTATATCATTAGTACCTTTCCTTTAACTGAATGTCCGATTGGAGTTTATGAGATTTTGCTTTCATTTCAACTTTGTTAAACTCCACCTCCCCACAAGGATTTAAATACATCAGAGCCCATCTTTTACCTCTCTTGCAATAGGTTTAATTCCTCTTTAGTTTCATAAAGTTCTGTTCTTCATTATACTAGTCTCTTATGTTGTGCATTTGCATCTCGATAGTGAATGTGGCATCGGAGTTCAATGAGGAGAACCATATGGAGAAGAAGAGAACCAGCATGGACTTGCTGCAACGAGGTGGATCTAGAGCAGCAGTTGAAGCCCATGGAGAAGCCATTCGATGAGAATCTTTATTCGGAAGATCAAGGGCTGACTTCATTAACATTTTGTTTAGTCGCAACCCAAGGCAAGCTCCGGTTTGCATATAAGAGCATTTATAAAGTTTTATTTTGCATACACTACACGTATGAGGTATGCATTGTGCATTAGGTACGGTTTGGTAGAAAATCCACATGCATGACCAAATAATCCTTGGAGTGGCTGGGTAAAACATTACTCCATCATATTATATTGCTATGCTAATGCTTTAGTGGATTCAGTAGAAGTCGAGTGGTTGGAATCCACTCGCGAGAAAAAGAATAGAGTTCACATGGATTTAGTTAAAGAATGATTTATGAACCAAAATATGAGACCAGATAGTGGAGTAGGAAGCAGCATGACGTGGTCCTGGGTGCGTAGCCCTGCCTGTGTCGATTGACGACCGATCCGTGGGCGGCCCTGCTGAGCAAGTTTGAACTGTACCAGTTGCATACTAGCTATATGGGCCCCAGGAAACCGATATATCTCGGGCACCCTCGCGTCGAAACTTATATTGTGGTCCCTTGGGGAAAGACGACAGAAGGTGGAAATCTGCTAGCGGGCAACTTCAACGTGTCCGTGTAGTGGACCTTCTGTGAGAATCATAGAACTGGTTCGGTGTTGGGATGACGGGTGAAAGGTGGACACTTATGACGTGATGAGAAGAGCACCGACATGTCTTCCACACGGGTGTATATGTCGTGCACACCAGGTGTCTACTGATTGCAATCACCGTCCCTCGCGATTATTTGAGTACCGCTTGTTCATTGCACCGTGACGTAGTAATAAAGAGTAGTTGGATTATTATGAATCTGCTGCAATGATTATGAAAATTTTATTGCAACTTGTATGACATGGCAGTAGTACTATTCCCGAAGATTTAACTTGTATGCAGTTTATGCAACTTTGGGAATGTAACATCGTAGACGAAGCATTTCTTGTTTGATTGTGGAATTTATGATGTGCCATGCCCATAGAGTGCACATCTGCCACTTAAAATTTGAAAATAAGGATTTACTATTAGGCGAGTCCTTTATGTGATTCAGCTTTCCTATGTTTAGAATTTTTGCATGTAGAGTTTCATGTTTAGTTGAGACGGTTAAGTCTTATTGAGCCTTCATAGTCATGGTTGCTATATATGTGGTTTTGTAGGTAATAGTTTTACTGCTGCTTTTGTGATTGCCCGTGAGACCTCGGACTTTCTGAGGTGTATGGCTCACGAGAGACTTCACCACTGCTTTATCTTCTTTCCGTTGCTAGTGAGAAGCATTCGCAAGCATGGACTTTTTCTCTCTGGCGTAGATAGGTTGAGCGTTTGAGTATAGTCTTTCTGCTGCTTATGTACTCCTTATGTACATTATTTTATAAACTCGATTATCTTATGAAAAAGATTTTGTATGTTTCATGTATTCTTTTCGTGTATGCTGTTAGGTGTCGCATTGCACAACACCACCCAATGTGATTCCTGGAATATCGGGACTCCGGTCCTCACAAAGAAGACTAAAGTTTATTTGATGGTCCCAAGGATACAAAAGTTTTGAAGACTGTATGATGCATCAATGAGTCTTTTGAAACAAACCTTCTGGTGGTAGTGACAAAACTAGACCAATAATGGCAGAAATTGAACCATCCTACAAAACAATAAAAGTCACTTGATGAAACACTAGGCAGGAGAAAAAAACATTGCGTGCCAAACGAGAACACAGTTGGATGCTGTGTTTTCACTTGTGTTCTGATGATCGAGCAATCATGTTAACTTGCCTACTCAGATTGTCTCAGTTGAAAAATAAAACCTCAATAAAAATTATCTTTGGCTGATAAAATATATTTGAAGGATGAATCCATGTCCTACTAGAGCTGTAAACCCACAATAACAAAATTATCCTTGGGTGATTATATATATATATATATATATGGCAATGACTAATATGCAATTAAAGGTTTGGTGCAATCGTGCAATCAAGCATTGATAACCATCGGATCTGCATCCTACGGTCGTTACCTGTTTTTATTTAACCCCCTCCACCCGGTGGAGAGGTGGTGAAGGGGGTTGAATAAAAAAATACACTAACCGTTGGATACAGATCTATTGGTTGAGAGTGCTTGATTGCACGATAGCACCAAACACCTGATTGCATTCTAGTAGCTGCATATATATATATATATATGATGAATCCATGTCCTACTAGAGCTCTAACCACCTTTATTAACTATCGCTAAAGTGCTATACACTTCTACTAGACATGTAGCACATCACTTACCCCGGTTCACTCGAAGGCTTTTATAACATCATAGTGAACCATCAGTTTACATATTGGCAGATGTGAAGATATTTTATCTTATATTCATACAACTGGCGGCACCACATACTTGATTAACAGTCTCTTCTACAAGTCATTAAGAACAATGGATATAGCGGAAAGACAATAGCAGCACACCAAGATTATGCTCAACTTGGATAATATTTAGCGAATTGCACACCGTCGCTATTGCAAAAGTGAAATTGTTCAGCCTTTAAGTGCAATGATGAAACTAATTTAATCTAGTTTAAGATCCAATACAAAATCTAGACACGGAAAAGAGATTTTATACTAACAGCGGTGTAGACAATATTTTGGCATCCTGAATCCAGTGTGGGTACTACAACACGACCTGAAAATATTTTTTTTGCTTCTTCAGTTGCAGTGAATATATGACTGAAGCAGCACAATACAAAACCACCGACATACCAGATCTGGTTTTCTTCAGTTTGAGATATTCAGGTGTGGAACTGTGGATAGTGAGTAGGACTTCATCATGCCATGATTAAGTGGAGATGTTTGTACTACAATGATATAGGAAAGTCGCAATGAGTACACATATAAATATTAAATCCCATCATGCTACGATAAAGGTGTTACAGTATGGTCAATGGTAGTATGGTCATTAGCTAGGAGAGTCCTTGAACCTAGCTTGTATCCCTATATATGTAACTCATTGGCGCTATCAATGAATTGAGTTGACCATTATTCCTTCCTTCAAAAGGACGTTTAATACACATTATTGGTTCCAGCATATCAACAGCAACAACATGCGCATGATAATTTTTTATAGGTACAATAAATATTTCATGACAGTTTTCGCTTCAAGTACAACACAAAATCAGTTATTCAAGTACATATCATATAAATTCTAATATTTTAATCTCGACTATACATCTCATCCATCAGCATAACAAGTGTATAAAATTAAACGGTAATGCTTGCATTGGATGGATATTTCAAAGCTTTTAACAACAAAAAGGCTACAAAGTTTTACACTTACATATGGAATTGGTCTTATGGTATCTGCTAATCTAGTAGCAGGCTGCAGCTTTCCAGATGCAGATCTTTGCTTTCTTGATGGACCTACAGGCTGCTTTCCGTAAATCAGAGCACACTACTACAAAAAGTATTTTTACAGGCGCCTCAATTTTTCAAACACAGGCGATCCTTAAAAATATGCGATTGTGATGACGAATGATATAATAACCGTCTGTGATGAAAGAACAACACAGACGGATTTTAAAGAACAACCGTCTGGGTAAATACATGATCTTCAGAACCGGTTCTTAATTAAGAACCGCCTGTAATGCAACGAACTTCACAGACGGATTTTAAGAAACAACCGTCTGGGTAAATACATGATCTTCACAGACGGTTATTAATTATTAACCGTCTGTAATGCAATGAACTTCACAGCCGGATTTTAAGAAACAACCGTCTGGGTAAATACATGATCTTCGTTGGCGGTTCTTGATTAATAACCGTCTGTAATGCAATGAACTTCTCAGATGGATATTAAGGAACAACCGTCTGAGTAAATACACGATCTTCGTTGGCGGTTCTTAATTAATAACCGTCTGTAATGCCATGAACTTCATAGCCGGTTCTTGATTAACAACGGCCTGAGAAGATCATGTATTTTCAGTGGCGGTCATTGTTTAATTATCATAAGCGGTTTTCATTGAAATTATAGGGATGTAGTTGCAATTATATATCACAGCCGTATGTAGTCGTGCAGGCAAAATTGTATCAGGAAAAAAACACAGATGAGCTAGCGGATACTAGTACAGTAATGCATTATAGGAAATGCTCGATCACCAGTGAGGCTGGCTTAATTGTGATAATACACCATTAGAGGCTTTACAATTGTTCAAAGATAATTTCTTTACACACTGAACAAAAATCATGCTACATTCATTGTAGATCGACGATGAAGCTCCCATCGATCAATCTAAATTGTACCGTCCTGCTTGCTCTCGAACACGTCTCTTATATTCCGCTAGATCCTGAAAATATTGACATTATTTAAATTAACAAATGTCGAAGGAGGAATGAATAACCTACATTGATCACTAAGTCAAAGTGTCATCTAACCTTGATAAGTAGATTATAGCAATCATTTTCAACATCAGGCACATTTGGCTGATGCAGCAAACGCTGAACTTCAAGTAGTATAGTTTTGATTGTAAAAGCATTGCACCACCCCTACGAAATATAATTTAAGCAATATAAGAAACCAGTTCAAATAAGTTCGACAACAATTATAAGTAATAATTACATGAACAAAATAGGTCTATCTTACAGTCTCTTGATCAAGAATCCCGATGCAGAGTGCTCCCGAACGATGGACATTTGGATGGAAGAACCCAATTGGAAAGGCGCATCTTGGAGGCACCAAGGGATAGTCCTCAGAGAAGGAGATTGTCAGGGGGTAGTAACCATCTTCCCATTCAGTCTGTAAAAGAAATTTATTAATAGGAGGACGATGGTTAAACTCATATTGTGCTTGTTCTTCATGACTTACCCCTTCTTTACCGGGGACGATGCACTGCCACTTCAATAAATCTCCCGATTCAGGCTTCGCAGAGAAACCCTACAGGTTCAACAACAAGCCAGTGTCCAACTTCCGACGACTACTCCTCGATCATCAGTGCCTGTCAAAGTTAGCTCATACGAAAATAAGAAACCTTCATCAGAAGTGACAATGTATTTGGAAGCTATGAAGGAAAATATTAGAAAATCGAGTGCATCTCGTTCTTCTCATGAGCCAGCATTAGAAGATATCGAGGAGTGGGAAGAAGACGGTGTCATGTATAATCGGCGGACGGCTTTAGTTAAACCAGGAGTTCCAATATACAAGCTTGAGGATGTTCCTCCAAAATTTGAGAATGGGAAGCCGTTAATGACATCCGTACAACTTAGCAAACAACCCGTCGCGCTCAGAAGAATGCATGAGTGGTACATCACTGCCAGCAAAAAATATGGTCTTAATTCCAAAAGAAGCATTCTGGAGCACTGAAGTAGATAAACGAGTCATTTTATTTGACGAGCCGCTTTCCCTTTTCCATCGGGGCATGCTCGAAATCAACCTGCTGCTCGTCTGGTGCTTGTAAGTGCTCTAATATTTTGTATTTGCTTTTCTTACTACACGCATACGCATTTCATGAGATTATAACAATTTTGGACTTCTTCAATAGGATGCAATACATAGATAATGAAAAGTTGGTGCACAAGACAGGTATCCTTGACCCTACTAGGATTGCAAAGTCGCTATTCGACGTCCAGGCAAATCGAGAATCAAGCCAGTACAAACACATGAAAAAAAAAGATTTTGAAAGAGCAATTGCAAAACTTAAGAAGGATAGAAAGGCAGAAGTTGCAGCTTACATAGGACATGCGATGTTTAACTTTGTCAGAGACGGCCAGGACCTCGTAAAGGCTCCGTACCACTTCGAGTAAGTTCGACACATGACATTGAAATAGCAATTATTGGTAATTGTTAACACGTGTGTTTGTATGTTTGCAGTAATCACTACATAATGATCTTCATCAAGCCAATGCAGGGAATGGCAACAGTCTTGGACTCGGCCTGTCGGTACCCTAAAAACCATACACCCCCTGAGGTTACAAAGATCTCAAGGGAAGGACGTCTACTCAAATTGAAGACCCTCGGAGGCCCACTTGTCAGACATAACCGGACCTGCTTCTCCAACATGGTTAACCCCTAGGTTGCCACGTGTACTGCCAGACCGGAGCTACTACCCACAAGGGTGAAGCTCCGGGCTAAGTACCGAAACGGCACCTCCGGACTTAACCCCTGACCGAGAGAAGCTCTGGACCTGACACGTGCCAGGCCACCCCGGAGCTTCCCGCTTCCCACAAGCAAGCTCCGGAGCTGCCACGTGTCCAAACGTCGGAGCTGGCCGCCTCAAACCTCCGGAAGACATTGTAACGACTCCGGATCTTCAAAGGATAGCCGCAGACTTCAAGACCCGATTAATTGTCATTAATTCCATGTTAATGACACTTAATCGAACAATCTTAACACCTATAACGGCACTGTCGGAGCCCGTTACAGGGTTATTAACAACAATTAATCGTGTATCAATACTAGTAACCGCCGGGGCCACATGTCGGGCCAGGCTAACTTGTAACGGTTTGTCCTTGTACTATAAAAGGACATACCGACGATACACGGAGAAGAAGGCTCTCGAACGCTCTCAGGCACACACGCATTGACGTGAGCTTTCATACATAAACTAATACAACACCACACACCCGTGGAGTAGGGTATTACGCTCAGGCGGCCCGAACCACTTAAACCACTGTGTCTCTCGTGTCCAATCGTGATTCACCTTCTTGAGTCTCCGCGCGCCCACACCGCACTACAAACTCCTTCAACACTTTAGTAGTATCAGGAGATCTGCCGACTCCAACAGTCGACAGTTGGCGCGCCAGGAAGGGGATGCTGAGATTTTCAAGAATGGTGAATTCTGCGGCTGGATCATCCAATGGGCAACCTGCTGCTCAGGCTGTCGGGGGCAATCCCTCCAACATGCAGCCACCAGCAGGAGCCTCAGCACCAGCAGGAGTCACACTCCCACCACCACCATCTTCTCCGGCAAAACGTGCCGGGCAACATGATGGTGCGCCGGCGTCACATACTGCGCCGGCAAGTCATGACAACCCAGAACACGCGCTCCATGCAGCGCGTGCTCTTCTCCAGCGACCACCACCTCCCGATGCATCTCAAGATGCCATGGAGCAATGGAGGGCTGATGTTGAGCATTTGGTCGCAGCAGCGGCCGAACGCCTCAACAACCAGGGTCCTCCTCCTTCAGGGCGAGCCCCATCGTAGCGACGGACGTTGTCTGGAAGACTTGGTCCGCATGTCTCCAACAACCGAAGACGAGCTGCGTCACAGCAAGTGACGTCGTTGCCCTCTGGGGCACGACGCACCCATACGGTATCTCGGCTTTCGACACATGACCTCCGGGCGGAGCTTGATCGCCGATACCGCCAACAGGATGGCCGTGTCCATATCGAGCGAGCTCGAGAAAGACGGGATGCTCAAGACCTTTCTACTCTGGAAGGAGTAGGAGGAGGCTGTTCCGCTCTAGCCATGCACCTGCGCATGGTTAGATGGACACAGAAGTTCCGGCCACACTTGCCGGAAAAATTCGACGGGACTGTCAACCCCGTAGAATTTCTGCAGATATACTCCACTGCAATCTTAGCAGCTGGAGGAAACGAGGCCGTAATGGCCAACTACTTTCCAGTGGCCTTAACTGGGACCGCCAGGTCCTGGTTTATAAGCCTTCCACCCAACTCTATCGACAGTTGGGAGGAGCTGTGCCGTCAGTTCACTGCCAACTTCGGGAGTTCATACACCCGACCGGGCACTGAACTAGACCTTTTTGCGGTCGTGCAAAAAGGGGGAGAATCTTTGCGGTCATTCATCCAGAGGTTTTCTCAGGTACGCAACACAATCCCTTCTATCTCAAGCGCTTCTGTCATTATGGCATTCAGACAGGGTGTACGAGACAAGAAGATGTTGGAGAAGCTGGCGATCAAAGAGATTACCAGCGTCACGAAGCTCTTCAGCTTGGCAGACAAATGTGCCAGAGCTGCGGAGGGCCGTGAAATGCACTCCAAACCAGCCTTGGAGGATCACAAAAAATTCTCCAAAGAAGAAGCCGCTACCTCCGGGAGTGGAAAGAAGAAAAAGAAGACCAACGGCAAGAAGAAGCCGTCGGCCGGCACATCCAACGTTGCAGCCACTGCAACTCCTGGTGGCCGGGGGCCACGCCCCGAGAAGCGACCTCGACCGTCTTCCGAAGACGGCGGCAAATCCAAAATGTGGTGCCCCATTCACAAAACGGGCAGCCACAGGCTGGAAGACTGCCGGGAGGTCCAAAACCTTGCCGAGCGCTACAACAAGAGCCGGGAAGGGTCTCCTTTCCGACAGAGGGAGGGAAAACAGAAGGCTGACGAAGCTCCGGCTGAAGAGGAGTTAGGGTTTCAGGACCCCAAAAAGGTCCTGAAAGCCGTCTACACCTCCGTCGACGATGACTCCGACGTCTCCGACAACGAGCGTCGGAAAACCATGAACACCATCTTTGGTGGATCATGGGACATCACTTCTCGTCGTGTCATCAAGACTATGCGGCGGGATATGGCTGCTGTAGCTCCTACAGCTAGACCGGAGCCACATCGAAAGTGGATGGACACACCCATCACTTTTGATGCTTCGGACTGTCCTCGAAGCATGGTCGGAGCTGGCCAATTACCCTTGATGGTAACTCCCACCATCAACAACATCCAGCTCCATCATGTTATGGTGGATGGAGGTTCGGGGCTGAACCTTATAAGCTTTGAAGCTTTTACCAGACTTCAGCTTCGACCTTCGGATCTTCAGCCCTCTCGACCATTCTCCGGAGTAGGTCCGGGGGCCATTACCCCACTCGGAGCTTTAATTCTCCCCGTTACCTTCGGGACACGGGAGAAGTACCGCACCGAGAAGTTGGTCTTCGACGTCGCTCAGATCAACTTACCATTCAACGCCATCTTGGGTAGACCTGCCCTATACAAATTTATGGCAGCTGCTCATTATGGATACTTGGTGTTGAAGATGCCAACACCAGCAGGCGTTCTCCGGATTCGTGGAGATCGCACCGCCGGAGTAACTGCTCTGGAGGAGCTCCATGCACTCACCACTGCGCAAGAGGAGGACTCCAGACAGGGGCAAGCTCCAAAACCTCTGAGCATTCGGCAACGAGGCTCAACCTCTGCTCCCCGTGTGCAGCCAAGCGGCGACACCGACATCCCCGTCAAAGTCGTCCAAATTGGTTCCGATGTCACTCAAACCACCCGCATATCGGGTGGGTTGAATGACAAATAGGAACTCGCGCTCATCACTTTCCTCCGGGCTAACGTTGACGTATTTGCTTGGCAACCGTCACAAATGCCTGGGATCCCCAGGGAAGTGATTGAGCACAATCTGAAGATTTACCCCGATGCTCGGCCTGTGCATCAGAAACCTCGGAAGCAATCTATAGAGCGACAGAACTTCATCCGACAAGAAGTGAAGAAGTTGCTCGAAGCCGGATTTATCCGAGAAGTCTTCCATCCAAAATGGCTGGCGAACCCAGTCGTTGTGCCCAAGGCCGGCGGGAAACTTCGGATGTGCATCGACTACACCACACTGAATAAGGCATGTCCAAAAGATCCATTCCCACTACCTAGAATAGATCAGATAGTGGATTCCACCTCCGGGTGCGAGTTACTGTGTTTTCTAGACGCATATTCTGGATATCATCAAATCAGGATGTCTAGGGAGGATGAAGAGCATACTTCATTCATCACAGTGGATGGATTGTATTGTTACACAGCCATGCCGTTTGGTCTCAAGAATGCAACTTCAACTTTTGTACGAGCTATGTACAAAACTTTCGAAGAACTCATCAGAGACATAGTGGAAGTGTACGTCGATGACATCGTGGTCAAAGTCAAGAACAAGGAGTCCCTCTTGGACACCTTGCAGGCTGTCTTCGACAAGCTGCGGGCCACCCGCACGAAGCTAAACCCAGACAAGTGCGTCTTCGGGTTTAGTTCCGGAAAGCTTCTTGGTTTCCTGGTAAGTCACCGGGGCATAGAGGCTAATCCGGCGAAGATAAAAGCCATTGAAGACATGCGGCCACCAACCCGCATCAAAGACGTCCAAAAATTAACTGGATGTCTAGCGGCCCTCAGCCGGTTCATTTCAAGACTGGCGGAAAGAGCACTTCCCTTCTTCAAGTTACTGAGGAAGTCCGGACCATTCCAATGGTCTGAAGAAGCAGAGAAGGCATTCCAGGAGCTGAAACAGTTCCTCACCACCCTACCAGTCCTGGTAGCTCCGAACCCTGGTGAGCCTTTGTTGCTTTACATTTCAGCTACTGACGAAGTCGTCAGTATGGTTCTGGTTGCGGAGAGACCGGAACTACACAATACTCAGGAATCCAGACCCCTTCGGGAGGGTCCGGAGGTTCCTGAAAGCGGGTCTGGGTCCCAGCTCCCAGACTCAAACCCACAAGAAGCCACTTCAGAGGACCTGGACCCCTCTAAGAGGGTCCAGGTCATTTCTGAAGAAGCTCCGGGTTCCTCCACCCAGAACCCGGAGGTCCCCGAAGAGAGTCTGGACCCCTCCGAGAGGGTCCGGATCAATGAAGAGGAAGCTCCGGACCCCTCCGGGAGGGTCCGGACCATTCAACACCCGGTATACTTCATCAGTGAAGTGTTACATGATGCCAAGACTCGATACCTAGAGGTGCATGAACTGCTTTATGCAGTTCTTGTTGCCTCAAGGAAGCTTCGACACTATTTCCAAGCTCACAAAGTCTCGGTGGTGACCTCATATCCACTTCGAGCGATCCTGCATAATCCCAATTCAACTGGGAATATTGCAAAGTGGGCAGCGGAATTGGCTGAATTCGATCTTGAATTCATTCCGAGACAAGCAATCAAGAGTCAAGCGTTGGCAGATTTCGTGGCAGAATGGACACCCTCTCCATTAAACCCTGGGGGCCCCAGCGAGCAGAAGACGGAACCTCAAGTTCCAACCTTCACTAAGCCTCACTGGACCCTTTACTTCGACGGCTCCATGCAGAAGCAGGGAGCCGGAGCTGGAATCCTTCTCCTCGCACCAACTGGGGAGAAGGTGAAATACATGGTACACCTTCACTTCAAGGCAACCAACAACATGGCGGAGTATGAAGCACTCATCTATGGATTAAAGGTGGCACTATCATACGGTGTCAAGCAATTGCTGGTCAAAGGAGATTCACAACTCGTCATCAAGCAGGTGAAGGGTGAATGCTCCTGCAATAATCTCCAGCTGGCTGCTTACCTCCTTGAAGTCCAGAGGCTTCAGAAGGACTTCGAAGTCCTAGACCTCCACCATGTTCAGCGTGCTCACAACGCTGAAGCTGACGAACTCTCGACCAAGGCGTCAACTCGAGCTCCGGCTCCTGATGGAACCTTTGTCCGGAGGTTGTCAAAACCCACAGTTCAGCCTGCCAAACTGAACGAAGGGGGCGAGATCAGCATCCCGAAGCTGACGGTCCCGATGGCCCTGTTACCATGGCAGCCATCAAGGGTCGTAGGTGCTGCCGGAAGCTCCGAGCAACCCAGCACGCAAGACTCAAATGCTCAAGTCAGTTCCGATGCATGGATCTCGGAGATCCGGAGCTACTTGAAAGACAACATCCTTCCTGACGATGATGTATCCGCTGATCGGGTAGTCAGATTGGCTAAAAGATACACGTTGGTAGAAGGGGATCTCTACCGGCGCGGTGCCAACAGCATCCTAATGCGGTGCATCACAAGGGAAGAAGGCTGCGAGCTCCTCGCAGAAATCCATGGATGCGAGTGTGGGAACCACGCATCTTCCCGCACGCTGGTCGGAAAAGCCTTTCGGCACGGCTTCTACTGGCTTACAGCGCTCCAGGATGCCACTGAGCTGGTGAAGAAATGCAAAGCATGCCAATTTCATGCAAAGCAAATTCATACACCTGCTCAGTCCTTACAAATGATACCTCCCACATGGCCTTTCGCTGTGTGGGGGATGGACATCTTGGGACCCTTCCCTAGAGCCGTCGGAGGTTACAAGTTCCTGTACGTCGCCATCGACAAGTTCACCAAGTGGCCAGAAGCAACTCCCATTGTGACGATCAACAAACAATCTGCAATCAATTTTCTACAATCCATCGTGAGCAGATTCGGAGTCCCAAATAAGGTCATCACTGATAATGGGACTCAATTCACAAGCTCCGCATTTCAAGGATATTGCGAAGACCTCGGCATACAAGTTTGCTACGCTTCCGTAGCTCATCCTGCCAGCAATGGACAAGCCGAGAGAGCAAATGCAGAGATCCTTAAAGGACTCAAAATACGCACTTATGAGCGCTTGAAAAAGCACGGAGCCAATTGGATCGAAGAGCTTCCGCCCACTCTATGGGCCAACAGGACTTCTCCAAGTCGGGCAACCGGAGAAACACCCTTCTTTCTGGTGTATGGAGCTGAAGCGATCCTTCCTCCGGAAATCACCTTGGGTTCCCTCCGAGTCCGGACCTTCGACGAAGCCGCGCAGGACCAGCTCCGGCGCGAAGACCTAGACCTCCTCGAGGAGGGAAGGTGCCAAGCAGCTGTTCGGAATGCCCGATACCGCCAAGCTCTACGGCGCTATCACCAGCGGCATGTACACAACCGACAGCTCGAGGAAGGCGATCTGGTGCTACGGAGAATACTATCCAGAGAAGGGCAAAACAAACTCTCCCCCGGCTGGGAAGGGCCCTTTCGAGTGATCAAAGTATCCCGTCCCGGAAGCGTTCGCTCGGCTACCGAGGATGGGACACCTCTCCCAAATCCTTGGAACATCGAGCACCTCCGTAAGTTCTACACTTAATTCCACGGAGGTGAGTCTTAAGTAACTTGAAATGTATGTTATAGAGTCATTGTACAGAGTCGGGTAGTTCCTCCGGGAGAGCAGCCGGACCTTTCCCAAAAGGTTTGAAAAGCTCATGCAACACTTGACACAGTCTCCGGACTAAAAGTGTGGCTAACTACCCTGGGTCAAACGAGAAACCAAACACACTTAGCCTGGTTCCGTACCCTAAGAGTGTACTTGTTTCCCCTGTACCCCGGACCTATAATGAAAGACATCTTCATGTGAAATAGACTCCACGTGCATTCATTTTTGCATAGGCTCGACATTTTTATTTTTCTCTTTCTTGTCTATAACAGGAACGTGCAATTCTTAAGAAGTTCTAGTTTGACCGGTTTACATACGATTCGAGTTGAATTGTCAGATTTTTTGGATTTAAATATCGTCTGTGGCCAACTCGCCTGAAAGCCGCCAAGCCATTCTAGGGCCGGAGTGCGCTATCGACTTAGCCTGGTCAAGCACCCTAAGTACGCCACTCTACCTACATCCCGGCAGGCCAAAGTAAGGTGGGTCCATGGACAATTGGATCTAAAAGAAAAGACAATTCATCCAGTCGTATTAAAAATCGTGTTCAACTTAAAATTTTCTTGAGAACCGTAATCCGCGACGAAGTTATAGACAAGGAACGAATTTTACTATTTTTCTTGGCTTAAGTGTGCAGGAAAAATAAACCCTACGTTGATGGAGAAAAACCGGAGCTAACCAAGCTCCGACTCCCACCAGGGCGTCAACCGTCGGCGTTGACTAAAAGATGGTGAGAAGACCCCGTCACTAGAGTCTGTTGCCAACAAACCAAGTGTGGCAAAGGTCATTGCCGGAGCTGCTAAGCTCCGACACCTTGGAGTATTAACTACCGACGCTCAACGTGTTGATAGAGGCTATTGCCGGAGCTACTAAGCTCCAGCGATGGACAATGCCGGAGCTTCTAAGCTCCGACAACTTCAGGGGACCTTCACTATCAAAAACTTCGGACCTAAATTCCACAAGTTCGAAGCAAATTCGTCTTCAACAAAACTCAACATCCTTTTGGTACATGTCCACAATCAAATTGTGCACATCTACCAGGGGGCCAAGTGAAGATAAAGATGTTGAAGACAGAAAAAAAAATGAATGAAATTCGCAAAAAATTGGGGATTTCATTTCATCTGAAGACCGGAGATTACATCTGGAGACAAGGGATTACAAAATTGAGGAAGAAGAGAAGATACAAGTAAAGGCTAAAAGAGACGGTCCTAGACCCTACGGAAGAACTCGGCAACCTTCTGGGCGACCTCCGACACGCAGGCTCGGGTAGCTTCGCCTTCTCCTTCGACGGGGCCTTCAAGCACCGGGTCCAGAGGAAATCGAGGGTTCCGGCTGGTGTAGCACGTCAACACATATTCTATGACGTTCCTAGCCAGGGATTGCCCCTCGACCTCCAGTTGGTCCGCGATGATGTCGCCCACCTTGGAGAGCTTGCTGCCTGCGGCGCTCAACGCTTGCAACGCAAGGTCCGGCTCCGGCTCCGGATCATCCGGGTGCACGGGGCTGAAACCCATCAGCGTCAGCGCGTCGTCGGCCTTGCCCAGGAACTCCCAAATCTGCAGGGAGTCCGCCTTCCTCAAGTTCTTCATCTCTTCCAGGGATCTCCGGGCCGCCGTCAGCTCCGAATTCTCGCGGGCGAGGCGCTCAACTTCTTTGGCGTTTTGCTGGATCTTCGCAGCAACCCGCTTCTCAAGTCTTCCGAGCTCCTCCTCCCGGAGGTGGATCTTGTTCCAGCGGTCGACCAGGTCCTTCTCCCTAGCCTCCACTTTCTTCTCCCGGGCGACAAGGGCACACTCGTATTCGTAGAGTTCCTGCCCCCGCACCCAGGTCTTCTCCTCTTCCTCGAGGCAGCGCTCTTCCAATTTCTTAGTGCGCTCCTCGAGGACCTTGTCCGCCAGAGCTGTTTTCTCGGCGAGCTCTTCTTCCCGTCGCAAGACGTCATCCCGTAGCTCTAGGAGTTTTTGCTCCTCGTCCTCAAGCCGTCTTTCCCTCCCTTCAAGTGCCTCTCGGCGCTTGATGAGTGCGGTGCTGATGGCCTCGAGCTGATCAAACCGAGCATTGGCCGCGTCGTTAGCAGCCTTAGCTCGGTCGTGGAACTCCAGGGATTGAGCATCGAGGGCGTGAGTCATGCTCTCCCTCTCGTCCAGCAGCTTATCCCAGAGCTCCAGGCGGATCTTCTCCCGCTTGATCCACTCCTTGTCATCCGCAAGCATCGACTGCGCCAGCTTAGTCTCGAAGTGGAGCCGATTACGCCACCGCCTAAGGGTTTGGCGCTCCTCTTCAAGAGCCTTGCTGTCGTGGAAGAAGGCCAGTTGGACCTGACGTAGACTGGAGCAGGCGTTGTCGATGGACATCGACAGCGAGATGGGCTCCGGACCTGCTGGGATCTCTTCCGCTGGTTCCAGCGGGTCTTCACATACAAAAATTGGGTCCCACTCTACGAGAGTGGAACCCTGAGCTTCCAAAGCGCTAGGGCCTTCCTCCGGGATGACCTCAGTCGCCATCGAAGAAGGTCCCGTCGCCAAGTCTTCATTTGCCCCCTCAGGCTGGGGGCCGGCGACTTCGTTCAGGCACTCTGGCTCTGCCACAGGTACCATCGACGTCGTCGCCTCCGGAGCAGGAGCCGCTACTGGCTCCGGCCGGGACACCTCTTCTGAGGGAGGCTCAAGCTCCCTCGCCTCTTCAACCGCCGGCTCTGCGGCCGGCGCTCCAACAATCACCGGCTCTGCGGCCGGTGCTTCGGAAGTAACCGGCTCAACTGCCGGAACTACTTCGACTTCCGGCTCGCATGCCGGGGCTTCAGCACTTTCCGACTCCGAAGCCGGGACTGCTACTTCCTCCGACTCAACAGCCGGAGCTTCTACTACTGCAGCAATAGGACCCGGAGCTTCCACTTCCGGGACGGGTGCCGCTGGCGCATCTTCATTCCCGTGGTCCGGCGCTACCACGGAAACTTCCGGAGACGAGTCGAGGTCCATGACCACGACAGCCGGCGCCGGAGCTGTCGCAGCCTCCGCTTGGGGAGGCACCGGGACTGGAGCAGAAGCCCTCGCAGCCTCAGACACTGTGGCTGAGGGTGGAGCTTCACTCCCCTTCTTGGGAACGCTGCAGATGAAGAACGAAGAAATTGAGCAAACAGATGCTACAATTAAAAAGTTAATCGAGGTAAAAAAGAAAAATTACCTTGGGAGGCTCCCGCACCAGCTTGCGCGGAACCTCTTTCCCGGACAATCCGTGCTGGCCACGGTCGGCGTAGGAGCTCCGGGAGGACTCCCAGAACTTGCCACAGCCGCGGGCGTTTCCCGGGTCGGAGCTCTCCTTGATCGGGAGGAACTCCTGGACCTGGAGGCCCTCACCGCTCCAGATGCCGGAGTCGCGCGCCCGGAGCTAGCACCACAGGAGGGATCCACCACGGGGACAGTCGCACTCCGGGATGATCCCACCGCCGGAACAGTAACGTTTCGGAAGGACCCCACCACGGGGACAGTCGCCACGGCGGCGGAGGATCTTCCTTCCTGAGGAGGGGGAACCGGGGGGGAAGTGGCAGGCCCGATGGACCTTCCGTCAGCATGTCGCAGCTTCCTCTTCCGGCTCTCCGGCTCCTCCGCCAGCTCCTTGCCCTTGCCGATGACCTCAGCTCTTGGCTGTGGGACAGGGGCGGAGCCGTCTTCGGACAACCCGGGGATCGCCAACCGGGTGGTTGATCTTCTCTCGACGACACCAAGGTCGTCAAGCGCGGGCATCGTCCGCCGGAGCTCCCTACTGAACTCAACTTCCACGTTCAGAGGGAGGAAGGCCGGCGGCGGAGTCAAGTAATCTCCGTCAACGTCGATGCCGTGCTGGAATTTCTTGAGGTGAAACTCCAAGGTCTTCCCCACCATGCTGGACTTCAACCCGGTCTCAACCCGGTCCTCGTCCATCACGCTGTTGAGGGCCCAGGCGAGCTTCTCCCTCCTCTTCAGCGGCGCCCACCTGTTGGACAGGAAGTTGCAGAACACCGCCTGGGGAGTCAATCCTCCCTCCACACATTGGCGGATCCTGGTCAGGACAGGGTCGAAAGCTTCCGCCAGCACCGGAACTTCGCTCCATACCGACGTGTCAATGCCGGGCAGACCGTCTGGCAACTCCAACCGCTCATGCTCCTCCACCCGGACGACTATCCAATCTTTCTTCCAGTCATCCCACTTCCCGGAAGGGAATGACCGGAGGTACTTGAATGGGCACTTCTTGCGCTTCACGAAGTAGTAGAAGCCAAGATACTCATCGCTTCGGCCGATGGTTTGGACGGTGAAGAAGGTTCGGAAGAGCTCGATGCAGGGAGGGATGCCCGCCCACATCTCGCAGAAGTGGACAAAGATGGACACAAGGAGAATGGAGTGAGGGCCAAGGTGGTACAGCTGCAGACCATAGAAGTCCAGCAGCATCAAGAAGAAAGAAGAAAACGGTGGGATCAGCCCCACCATGGCGTACGAGGAAAAGTACACCATCTCGCCAGCGTGCTCCTTTTCAAAGGGGAGCTCTCCGCCGGCGCGGACCGAGGGGTTGAAGAAGTCCGAAGACCACCCCATGAGGGCCCGGACCTTCTTCAGATCGCTGTCAGTCTTCAAGCGACTCTCACGCAGACCCAACTCCATCGCAGCACAGCTAGGCAAGAGAAGAGGAGCAAAGTATGAGTTGGGAGTTTGAGCGCAAGAACAGATGGGAAGCGTAAAGAACTCCCGACGGTGCGCTTTCCTTCTTAAGTAAGCCCTCGCAACGCTTGGATGGAAATTGCAGGGGAGTCAAGGATACTACTCAAGAATTCAACCCTGCCGATGACAAGAGGGACCGGGACCACCCTGACGATCAAGTCGAGGCTCTTACCCAGGCGAACAGTTGTCATCACGAGGCGGGAAACCCAAAGGCAGCGGCCTGACAAGGCGCGCGGAACCGATACAGTTTTCGTATCGGGAACCGGCGACCTTCAATTGCGAGAGATCCGCACGTCAAAGATCTTATCTGCCGCCTGAGGTGCGCCACGCGTCGGGATTTAACCGTAAAGCCCCGCCAACGGCACCTCCGAAGACCCTTGAAGACCCAGTTCAAGAGTCGCGAGTATGGACCCACCTCCAACGGAATGACTTCACCCCGGTGACTTTCCCCGGAGGTAGGTCCAGGGGGCCACTGTCGGTACCCTAAAAACCATACACCCCCTGAGGTTACAAAGATCTCAAGGGAAGGATGTCTACTCAAATTGAAGACCCTCGGAGGCCCGCTTGTCAGACATAACCGGACCTGCTTCTCCAACATGGTTAACCCCTAGGTTGCCACGTGTACTGCCAGACCGGAGCTACTACCACAAGGGTGAAGCTCCGGGCTAAGTACCGAAATGGCACCTCCGAACTTAACCCCTGACCGAGAGAAGCTCCGGACCTGACACGTGCCAGGCCACCCCGGAGCTTCCCGCTTCCCACAAGCAAGCTCCGGAGCTGCCACGTGTCCAAACGTCGGAGCTGGCCGCCTCAAACCTCCGGAAGACATTGTAACGACTCCGGATCTTCAAAGGATAGCCGCGGACTTCAAGACCCAATTAATTGTCATTAATTCCATGTTAATGACACTTAATCGGACAATCTTAACACCTGTAACGGCACTGTCGGAGCCCGTTACAGGGTTATTAATAACAATTAATCGTGTATCAATACTAGTAACTGCCGGGGCCACATGTCGGGCCAGGCTAACTTGTAACGGTTTGTCCTTGTACTATAAAAGGACATACCGATGATACACGGAGAAGAAGGCTCTCGAACGCTCTCAGGCACACACGCATTGACGTGAGCTTTCATACATAAACTAATACAACACCACACACCCGTGGAGTAGGGTATTACGCTCAGGCGGCCCGAACCACGTAAACCACTGTGTCTCTCGTGTCCAATCGTGATTCACCTTCTTGAGTCTCCGCGCGCCCACACCGAACTACAAACTCCTTCAACACTTTAGTAGTGTCAGGAGATCTGCCGACTCCAACAGTCGACACGGCCGATTACCGACCAGATCGTGACAAAGATTTCCTTTCCATTTTGAAAAGTACGTTTATTCAATAATTTTAATTTACGCACATTTAGAATGTGTTGACAAGTTTTATATGAAATTTCTTGTATTACAGCGCTTGGCGGTTTTACGCGGAACAACTTGGCAGTCAGAGACCTCCTAATACGAATGCATTGGACATTAAAACGTATTATGCTTGTCCGAAGCAGCCTGCTGGGAGTGTCTTATGCGGGTATTATGTATGCGAGCATCTTCGGACCGCCGCCGTATATAGAGTCAATCGTGAGGATGTAAGTTATCCTTAATGTCGATACCTTATTTTCTTACTTTTGTGTTTCATTTTCATTGTAACTAGCATAGTTTAATGCTTATATTCTCTGCTGTTCAATATTACCAGAAATATTATTTTCATATTTTGATTCCAACTTCAAAATTCAATTGCTCATAGTACAACTGCTCCAAAAATACCTACTAAATTCTTGTATACTCTCACTTTGATCTATACTTTGAGATTGTTCAAACCAACACATTCTAAACCTTGTTATGTGTTATATTGCAGCACAAGAAGAATCTGAATGAAGAATGGCCGGTTTGTAGAAGTATTCCTGATGGAGGAGCCGACAGGATTGCTTCTGAACTCTGTCAGTTCATTCGTCGCGAAATTTTGCACAAAAAGGGGAAGTTCTTTGATAAGAAAGGTTCAGCAGCTGATGTGCCAGAACTTTGCGACTATGCCAATCTAAACAGTTTTTAGTGAAAACTTGTAAACTTTGAGATGAATTGTATCTGTAACTTGTACATATGTATATTGTTTTAGTGAAATTGACTTCTGTGATGATAATATTGTTGTCTTTTGTTCTGTGATGATTGTTGTTTTTTGTTCTGTGATTATATTGAATTGACCTAGAAATTAGAAATAATAGCAGTAGTACTGCATGACTGTGAAAAACAATTATCACAGATGGCTAGATACAAGTAAAGAAACATCTGTGATAACCTAATTTTCACAGGCGGTGTCTGTTATGGTAGAAACCGGCTGCGTTAAATGGTCTTCACAGACGGCTGATATAGGTAAACTCCGTTTGTGATAACTTCATTATCATAGACGGGTTAGTTATGCTTCAATAACCGTCTGTAAAGACAAATTATCATTGACGGTTAGTTATGCTTCAACACCTGTCTGTGAAGACATATTATCATAGGCGGTTAGTTATGCTTCAAAATCCGCCTGTGAAGACACATTATCATAGACGGTTAGTTATGCTTCAATACCCGACTGTGAAGACTCATTATCATAGGCGGTTAGTTATGCTTCAAAATCCGCCTCTGAAGACACATTATCATTGGCGGTTAGTTATGCTTCAATACCCGCCTGTGAAGACTTATTATCATAGGCGGTTAGTTATTCTTCAATAACCGTCTATGATAAGACGTTTATCACAGACGGTTATATACGATGCACGACCCGTCTCTGATAAAGTATTTTCACAGACTGCTAGCCTAAGTAAAGAACCGCCTATGATAATATGTCTTCACAGGCGGCTAGCCTTAGTGAAGAACCGCCTATGATAATTAGTCTTCAAAGGCGGTTTCACTTCTCCGCCTGTGAAATTGCGGATTATCACAGGCTCTTCATTTCAGGCGGTTTTAAAAGCCGCCTGTGATAATAGGTTTGGAGCCGCCTGTGATGAGGCTTATTGTAGCAGTGGCAAGTACATTCATTATATATGCATGTGAATAATGAGTAGCGCAGCCAGCACGACATGCTGAAATATGCAAAACATGAAGTCATGAATATACAAAACACTGCATAATGCCTTTGATACTTCAAGATTATTTGGACAATAATTGATGGTTTTAGACATGTGAGATGAATACCACTCAAAAAAATATCCTTAGAGAGGTTAATACTTTGCTATTGATATGGAAACAAGTGTTGGGGACCTGAAATGAAGTGGCACAATAAAGATGTTCCTCTAGGTCATAACATTTTCAGTTTAAGATGTGGGTTGGGACCACTGTAAAATTTATTAAACTTATGTATTTAAAATTAACAGAAAAGGCATACAAAT
This sequence comes from Tuctoria greenei, assembly GCA_036927565.1. Classification (NCBI taxonomy): domain Eukaryota; kingdom Viridiplantae; phylum Streptophyta; class Magnoliopsida; order Poales; family Poaceae; genus Tuctoria; species Tuctoria greenei. The sequence continues at coordinate 51,539,446 of JAYESD010000001.1, read as the reverse complement.
AAACTTATTGTGTGTACCAATATTGTTACCTGCATTAGCAAAAGGAAACAAATTGCACGCTTGTGGGGGCATAGAATGTAAGAGTGAAAACTCACTTTCTCTGAAGATTGCACATCTGTAGCTTCACCTGTCACCACCTTGTTATGCAATGCTATGCACTGATCTTTCTTCAGGCAACTCTGACTCTTTAATGAAGCCAAAGGAGTTTTTTGACATCCTAAATTATGGAAAAAACAACTCCATTAGAAACATCAGTGATAAATATTAGCAGAACAAAGTATTAACACCATTTTAACAATTTGTTCTCACCTTTATTTATGTGTGAAGCATTGTCTATCCATACCTTACTCTCATCAATTGTACATTCCAACATAGAAGATGAAAGTACATTGCTATCCTCATGTGAGTTTCTAGTTGTAGTCGTAGAAGAGCTCGGTATACATCCTGCTTGTGAGCTCATCATCTTATGATAAAGCACATTCCATTTTTCCCACCAGTGTGGGAACCCAAGACAAAAATTTTCACAGGCCTACAAGCATAGTTTCCAAATTCCAAGTGAATTTCTTATAATGTAACATAAAAAACTGAAAGTGCATCTAGGAATCCCTTGTGGGTTTTGGATGATTTATGACAAGCAAATGAGATCCTAACCTCTTTGTTGAGATGAGCACAGGTTTTAATAGCAAAATAAGCAAAGTGCCAAAAAGAAGGGAGAATGAGGAGCAAAGTGGAAATGAGCTCAATAGTAGATCATTGTATATGGAGTGTGTTAAGGAAACACACCCCAAGAGCTCAATCACAATTACACACACACTGCACAAATCTATACAAGACTGGACTAGTCTGAATGTCACCGAACTAGTCCGATATTCTCTCTGCAAAAAATCGGACAAGTCCGATATCCATCGCACTAGTCTGATATCTCTCTGGCTAGAATCGGACTAGTCCTCCTCAGTGCAGACTAGTCATCAAAACATATCACAAGTCACACAAAATCGGACAAGTCCGATCACCACCGGAGTAGTCCAATATTCATTCTGATCTAAATCAGACAAGTCCGATATTAGCACGGTCTAGTCCGAAAAACTCTCTGACCTAAATCGGACAAGTCCTCCAAGTGCGGACTTGTCCCCATAACCACTTAGGATTTCACTGCCCGAACAAGTCCGATGTCCATCGGACTAGTCCGAAGATTTCTAGAAGCAAAATCGGACAAGTCCGCTCCTAGCCGGACTAGTCTGATATTTCGGGAAACTTAGGGTTTGCTACACACAGCACACCGAACTAGTCCTGTGTCCACCACGGACTAGTCCGATATTCTTAAACCCTAATGGTCACTTTTAGAAACCCCATATAAATAGTGGTGCACGTCCCAACTTCAAACTCTCTCGAACCCTAGCGCCGTCACACCTTCCAAAAGCTCAAAACACATCTCTCCACGAAATTAAGTGCACCAATGATCAATCCTTTGAGGATACACTCTAGATCATTGAAGACACACGTTCCACACTCATTGAGCTCTTGGGTTGATTCTCTAACACACTCCTGTGATTTCATTGTAATATTTTGAGTGTGTTCTTGGTGGTATTTCGTGTTGTAATCTATGGGAGCCCTCAGCGTGTGAGAAGGCCCCTTTGAATTCGGTTATTCACCCCTTTGTGATAAGTAGAAGAAGATTGGCCTTCGTGGCGATCTGACGAGGGTAGGGTTGGAGAAGACCCGGTCCTTTTGTGGACTCCTCAATGTGGACGTAGGTTGCCTTTGTGAGAGCTGAACCACAGGATAAATCCTTGTGTCTTGCATGGTGTTCATTGTTCTTATTCATCACAACAATCCAGGGTTTCAATCATTATTGCATTCCTTACGTTGAATCATTAAATATAATATTGAATTGTGATATACCCTAGTCCATAATCTTGCAACACTTCATTTGACTGTATATTTCCGCTGCATACATCGAAGAATCAAATTAATCGATCAAACTTAATCAACCTAGTCGGTACACACCGGACTAGTCCGATATCTCTGGTTTTGAATTGGTTGTTAAGTGTTGCAGGTTCTGACAAATTTCAAAAAGGCCTATTCACCCCCCTCTAGGCCACATTCAATTGGTATCAGAGCAGGTTCTTTAAGAAAGAGACTAACTGCTCGAAGAAGATCATGTCGGACATGAAGGACATCCATAAGAGCAACAACCAAGAAAAGGTTGATGATGACAAGAACCTAAAGGTGAAGAGGCTCCTCGAATCCATTCAAGACTTCGAGGACGACGATGAGGAGACACTAGAACTAAAGGCGCTCCTAAGAAAGAAGACACTTTCAAAAGGGAAAGTGAAGATTGAAGAAAAGAAGAAGGGGAGTAGTCACACCGATTACTCCCGATACCCTTTTAACTATGATCGTCTCAATTCCAATAATAATCATTATTTGTCTATCCCACTTGGAAAAGCCCCACATTTCGATGGAAGTGATTACTCAATGTGGAGGAAAAATATGGAAATGCATCTAATTTCCCTCAATCCAAGTTTATGGCATATTGTGTGCACAGGGATAGATATCCCGGACGACGACGAAGAGCTCACACCAAGCCAAGAGTAGGCTATTCATCGAAATGCTCAAGCCGCGGCAGTAATTACCTCTTCGCTCAGCTGGGACGAGTTCACCAAGGTGGATGGACTCGAGATTGCTAAGGAGATATGGGACAAATTGCAAACTGCACATGAAGGTGACCAACATGTGCGTGAAGCAAAGATCAAAATGATCGAAGGCAAATTAGGAAGATTCGCAATCGAAGAAGACGAGTCACCTCAAGATATGTACAACAGATTAAAGACACTCGTCGACAAGGATCGATCTTATGGAAGCAAGAAGTGGAATGACCACGAGGTGGTGAAGCTCATCCTTAGAGCTTTCATGCCTCGCAACGTCGCCTTATGCTCAATGATTAGAGAAAGCCCCAGATACAAGAAAATAACTCCGGATGAATTACTTGGAAAAATCATCAATTTTGAGATGATGGAAAAACAAGCAAAGCATGTCAAGGAAATTGCCGACCTCACCTCGGCAAAGAAGAAAGGGGTTGCTTTGAAGTCCACCCTCAAGCCCCTATCTAAAGAAGCTCGAGAAGCTCAGCTAGAAGAAGACAGTGATGATGAGAGCAGTGAATTAGATGAAGAAGACATGATATTGTTCATGAAGAAATTCAAGAGAATAATGAAGAAGAGACAAGGTGCTAAAAAAGCGAAGGAAAGTACAAGGAAAGAACAAAGTCAAAGTTGAGGCGGGCAAGCTATAATTGTGGTGAGTATAGCCACTTTATAGTTGATTGCCTATATGAGGAGAACAAGAAAAATACCAAAGAAGCCAAGCCTCAACCCAAGAAATTCTTCAATAAGAAGAAACAAGCCGAACAAGCTCACATAGGGAAAGAGTGGGACTCAAATGATGAGTCCTCATCATCCGAAGAAGAAGAGATGGCTAGCATAGCCATCGAGAAGACATCCAAGAAGTCTACTCTCTTCCCTAAACTCAGCGCATGGAAGGGGGATGGCACTTGCCTTATGGCAAAGGAAGGTAAACGCAAGTTAACCATTAAATCCCCTTCCGTGCATTCCAATTCTAGTGATGATGAAATCAATAGTGATAATGAGGACATGCTTGTTGGACTAGATAGGAAAATTGCCACAAAAATGAAATTTTTACTTGATCAACTTGTTGAGAAGGAGAGGTTGATACATCGTCAAGAGGACATGATCATCTCCCTAAAGGAGGAACATGTTGAACTTGACAAACTTCTAGAGCTTAAAAAGGAGCGAAGCAAATCACTAGAGCTTGAGTTAGCTTCAAGCAAGGAAACTTGCTTGGAGTTAACCGACTCAAATGCTACAATCAAGGACCAACTTGCTGACCTTATCAAGGTTAACAAGATCCTTGAAGTGCAAGTTGAGTCACTCAAGCAAGGTGAACCTTAATCCTCTTCAAGTTCACCTTCTCAACCCACTAAAACTGAGGTTGCTCATGCTTGTACATGTAATAAAGTTGACACCGGTTTGAAGGACAAGCCAACCTCTACAAAGGATAAACATCCTACCCAAAGTGGCATATTTGACAAGGAGAAGATCAAATATGCACGTAGTTCATACTTGGTCAAAAGACCTCCGAATGTCAAATATGGCATTGGTTACTCTTATGGTGAAACGAAACATGCTAGAAGCCATAAGAATAACAAGAAGAGAATTACCTTTGTAAAGGGAATACCCTCTCAAACTGGAAAGTCAAAGATTAAAACATTAATCACACATGAACACCGGACTAGTCCGATCAGGGTCTGGACAAGTCCGGTCCGCCGGACAAGTCTGACCTCCCAGACTAGTCTTGTACATAAACAACAACAATTATTGTTTAGAACCTTCGATGCCTCGCATGTCTTGATGAGAAATAATTTTGGCAAAGTTTATGCTCATTATGTTGGGCCACACCATGAGAACACCAAGTCTCATGTGTGGGTGCCCAAATGTCTTGTAACTAACCTCCAAGGACCCAAGCAAGCTTGGGCACCTAAAACCAAAGCATAATTTGTTTTTGCAGGCTTATTCCTCTAGTGGATCTAAATGGGTGCTAGACAGTGGCTGCACCAACCATATGACCGAAGAAAGAAGAATGTTCGTGAAATATGAAGAAAATGAGGATCCAAACGAGGGCATCTATTTTGGAGAGAATAGCCAAGGAAAGGTGCTCGGTACCGGTAAAATTGCCATATCATCTAAACACACACTTTCTCATGTATTACATATTGAATCATTAGATTATAACCTGCTGTCCATATCTCAATTATGTGACAAAGGTTATAATTGCTTGTTCACTAACGAGGGTGTGACCGTCTCTAGGAGGAGTGATGGTTCCATTGCATTCAAGGGTATGTTAAAGGGAAAGCTCTATCTTGTTGACTTCAACAAGCATAAAGCTAAACTTGACACATGCTTGATTGCAAAAACCAACATGGGTTGGCTGTGGCATAGATGGCTAGCACATGTTGATATGAGGAACCTTCAAAAACTCCTCAAGGGCGATCACATCCAAGGTTTAAATGATGTTGTGTTTGAGAAAGTCAGGCCTTGTAGCGCGTGCCAAGCTGGGAAGCAAGTTGGAGCACCTCACCCCGCCAAGAACGTCATGACTACAACAAGACCACTCGAGCTACTTCACATGGACTTGTTTGGTCCAATTGCCTACCTAAGCATCGACGGTAACAAATATGGTTTAGTAGTTGTTGATGATTTTTCTTGCTTCACTTAGGCTTTCTTTTTGCATGATAAGTCAGAAACACAAGGAATACTCAAGAAGTTCTCCATGTGAGCTCAAAACGAATTCTCATTGACAATCAAGAACATTCGAAGCGACAACGGCACGGAGTTCAAGAACACACAAGTGGAGGAGTACCTTGATGAAGAAGGCATAAAGCACTATTTTTCAGCTCCGTACTCCCCACAATAAAACGGAGTTGCCGAAAGAAAGAACCGAACTCTCATAGAGATGGCAAGAACATACAAGGCCTCGGATCGATTTTGGGCGGAAGCGATTAACACCGCTTGCCACGCTGTAAATCGACTTTATCTTCATCGACTACTCAAGAAGACATCCTATGAGCTACTCACCGGTAACAAACCTAATATTTCATATTTTCGAGGTTTCGGTTCTCCATGTTATATCTTGAACAAGAAGCCTAGGACTTCAAAGTTCGCTTCGAAGTTCGATGAAGGTTTCTTGCTTGGTTATGATTCGAACACTTACGCCTATTGTGTTTTCAACAAGACCTCCAAACTTGTTGAAGTAGCACGTGACGTAGTGTTTGATGAAACTAATGGCTCCCAAAAGGAGCAAGTTGATCCATGTGTACTAGGTAAAGAAGAAGCTCCTTGTCAAGTATTGAAAAGAACGACCCGAGGTAAAGTTCGACCACAAGAGTCACATCTACACGTGCATGAGGAAGATGAACCACAAGAGGAGGTCAACGATCAAGGGGGAGTTTCCACACAAGATCGACCACAAGAATACGAAGATAATCAACAAATCAATGAGGACAACCATTTAGGGGGAGTAGAAGATGATCATGAAGATACAAAGCCTCAAGTGCCACACCCAAGAGTACACCAATGCGTCCAAAGGGATCACCCAATCGACAATATCATCGGTGACATCCAAAAGGGAGTAACCACTATATCTCGCATAACTAACTTTTGTGAGCACTATTCATTTGTATCCTTTTTGGAACCGCGCAGGGTTGAGGATGCATTGAAGGACCCAGACTGGGTGGTGGCAATGCAAGAATAATTGAACAACTTCAAGCGGAACGAGCTGTGGGAACTCGTGGCAAGACCCAATGCAAACATTGTCGGCACCAAGTGGGTCTTCCGCAACAAACAAGATGAACACGGGGTGGTAACAAGGAACAAGGCACGACTTATGGCCAAAGGGTATTCACAAGTCGAAGGTTTGGATTTCGATGAGACCTTTGCTCCTGTAGCTAGACTTGAATCCATTAGAATATTACTTGCATATGCTACTCACCGTGATCTCAAGCTGTATCAAATGGATGTGAAAAGCGCCTTCCTCAAAGGACCAATCAAGGAGGAGGTGTACATGGAGCAACCCCCTGGGTTTGAAGATGAAGAGTTCCCCGACCACGTATTTAAATTGCGTAAGGCTCTCTACGGTCTCAAACAAGCTCCTAGAGCTTGGTATGAGTGTCTTAGAGATTTCTTAATTGAAAATAGCTTTAAGATTGGCAAAGTAGATTATACACTATTTACAAAGAATTTTGACAATGATATTTTTATTTGTCAAATTTACGTTGATGACATAATCTTTGGGTCAACTAATCAATCTTTTTGTGAGGAATTTAGTAAAATCATGACAGATAGGTTTGAAATGTCAATGATGGGAGAACTAAAGTACTTCTTGGGATTCCAAGTGCGGCAAAAGGAAGGGACATTCATAAGTCAAACCGAGTACACGCAAGACATACTCAAGAAGTTTGGTATGGACAAGGCGAAGCCTATAAAGACTCCCATGGCAATAAATGGCCACTTGGATCTCAATGAAGATGAACCTAGCGTCGACCAAAAGGTATATCTCTCCATGATTGGATCTCTACTCTATTTATGTGCATCTAGGCTAGATATTATATTGAGTGTATGTTTGTGTGCAAGATTTCAAGCCAATCCTAAGGAGTGTCACTTGACAGCCGTAAAAAGGATCTTGAGATATTTAGTTCATACACCCAACCTTGGTCTTTGGTACCCAAAAGGCTCAAAATTCAATCTCATTGGTTACTCCGATGCAGATTATGCCAGATGCAAGGTAGATAGAAAGAGTACCTCCGGTACATGCCAATTCCTAGTAGATACCTAGTTTTTTGGTCCTCCAAGAAACTAAAGTCCATTGCCTTATGCACAGCCGAAGCAGAGTATGTTGCAGCCGGGAGTTGTGTGCACAACTCCTTTGGATGCGACAAACTCTAAGGGATTACGGATACAATATGAACCGTATTCCACTCCTTTGTGACAACGAGAGTGCCATTAATATTGCCCATAATCTCGTTGAGCACTCTAGAACCAAACACATAGACATAAGGCATCACTTCTTGAGAGACCACTCCATGAAAGGAGATATAGCCATTTCCCATGTCAACACCCAAAAGCAATTGGCAGACATATTCACCAAGCCACTTGATGAAAAGTGCTTTTGTGAACTCCGAAATGAGCTAAACATCCTTGATGCTCGGAGTGTGGCTTTAAATGTTGCATACCTGTATGAATTCATAAAAATATGTTGATTGGATTGTGAAAATCATCTCTCTCAATTTTCTTCCAAAAACTATGTTAATTATTAGATCTTGGTGAATTATGATCATTGCTTGATTGTTGTATGCTTACTGATCATACTCATCAAGATTATTTGATTTGATTTGCCTCGCTATTTTCTAAATATGTACCTTCAAATATATATGAATGGGCTAAGAAATTCTTGCCTGGTGACCACGGACTAGTCCGCCTATGCAGACTAGTCCGTGAGTGCCGGTTAGCCCGAACTAGTCCGATAGATAACGGACTAGTCCGATATAGCCTCTGTAAAAGTTTGGACTAGTCCGGTCATCTCCGGACTTGTCCGATTTTTCGTGTCCATAACCCTAGCCGCCGCCAAACCCTAATTTCTTCACCTCCGCTCTTTCCTCACGCATTCTCTCTCTTCCACTCAAGCTCCCAAGGCGATTTTGCACCCCATCCATCAAAAAGTTCCACATTTGTGTGGAAATCAAGCTCCCTTGCTCCTGGATTGATGTTCTGAGACAAGTCCGGACTTCAATGACTCCTTCATCAAGATTCAAGCAAATTCCTCGGTAATTTCCCTAACCCTAGAAACCTTGATTTTCTTCATTGTTGATCGAATAGCCTAGCATCTTTCACTATATACATGCCCCCTTCATGTATTACGTCTATGCTAAGCTAGCTCTGCATTAGGAATCAACATTTGTCCATTCGCTTAGGTTTTTGAGGATGACTAACAGACTAGTCCGATCCATGCACGGACAAGTCCAGTCACCCTGGACTAGTCCGTGCCTGTACACCGGGCAAGTCCGATTTTTCTGAACTCAAAACCTAACCTATCAATTCCTCAATGCAATTCCTTGTTATTCTTTCTCAACCATGCCTTTTATCATCCATACTCATTCATGCCTTTCACAATTCATCCTCAGGATATGTCGAGCACAAATGATGAGATATCAGATTTCGAGGCCGAGATGGACCACGAGGTGGCACCTCGGCCCTCGACGAGCCTTGGCAAGAAACACCAAGAGCGTCCTTCCGAGCCAACTCCATCTCCTCCACAGGCTTAGGGGAAAGTGCTAGCGAAGAAGCTGGCCTCCAAGGTGACAGCTTCTAGAGCTACCACCGGTGGTGGCCCTAGCTCGGCAAGTGCCCGCCTAGCCAAGGGCAAGGGCAAGGGCAAAGGAATAGCAACAATCCAGTTGGCCCGTTGAAGCTGCATGCTACGAGGGAAGGGGTCCTGGACCCCACTAAAGAGAAGTTTAATGGAAAGGGCAGTGACTCAGTGGTCAAATTCCGCGGTGTGGATTGCTACAGTCATCCAAAGCAAGCTGCAGATGGAAGATTCCGGAGAAATTTTCATGTTGACTATTATAGGGCTGTATACCTGCAAATGAAGACACCGGTGGTGCGCAGTCAGTGGATTGATTGGGCACATCTTGAGAAGAAGAGACGCTCCGCATTTGATGAAGTGATTGCGGTAGATGAAAGACATGGCTTGAAGGACCTCTTTGCCTTCAAGTACAATTGGAATGATGAAGTGGTGGCCTAGTTCTATGCCACTTGTCACTTTGCAAGCGATGAAGAAGAAAGAGTGACTTGGATGACTCATGGATCCAAGTACACTATCACATATGAGGATTTTGCAATGATGTTGCATCTTGACACCTCGAGCAATGACAATGTGATCATCCACAATGTTGGTGTCATTGAGAAGGATAGGATGAAATTCCTTTATGAGCCAAACTCAAAGTTCATCCATCCCTCCACAAAGAACATGAATCCCTTCTTTGTGGTCCTGAATAGAGTCTTGAGGAAGACGATTGCTCCCAAGGATGGAGATGTTGGGAGTGTGCAGGGTTATCTTCGAACCATGATGAGAGTGATAAGCAAGGATCGTCAGTTTAATGTGGCTAACTACATTTGGAACGATATGATCAGCATCTCTAGTACTCCCAACCGATCCTGTGGCTATGCCCCTTATCTCATATTCATGATTGAGAAAGTTACAGGGATCTAGTTTGTCAAGGATGTGGAGCACACACCATTGAGGCCTCAGAAGCCTCAACAAGCAAATGTCCAGGCTGCTCCCTCGCCGGCCTCCAGTCATGAGGCTCCGGCAAGAAGTGAAGGTGCAAGAGCTGTTCCTGCCAGTACAGCAGACCCTCAAAGGGGATCTGCTAGTGGGATCTTCAAGTACTTGGCTGCTATATTTCCCTCCTGCAAAAAGGCCGAAGTGAGGGCCCACAAGCTGAACAAGAAGAGAAATGAAGACATGAAGTATGTCAAGGCAAATGTGAAGCAGATTTGCCAGAAGCTAGAGATCGACCCCATTGGATCTCCAGTGATTTCTGAGGACTCTGACCCTGACATCACCGAGCTCGGGCCCTTGACCCCCTCTGAGCTTGCCTACTTTGGCATTGGGGGCTCGAGTGGCTCCGCACCTCCTCCTCCTCCTCCTCATCAGCCCGAAGACGACGATGAAGACGATGAGAGGACTGACAGCGAGGAGTGAAGACTTTAGGACCCTCCTCTCCTTCTTTTTGGTGTCTTGATACCAAAGGGGGAGAGATTGAGGGGGAGTCTTAGTCTTAGCTGTAGGATGCGAGGAGAGAGCTCTCTTTTATGCTTTTTGACTATTTTGCGGGTTGTAAAGCTTTAACTATGTTCTTAAGTTAATTATGGTTCTGTGATGCAATGTTATGATCTTTTGAGAAGTAATTGTTGAGTTATGTGATTTTGCTCCTAGAATGACATATATGCTTGGTTTTGGTTGATTAATGTCAATTATGTCATTCTCATTGTTTCAATATACTTAGTTATGCATCCCACCATAAAGAATGCACATATGGATTATGTTTTCATTGCTTGATGTATTTTAGACTCATATGTGCATGCTTTATGAAAATCTCAATTTTTATCACATTTTGTGAAATATCAATTGGTTGTCATCAATCACCAAAAGGGGGACATTGAAAGTGCATCTAGGAATCCCTTGTGGGTTTTGGATGATTTATGACAAGTAAATGAGATCCTAACCTCTTTGTTGAGATGAGCACAGGTTTTAATAGCAAAATAAGCAAAGTGCAAAAAAGAAGGGAGAATGAGGAGCAAAGTGGAAATGAGCTCAAGGAAGAAGAATAGTAGATCATTGTATGGAGTGTGTTAAGGAAACACACCCCAAGAGCTCAATCACAATTACACACACACATTGCACAAATCTATACAGGATCGGACTAGTCCGATATTCTCTCTGCACAAAATCGGACAAGTCCGATATCCATCGAACTAGTCCGATATCTCTCTGACTAGAATTGGACTAGTCCTCACCAGTGCGGACTAGTCCTCAAAACACTTCACAAGTCACACAAAATCGGACAAGTCCGATCACCACCGGACTAGTCCGATATTCATTCTGATCTAAATCGGACAAGTCCGATATTAGCACGGACTAGTCCGAAAAACTCTCTGACCTAAATCGGACAAGTCCTACAAGTGTGGACTTGTCCCCATAACCACTTAGAGTTTCACTACCCGGACAAGTCCGATGTCCATCGAACTAGTCCGAAGATTTCCAAAAGCGAAATCGGACAAGTCCGCTCCTAGCCGGACATGTCCGATATTTCGGGACACTTAGGGTTTGCTGCACACAGCACACCGGACTAGTCCGGTGTCCACCACGTACTAGTCCGATATTCTTAAACCCTAACGGTCACTTTTAGAAACCCCATATAAATAGAGGTGCACGACCCAACTTCAAACTCTCTCGAACCCTAGCGCCATCACACCTTCCAAGAGCCTCAAAAACACATCTCTCCACGAAATTAAGTGCACCAAAGATCAATCCTTTGATGATACACTCTAGATCACTGGAGAGACACGTTCAACACTCATTGAGCTCTTGGTTTGATTCTCTAACACACTCCTATGATTTTATTGTAATCTTTTGAATGTGTTATTGGTGGTATTTCGTGTTGTAATTTAGGGGAGCCCTCAACGTGTGAGAAGGCCCCTCTGAATTCGGTTATTCATTCCTTTGTGATAAGTGGAAGAGGATTGGCCTTCGTGACGATCCGACGAGGGTAGGGTTGGAGAAGACCCGGTCCTTTTGTGGACTCCTCAACGTGGACGTAGGTTGTCTTTGTGGGAGCCGAACTACGGGATAAATCCTTGTGTCTTGCTTGGTGTTCATTGTTCTTATTCATCACAATAATCTAGAGTTTCAATCATTATTGCATTCTTTACGTTGAATCATTAAATATAAGATTGAATTGTGATATGCCCTAGTCCATAATCTTGCAACACTTCATTTGACTGTATATTTCCGCTGCATACATCAAAGAATCAAATTAATCGATCAAACTTAATCAACCTAGTCGGTACACACTGGACTAGTCTGCACTTTACCGGATTAGTCCGATATCTCTGGTTTTGAACTGGTTGTTAAGTGTTGCAGGTTCTGACAAATTTCAAAAAGGCCTATTTACCCTCCCCTCTAGGCCACATTCAAAAACACGAATTATTCATCCATTTTTACCAGAATTTGATTAATGAGGCATTTATTTATTTTTTTCAAAAATCTATTTCTAGATCGTTTATTGCTTACGACCTAAGATAACATAATGTCAGCCCTCGACAATAAAGAAAGTAGCATTACAGGATAACCCAACATAACAATTGACAGCATCTTGTTTCTAGTACATAAGTTTCTTGAGATATTTTCCAAATGAACGGTAAACTGATGTGCGAAACATGGAACATGGAACGAGACGTGCATACCTCAATCATAAATCCATTTTCAAGCATCCGTTCACCATTGAAGAAACCATAAATGAACACAACGATACCATTCTCAGTTTCAAGAATACAAGGATCGTAGAGCTTTGCTATTGGCGCAGCAGCAAAATCCAGGACTGCTTGGTTCCTGCCAGAAGTGAGTAACGAACAATTTATATCAGATGGTCAAAGCCTCATACTTGGAAGAAAGCAAATCAGCAACATTCAGAAAATCTTATTAAGAAGCACCCAGTCAGAAGCGGGCAGCCGCTAACTTTAGTCAAAGGCTTGACCGGCTAAAAGCCTTACCGATCTTCAGTGACAGGAGGTGTTAATCACCCACCTTGAGGTCTACAAGAATACAACCGACGCACTAACAAACATCATAAACACACCTCTAGGAATATTACAAACATTGTTGTATCCTTTTTTAGAAGGAAAACACCGCGGGGGCCGGGAATACCCACTGTTGTCATTCCTTGATCGAATAAACAGGTTTTAGTTAATTATACAAAGGCCTATCTTAGCACAAGATGAGCTAAGATAGGCCAAATAACAACATTGTCGTATCCTCAGTATACATAGCATCATATTGTAAGTGCATGCCTTGCATTAGGTTCCCGCAAAACAAAGACTACCCAATGATAGAACTCCCAGAAAAAAAACAATTAATCTATTCTACACCTGTCGGTACCTTGCGTACCGTATATCCATTGGGACTAAAAAAGGCCAAAGGAACTTTACCTGTCTGAGTTGAAGACCTGCGAACACCCCACGTGTCATACGGGACCGGACCTGCCTCCCATCTATGGTTAGTCCTGGTGCTGCCATGTGTAAACTGCAACCGGACCTACATCCCACACATGGGATAGCTCTGGGCTAAACACCTGTGCGGCACCTCCGGACCTAACCCCCCGACAGAGGGAAGCTCCGGTACCGACACGTGTACATCTACACCGGACCTACCCATCCCAGACGAAAAGCTCCAAAGCTGCCACGTGTCCAACCGCCGGAACTTCAGCCTTAACAATCAGACTGGTGGACCCCCAACGGCTCGGACCTTCAAGGGGCAATCAAAGACTTCAAGACTCGATTAAGTGTTATTAATATGATATCAATGACACACGATCAAAAGGCCCTTAATACCAGTAACGGCACTGTCAAGGCCCGTTACCACACTATTAAGGGTAATTAACCTCATTAATTGTGTATTAAGCATTAGTAACCGCCAGGGCCACATGTCGGGCCAGGCAAACGGTGTAACGACTAGTCCTTGTACTATAAAAGGACTGGTCGACGGTACACAGGGACTCTCAGCTCTCTCTGGACTCTGAGATTTCTCCGCTCTAGAAGCTCTTGACTCTTAGACGCACAATACAACAACTACACATCCCGTGGAGTAGGGTATAACGCGCAGGCGGCCCGAACCACGTAAATCCTCATCTCTACTTGCCATCATCTTCTGAATCTCTGCGCATTCAATACCGAACTACAAACTCCGCGAGCTACCAACAGTAGTATCGGGAGAACTGCCGGAACAACACTCTGACAGCACAATTCCATAGGCGATGACGGTCGGATCGCAAGTAAAACTACGGTTTGATTGAACCAGGAAGATACATTTCAAGAAACTGCTCACCTCTCAAAGAAGTCGTCGACGGTGATCTTCCGGTCGTGCCCCTCTACCCTCGCCAGCCACCACTCGTCCAGCGTGACCTAGACCGCCACAAATGCCGGCACGCGCGCACCACCAAATCAGCCAGAGAGACATAAAGAGGGGAAGAAAAAGTTACAAGCGGCGAGTACGGGATGGGAGGGCAAGGGCGTACGGGGCTGTTGGGAGACAATGTCGGTGGAGGCGGCCGTGTCAAATGCGCTGCGGGAGAAGGGGCTCAAAAGAGGCGGCGGCGGCCCTCGACCGGTGCCAGGCCGCGGCGTGGATAGGGAGCTGGGGTTCTGCTGCGGCCGCCGCATTTTGATTGGATTTTTTCTTTCGAACGGAATTTGAGATTTTTGAACTGACTGCTCTTCTAAAATTTGGGGAGAGACCGAGGAGACACTCAAATTTTGCTCTTCATCAAACTACCTTCTAGATTAATGATTGGATAAACTGATTATTTGGTTCGCATTGACTGCCATCACATATCCAGTATTGAATTAAATTGTTGATGCTTACCCATATATTTTTTCCCGCGCATCGAACATGCCAGCCGCTACACTTGTGTTGTCAACCTATAGATGTTCATTGTAAATTCTGTGAAAAAAGAAAAAAAAGACAGGACATGATCAGCATACCAGACACACAGATGCAGCATACCAGACACACAGAGGCGGGGAGTTCTCGCACGTCAAGAGGCGGCGGTGCCTTGTGAGCCTTGGGGCTCAGGCGGCGGCGTCTCGCGCGCCTGGGTGGGCAGCGCCTTGCGCGTTAGGGAGGCAGCGCCTCGAGCACCTTGGGCAGCTATAGCCGAACAGCAGCGGCACTTGGAGGCAAGGGTGGCGGCGCTTCGGAGAGAAAGTGACGAAGTATTTTGGTCATTGGGTGTTATAAGACCATTTAACTTATACTTTCAACATATTCTATATACTTCCAGCATTTAACTCTGGACACTTACTCTATACTTCCACTATTCTACTCTATATTTACAGTCTAGTAAGCTTTATAGTGAACCACTATGGATGGTCTAAAAATTGAAAAGAAAACAAAAGAAATTAAAATTTATTAAAATATGTAATAATGCTATTTTAACGGTGTGCTAGCATTATAAGGGTTATTCTAATGAAGCTCAAGATGTAAGTGTCATTTCGTCGAAACAACATGATTAGAAGACTAAAATAGCAATTGGCACTGGTAGTAGAGCAAAGTTTCCTCGTTTATCATCGAAATATAGTGTCAACACTGATAGTTATTTTTAACAGCAAAACTGAAGTGCATAGACTAAAAGACCTTTTATTTCCATACCCCACTCTGTTTGTTTTTGCCACGATCTCTAACCTATTTTCTAACCCGACAACTATCAATCATCGTCGCCTGCCATCGCCGCTCGAGACCCCAACCATCGCGTTCACCCGATGACGGTTGAAGTCGCGCCGCTGCTGACCTGTAGCCTGCCTCAATGTAGCCCCCTATGTGGTATTTATTCATCCATCTTAGTGGTTCCTCGAATTTGAGTTTGTATTTATTCATCCCGTCTTTATGGTCATGATCAATTTATGATTCCTCGAATAATGGAGAATTTTGTAAAATCCCAGTTTTTCCTTAATATAAAGTTCAGTTACCAGTTGATTATCAACCATAGTGGAGATCAATTATGGTTGTACACATGAACTTGATCTCATCAAAAAAACTTTCTTTCACTCATACTTAAATTTTATTAACATAGGGGATGGACTTCATCAATGACCCTAGGATAATTCAAGTGACCTTTCTGCAGATTTTGGAATTTATTGAATGGAAATTTGCTAGGGCAAAACAATATGCAGTACTAAATATATTCAAATTATTTCAAAACTTGAATATATCTATTGTATATTTAGGCCTTGTCAAAATATTCAAATCTGAGGCTATATATTTTTCCATGGCCTCATAATATTCCAAATAGCCTTCCTGCAAAGTTTCATGATTTTTGAGTTCCATTTGCTATTTTATTTGAGAAATTTAGCAAATTCGAGTCAAATTCAAATTTGAATTTGAATTTCACATGAAACCTGTCCAAATTTGAAATCCAAATTCGGAATATGAATCTCCATATTTAATTTGGCCTCTGCACAAAAATCTAGGATTTTTGGATCAAGTTTGGTAGGGGAATTGAAGTTCCAGAGAGGATAGACTCAAGGGGCAGTGGGACCCACTAGTCATACAGAGAATTATGGTAGTGCTCTGCTTTAGCTCACTGTGGCGACACCGCACGCATGCAAAGCTCCAGCAAGCTACCTGCTTCCCTGCTCACCACGCGCACTAAAGCCGCAGCCGCCTCCACCGCTTCACGCCATTCCCTCACTCCTCCGTTCCCTTTTCACGTTTTCCCCTCCGCTCGCGCGCCGCCGACCTCACCTCGGAACTCCGACGATAGCTTGCCATCTAGACAAGGATCGATCGTGAGTTCTTTAGCAAAGTTGTGCACAACTTGCTTGCGCACCTTCTGAACCTTTTAGTTCGGTGTTTCCTCACTCGGTTGTGCAGTATTCCGCAGTTTTCCGACGACCGCAGGAGAAGTCGCCAAGAACCGCCCCTGCTCCACTGTCGACAATCTGGAGGAAGCCTCTTCTGGACCCGATTTCTATAACAGAAAGGTGTGTTATCGCGCCTTACGCATGTTCACCAAGTTTCAAGGCATGCCATGCCTTGTAGTGTTCTTATTTCCATTTTTCCTGATGATAGTTCATACCTATGTCTCTAGGTTAGGGATTTAATTTGTTTTCTACGTCTCATAATTCTTGACCATAGTTAAGCGATAGTTTACCTATCTCCCTGCGAACACTCTGGATCAAAAAGATTTGAAAACTATCGAGTTTTGACCGAGATGGCCGAGTTTTGGTCGCCGTCGGTGAAAAAGCCGTTGTTCGCTGTCGAACTCATTGTTGCCGACTATTCCACCCCGCTTGCACCTCCAAATTATCATCCTCATGCTCCCAGGAATGTTTCTAGCCTTTCCCCGTGCTCCTCGCACCATTCCCGAGAAAATCAGGCCATCACAAAAAGTCTAGCTCCGTCGCCGCCGCTGCGCACAGTGTTCCGGGCATCGCCGGCGTTTGTCGACGCCTCCGTCGTGCTCAGCACCCTGGAAAACGGTTAGGCGGCAAGTGGCGAGGAGAGATGAGACAGGGAAATGGGAACCGGCAAACTCGCCGCGCAGCGCCGTCGCGGCCTCATCGCGCGTTGGGAGGAACAAGATGACCTGCGGGCCCCGCCTGTCAGCGACGCTTGCGACCGCGCGGATCAGCTGCGGCACCGGATCGGGTGCGGCTGCGCGGGTTAACCCCATGGCCCGTGGTGTGGCCCCGTGCTGATTGGTCCATTCAAATGAAGTGGGACCGGCTGCTTTATTCAAATTTTCCAATTGGAAAATAATTCTAGGATTCAATCAAACTTCTAAAATTCATTACTCCTAGTAGAATTGCTCAAAAATTTCCAACTAAATTCTGGTAGACTCATCTTGATCCCAAATTTACAGTGGTGCAATTTGTCAGACATTAAACTCCTAGAATTTTCATACTAAATTCCTTTCAGCTAACTGCTTGGGAAATTAATTACTCCTATTCTGTTAATTGGAAAATTCCAAATTTTAGTCAGAACACTCTTAATAATACAAATGATATCAAGTAAAAATTTAAAGTTCATTTGACTTCATTTACTTTGTTGATCAGTGTTTCAAATCTCTATGTAATTGAAAAATTGGGAAAAATACAGTAACCATTTCAGAATTTCTCCCAAAGTTGTAAAATCAATTTCTCCCTGTAGGAAGCTTAGAAAATTGTGAAACAAATTTTCCTAGATCCAGTGAGACCCCCTCTACAAGGTACAACTACTGGTAGCCATGATAGACCTCTAGAATTACAACCAAAATTCGGAGAATGCTTTTACTTGTAGGAATTTTAGAGACAACAAACTTCTTTGATATTCTCCTGTTCTTTGCAACGGTCTCCATTATAGTCCCTAGTATCTACCATAAAAGTCCCAAAGCCAATTGAGATTATTATCTTATTTTGATCACAAGATATTAGCTTGTGACCTTAAACATATTAATTATTTTCAAAGTCATTCATATATAGTATATGCATATCGTGTAGTAACTGAAGTCGAGGAGGAGCCAGAAGCCTTGGAAGTCCATCTGCCGGAGACTAACATAGAACCGGACTCGCATTCAGGCAAGCCCCAGTTTGCATTTACGTGCTATTTCAAATTTTCTATTTGTATCACTTATGCCTAGGATGAATTTGTGCATTAGGACTAAGGTGCTTGTTACTCCACTTGCATGACCCATAAAACCCATGGAGTATTGGGTAGGTCTACAATCCGACAAGTAGAAAATGCCATGCTTATGTTTACAGGAATCCAGTAGAAGTCGAGTAGTTGGAATCAACTCGCGAGATAGGAATTTATCACATGAGATCAATTGGATCAAGAAATGGTTTATGAATATGAAATTGAGACCGAGCAGCGGGTAGGATGCAGTGAGACGTGGTCTCACGTGTGTAGACCTGCTTGTGTCGATTGAGGAACGATCCGTGTGCGACCCTGCTGGACAAGTTTGAACAGTACCAGATGCATACTGGGAATATGGAACCCAGGAAATCGATGTAATTTGATAACTTAGATGTCGAGGCATAGCCCATTGTCGATAGGGGTGGGCTGAGTGTAGTTAGGTGTAAATTCGCCGGCGGGCACAGACACACTCCGTGCGAGAACCTTATGCCCGCGATGGTGGGACCGGTTCGGCGTTTGAGTTCTCTTGTGAAAGGTGGCTGCGTATGACGTGGTGAGGAGCACGGCACGCTCCTTAGGCACGGGTGTATGTGACGTGTTATTCGGGTGTGTCCTGATTGCAATCACCGTCTTTCACGGTTATTTGAGTACCGCTTGTTCACTGTGTCGTGCGTAGTAAATACTGAAGAAGTCAGGAGAATACGATGTATTGAATTATAATTGTTTTGGAACTTTGATTGCTATCCAATACGATCACTAAAGTCCTTTCATTAAACTTGTAAGCTACTGATAATAACTTGAAAGCTAAGGATCCACTTGTAGGCGAGTCTTTTACTACTTTACCTTACCTATGCTTAGTATTCACCCTGCATATGTCTAGTGAGACGGGCTAGTCTTGCTGATCCTTAAGCTCATGTTTGCAGTTAACAAATTTTTGTAGATTACACGACTGATGACGGGTTTGACGACGAGGTTGTACCCCCTCTAGGGTTTATAGCCGAGTGGGAGCCCTGCACACCGCCTTAAGTTGGTGAGTGAAAATTGCTAGTGTAAAGCATCCAGGATATGGATGACTTTGCTTTTGCATAGCTAGTGCTGAAAGCGTAGCTATGATGTATAGGTCACTTTTATTTCGCTTATTATTGTAAAACTTCCGCTGTGTTTATAAATTAAGACTTGGTATTGTATTTTATTGTCGTTCTTTTCTTGTATACTATTGGGTGTCGCATCGCACGGCACCACCCAATGAGATCCTTTGATGTCGGGACTCCGGTCCCCACATACATGATATCAGAGCATCATTGGGAATAGTGTGCTTGAAAAGAGAATATTTTCAAAACCTTAGGATTATATGAGTGAGGAATTAGCTATATCCCCAAACAAGGAGTATTATTAGTATAAGATATAAAGGTGGTAAACAAACTTATGTGTTATTATTTCTATAATGATGCTCCGACGTCAGGTAAGAGGTAAGGTACGCCACTGAGAGCGGATCAATCTCGGTAAGCTCAGCATATGAGATGTGGTATGTGATTGTTTCCGTAGCTTAGCACGGAAAGTAAATATGAGTCTCTGAAACTTTCCATGTTTCTCAGAACATATGACACACGGTACCACATCGTGACACAAAATTAGTGGGAGCCCCCGTTGGGTGGTGGATAACTCAATGGTATGCGTCTCTAGAACTATTTATGTTCTATGGGAGCATGCGAAACACATATGCTCAAGCGTGTATGAAAGTTGCCTATAGGGGGGCTGAATAGGCTAATCGACCTGAAATGACTTAAGAAAACGAAATCAATACTTAAGGGGGCGGACTAGTCCGGTCCAGGGGCGGACTAGTCCGGTCCACCTGCAGAGAAACCCTAAAAAGTGTTTCTAACAAGTTTTAGTTGGATTTTGGTGATGCGAAATGTGTTAGGATGATTCAGTGAACCTTAACAAGTTATAAAGCAAGTATGAAGCTAAGGATCACAGTGAAATGAAAACGATGAATGAAAAACGGTAAAGGTAACCCTAGAAGCAATGTGCGATAAATGAAAGCGAAGTACACAAGGGCACAAGGATTTTATCCTGAGGTTCGATTCAACACAGGAATCTACGTCCCCGTTGAGGATTCCACGGAGGACCGGGTTCAACAACCCTTCCCTCACCGGGTTTGCCACAAGGGCCAAACCGGTTCTCCACTATCACAAGGGTGAATACAAGATTCATTGGGGCTTCTCAGAATCTGAGACTCCCACCACAAATATGATCACAAATCACAAATAACAACTCAAGACACGGATCACAAAGATTCAACAAGTGCAAGAGATCAAACCGAGAGCCAAAGAGCGGTGTTCTTCCTCTTCTTCACCTTACCAAACCCTAATCCACACAAGACTTAGTTTTTGAGGGAAAGAAGGCAAGAGAGAGGCTTTAGAAGGCTCAAAGTTTGCTGTGGCGGCGCTAGGGTTTCAAGATAGTTCAAATGAACCCGGGGGTCCTCTATTTATAGAGGATCCAAGCCCATACTACTGACCTTAGTAAATTGGCGGACTAGTCTGGTCTATAGCCCAGACTAGTCCGACCTTTGGGGACAACTGACATCCTTACACCTGCCACACTGTGCGGCAATCATCATGCTACCTGCCAAAATCAAATTCAAACGGTCACTTCATAATGGACTAGTCCGGTCCAAACCGGACTAGTCCGATCTCACACATAACCTTTTGTTTCGTGTGAAAACGGACTAGTCTGGAGACCACAGACTAGTCCGGCCACCATGGCGGACTAGTTCGGCCTCCTAGACTTAGTCGCTGAAGCACCCAACTCTCACAAACCCGGACTAGTCCATACCCACATCGGACTAGTCTGATCTTAGTCAAGACCTCTTGGTCCGCCCGAAAATGGAGAAGTACAGGTTTTGGGACTTAGTCCCGAAAACCCACCCCATGACTACCACGGACTAGTCCGTCCCACTACGGACTAGTCCAAAGTCAGTCAGAACCTCCTGGTCCGCCTGAAAACGCACTAGGCCGGCTAGGAGCGGACTAGTCCGGCCAACAACATGGACTAGTCCGACCTCTCCTGCCAGACCACTCTAACACTCTTCTCTCAATTGGTTTTGATCTCTAAACTGCTTTGAGCTCCCAGCTTGATGTCTATGCACTTTACGCACACACCCTCCTACATGTACGGCTAGTCTAAACTTGACACGGTAGAAACCCTAGTTTCCATCCTTCGAGTCGACACCGCTGTTTTCATCCTTTTCCTTTTTTGAGGGTTTTCTTCTCAACTCGAGTCCACACCTGTGCTTAAGATCACTGAGCTCATGAGTTACTTAATTGTCATCATCAATCATCCAAAACCCACGGGGATCCTAGATGCACTTTCAATCTCCCCTTTTTTTGTGATTGATGACAACACATCAAGTCTTGAACATATAAGAGTATAAAATTTGGTTTTCATAACATGCGGGTGTATGAGTGACTCCCCCTCAATGAATGCATCATGGAAAAAATATTGAGGAAGTCTTTCATACACACACACGTTATGGTGGGGTGCCTACGTGTTGTGCTCAACATTTGTGACAAGACATAATAGTTATGAATGTGATCAAAAGATAGACAATTAAAACATCACATTAATGTTAAACAATTAAATATAGTCTTGCACAAATTTAAACATCCAAATGACATAAATATGAAAATATAGAGTGCAACATGTCCAAGGATTCAAATAACTAACCATGTACGACTACCCCCCCCCCCCTTTAACTCTCCCCCTTTGGCATCAAGACACCAAAAAGGAAAAGAAGAGGGAAGCTAAGAGGCCCAGAGTCTAGTCATCATCCTCCTCGCTATCGACCGCCTCATCGGTCTCTGAGGCCTCCGGATCCTCGTGGTCGTCGTCGTCGTCGTCGTCGTCAAAGACCGGTGCCGAGGGAATTGCCCGGGAAGGGTTCCCGTCCTCATGGAACTGGGCGAGCTCGTCGGCGGTGAAGTCGGGGTACAAAATGATCTCGCCATCGCTATCCTCTGGAGGAGACATAGGGACTTTAAGCTTTTCGCACACGGCCTTGAGGTACTTCTCTTGGCACTTTTGCATCCACTGAGTGCGGACCTCTACCTTCCGGCAAGAGGGGAAGACGGCCTTGAAGCACTTGAAGAAAGCGCTCATCGATTGAAGCGAAGGCGGAGATGGAGGTGCCACGAGGCGAGGTGCTGGCACCCCCAGATGGGAAGGAGGCTGGGCATTCTTCCGACGAGCAGGCTCCGGGATGGACGGAGGCATCTAAGGACGGAGGGGCTGATGAGTTGTATCCTTGGCAAACACAAGCCCTGACACCTTCTCGATGAAGCACAAAATGTAGGGTGCATACCCACATACACGGTTCGGAGAGTGGGAGATGTTGAAGATGTCATCGAAGATATAGTCCACAAGATTGAACATCTCATCTCCATCAATTAGCAGTAGGAGGTGCCTCAGGTTGCCCTGTATGATCCCAGCATCACCCTCTTTAGGAGCCACGGTCCACCTCAGGATTCTATTCAGAATGCTGTAGAAAGGCTTGATTTTCCTTGCAAGCCCAGCCTCATAGGGGACATGACTGGGATACATGTAGGCCATCTCATCCCTGTCCACTGCCTTTAGATTCGAGATGATGATCTCATGGTCCAGGTGGTGCTCAAGTCTTAGATCCTTAGCAAATGCTTTGAATGTGGCAGAATACTGCTCACCATTCGTCATCCATGTGATGGCTCTGTTACCATGAGGGTGAAAAAAGATAGTTCTGTAAAACTGCACAATCACCTCCACATTCCAGTCATACTTAAAACCACGAATGTCTTTAATGTCATGGCTCTCAGCAGCTTTGATCACTTCATCAAAGGCCGCATTCTTCTTCTTGGCCTTGTATTCCCAATCGACCCATTGAGCTTGGATGACAGGATTCTTCATGGCTTTGTATACTGAGCGATAATAATCGCAATGGAAATCACACCAAAACCATGGATCAGCGGTGTGCTTCTCATAGTCATAGACTCTGTCAGTCCTCAGCCTTCGGGCTTTCTCAGCTGCTTTGCCCTTGAAGATATTGGCTGCCAGGTGGGGCTTCCTGTTTGGGTTGCGAGGTGGAGAGTGCATCTTCATGGGAGCAATGGGTTTGGCCTTCCCCTTCTTCTTTATGACCAAGCCCTTGGCCTTCTTTGTCGGAGATTCATAGAGGGCTTCTTCTTCTTGGGCTCTGCAGGGGCCGGGGCCTTGCCCTTCTTTGGATCTCTCTCGATCAGGCGTTCAGCGACTTCTTCTTGGGCTTGCGCCTTGGCTCTTTCCTTCTCTCCCACTGTCACTAGCTTCTTCCGCTTGGAGGCTTGTGCTGCGGTAGCCTGGGAATTATGTGCTTCCCGCTCCTCTCTCTTCTTCTTCCTGAGCTCCTTGCGGCTCGCCTCAATGGCACACTGCATAGCTGCCTCTTCATCATAGAGCTCCTGGGAGTCAGAGCGAGGGGAACTATGCTCGGGTCCTGACATGGTTGCTGCAAACAAGTTAAGGATAGAAGTGGTGAGGTCAAGGAAGTGGAATATTGCAAAAGAGATCACGAGAAAAGGTCAAAGTTAGGGTTTCTCTTGTGTAAATCAGACTTGTCCGTCTGGTACCGAACTAGTCCGGGTTATGCAGGAAGAACCCTAACCCTAACAATTTTTCGAAAAATCTTCAAAACAAGTCGCAATACTCCTAGGTTATGATCACAAGGGTACTAGAAGCAACTTTTGTAAAGATGCATCTATCAATAACTCTACAAATCAAGAATGAGGAAGGATTTCGAAAAGTTGAGAGTACCTCTTCAAATCTCGAAGAATCGAGGGGATCGGTGATGGATCGCGTTGGGAACGCGCGGGGAATGCCTCCCACACCTTCAAAGAGTCCAATGCACGGATTGGAATTGGTTTTTGGTGGAGAGAATTAAAAATCGCCTAGGGGGGGGCGGTTTTCGTGCGTGAGGGAGAGAGAGAGGCAAGTGAGGAGAGAGAGGAGGGGTCGGGCCGCCTCCTGGGGGTTTAAGTCCCCAGGAGCCAGACTAGTCCGATATGGGGCCGAACTAGTCCGGTCGGCAGACCAGAACCGGACAAGTCTGCATCCGGACTTGTCCGGCCTCCAGGCGAACTAGTCCTTTGCTAAAGGCTGGACACACAGATATATATATATATATATATATATATATATATATATATATATATATATATATATTGAGTTTTAGCCACTATAATGGATCCTTTTGGACAAATTTACACAAGAAAACTTTATGAACATGGTCAGTAAGAAATCAAAAATCAAACTATGACCATAATTCACAAAGTTAATAGTTTTTCAAATAATTTAGAGAAAATCGAGATAGAGATGAGTTTTTTAAAACACATGCGTTCTTTTGAATAAGGTATAGAGTAAACATTCAAATGTGCATTTTTCAAGCCACATTTTGAGAATCTAAGATATTGAGCTCACTCCTAAGCTCACAAAAACGCTTGTCATCAAAGGGCTTGATAAATATATCGGCTAGTTGGTTCTCAGTTCTTACATGGGAAATTACTATATCCCCCTTCAAGGAATGATCTCTCAAGAAGTGATGCCTAATATCGATGTGCTTTATCCTCGAATGCTCAACTGGATTATGGGCTATTTTGATGGAGCTCTCATTGTCACATAGGAGTAGAATATGGCGCAAGTTTATACCATAATCCCTTAGAGTTTGTTGCATCCAAAGAAGTTGTGCACAACAACTTCCGGCTGCGACATACCCCGCTTCGGCTATGGAAAGAGCAATAGAGTTTTGTTTCTTGGAGAACCAAGACACTAAGGATCTACCCAAGAATTGACATGTCTCAGATGTTCTCTTTCAATCAACTTTGCACCCCGCATAATCCGCATCGAAATAGCCAATAAATTTAAACTTGGATTCTTTGGGGTACCAAAGTCCTAGGCTAGGTGTGTGAACTAAATATCTAAGAATTCTCTTAACGGCGGTCAAATGACACACTTTAGGTGCGGCTTGAAAACGTGCACACATGCATACACTAAGCATAATATCCGGTCTAGATGCACAAATATATAACAAAGAACCAATCATAGAATGATACACCTTTTGGTCCACACTTGCACCATCTTCGTTGAGGTCGAGATGTCCATTAGTCGCCAATGGAGTCTTGATGGGTTTGGCCTTGTCCATGTCAAACTTCTTCGATATGTCTTGAGTGTACTTTGTTTGACTTATGAACGTGCCTTCCTTGAGTTGTTTGACTTGTAAACCTAAAAAGAACTTCAACTCCCCCATCATGGACATCTCAAATCTCTCTGTCATTATCTTAAAAAACTCATCACAAAACACTTTGTTAGTAGAACCAAATATGATGTCATCGACATATATTTGGCACACTAAGAGACCATCATTAAAGTGCTTTGTAAAGAGAGTATAATCAGATTTTCCTATCTTAAAACCATTTTTGATCAAAAAGTCTCTAAGGCACTCATACCAAGCTCTAGGAGATTGCTTGAGGCTATAGAGAGCCTTAAGCAATTTGAAAACATGGTTGGGGAAGTCTTGGTCTTCAAAGCCCGGCGGTTGCTCCACATAGACTTCCTCGTTGATTGGACCATTTAGGAACGCACTCTTGACGTCCATTTGGTAGAGCTTAAAATCATGGTGAGTAGCAAAGGCAAGTAATATACGAATTGACTCTAGCCTAGCTACGGGAGCAAAGGTTTCATTGAAATCAAAACCTTTGACTTGTGAGTAGCCCTTGGCCACAAGTCGTGCCTTGTTCCTTGTCACCATGCCATGCTCATCTTGCTTGTTGCGGAACACCCACTTGGTGCCCACAACATTTGCTTGTGGATGCTTGATGAGCTCCCACACTTTGTTCCTCTCAAAGTTGTTGAGCACCTCTTGCATGGCCACCACCCAATCTGGGTCTCTCAATGCGTCTTCAACCTTATGAGGCTCCAAAGAAGAGACAAAGGAGTAATGTTCACAAAAGTTTGCAACACGAGAACGAGTGGTTACCCCTTTTGTAATGTCTCCTAGGATGTTGTCAATAGGGTGATCCCGTTGAACACTTTGATGCACACGAGGATGTGGAGGTTGAACTCTTGAGTCATCATCATCCTCTTCTTCTTCTTCTTGGTCTCCCCCTTGATTTATGCCTCCCCCTTGATCTTCGTCTTCTTGATCATGTTGAGGTGCAACTTGTCCATCTTCAACTTGGTCACGTGGGGGGTGAATTGCATCATCTTGTGGTTGATCACTTGAGTTTTGAGGTTGTTCTTGTGGAAGAACATCTCCAAGTGCCATCCTCCTAAGATCTTCTTGTGTAGAGTCTTCTTGATATAACACACTTTGATCAACTTGCTCCACTTGGGAGCCATTAGTTTCATCAAGCACCACGTCGCGTGCTATTTTAACAACCCCGGAGGATTTGTTGAAGACACGATAGGCATGGGTGTTCGAATCATAACCAAGCAAGAAACCATCATCGGACTTTGAAGCAAACTTCGAAGTCCTAGGCTTCTTGTTGAGAATATAGCATTTGCTCCCAAAGACACGAAAGTAAGAGACATTAGGTTTCTTACGAACTAGAAGCTCGTAGGTGGTCTTCTTGAGGAGGCGGTGGAGGTACAACCGGTTGACGGCGTGGCAAGTGGTGTTAACCGCTTCCGCCCAAAACTGGTCCGACGTCTTGTACTCATCAAGCATCGTCCTTGACATCTCAATGAGTGTCCTATTCTTCCGTTCAGCCACCCCATTTTGTTTAGGGGAGTAGGGGGCTGAAAATTCATGCTTAATGCCCTCCTCATTCAAGAACTCTTCCACTTGTGTGTTCTTGAACTCGGTGCTGTTGTCGCTTCTTATAGCCTTGATTCTTAAGGTGAACTCATTTTGAGCTCTCCTTAAGAACCTCTTGAGGACACCGTGAGTCTCACCCTTATCATGCAAGAAAAATACCCAAGTGAAACATGAAAAATCATCAACAACAACAAGACCATATTTGTTACCGCCAATGCTAATGTAGGTTATTGGCCCAAAAGGTCCATGTGTAGTAGTTCCAAAGGCCCTGTCATCATCATGATATTCTTGGACGGGTGTTGAGCTCCTACTTGCTTCCTCGCTTGGCAAGCGCTGCAGGGCCTATCCTTTTCAAATACAACATTCTTCAAGCCATAGATATGCTCGCCCTTAAGAAGCTTTTTGTAAGTTCCTCATCCCAACATGGGCTAGCCTTCTATGCCAAAGCCACCCAATGTTGGTTTTCACCATTAAGCATGTGTCAAGTTGAGCTTTATCCGCGGTGAAATCCACAAGATAAATCTTTCCCTTGAGCACACCCTTAATAGCGATTGAGTTATCCCTTCATCTAAGGATGCTCACACCCTCATTAGTAAATACACAATTATAACCCTTGTCACATAGTTGTGATATGGACAATAGGTTATAGTCTAAGTAATCAACACGCAAAACATGAGAAAGTGAATATTGAGGGGAAATAACAATTTTACTAGAGCCAAGGATTTTCCCTCGGCTATTGTCCCCGAAGAAGATCCCTTCACTTGGATCGTCATTTTGCTCATACTCCATGAACATTTTCCTCTCTTCGGTCATGTGGTTGGTGCATCCACTGTCAAGCACCCATTTCGATCCACCGGAGGAGTATGCCTACAAAACAAGATTATGCCTTCCTTTTAGGTACCCAAGCGGAGTAGGGTCCTTTGACGTTAGTAGTGAGGCACTTGGGCACCCACACGCAAGGCTTGGGGCTCTTGCGGAGTGGCCCAACATACCTAGCAAAGACTTTGCCATACTTGTTCCTCATTAGAACATAAGATGCATCAAAATCATGAAAGAGAGTATGCGGTTCAGTTTTAGGCATTTTATAGCTAGTTGAAATGTTCTTCCCTATTTTAGTTGGGGATGTGCTTCCCTTGACAAACACAATCAAGTCATTGCCATACTTGGAGGTTTTAGCATTTTGCTTTCCACCTCTAGTATAACCAAGACCATCCTTGACATAGGGAGGTTCTTGTGTTGGTGTATGCACTTCGTGCATACACCACCTTCTCTTTGTCAAAGATGGCACCCTTAGGTGCTTGTTTGCCTTGAGTCAACTTAAGCTCATCCTTTAAATTAAGGATCAAGTTTGAACATTTGCAAGTGGAGATTACTTCAGATGCAACCTTTGAGGAGGATGAGCTTTTGGAGGAAGAGGCTACATTAGTCTTGAGAGACTCAACTTGAGTTTCAAGGATCTTGTTAACTTTTGCCAAGTTGCCAAGTTCGTCCTTGAGCCCAATGGTTGTATCCTCAAGACTTGAGCAAGTTTTCTTACTTAGAGCAAGTTCATGCTCTAATGCCTTGCTGTTCTCTCTTTCAATCTCAAGGAGCTCAATAAGCTCTTGACATCCCTCCTTTTCATGGATGAGCATATCCTCTTGCCTATATATGAGCTCTTCCTTCTCCAAGATTTCATCTAAGAGTAATTTCATTCTATGCAAAGTGCTCTTACTTATATCCTTAAGCATATGTTCGTTTTCACTAGCACTATCAAATTCATCATGAGAAGATATGGAGGAGGATGAGTGAGAAGTAACCTTTCTCCTTCCTTCTTTTGCCATGAGGCAAGTTGGCTTGTGGTCGTCGAGGTTGGGGAAGAGCTTGCCTCCCTTGGAGCTCCTTCCGATGGCTATGGTTGCCACCTTCTCCTCGTCTTCGGAGGGGGACTCATCGTTAGAGTCCCATTCCTTGCCGAAGTGAGCATGACCGAAGGGCCTCTTATTCTTAAAGAATATCTTTTCTTGAGGCTTGCCCTGCTTCTTCTTCTTGCCCTCTTCATGTGGTCAATACACAATAAAGTGCCCGTACTCGCCACAATTGTAGCAAGCTCTCTTTGTTTTGGGCCTCGCTTTTCCTTGCCCTTGCTCTCGTTGTTGTATCCTCCTTTCCTTCTCCTCATCATCCTATTGGATTTGTTGATGAAGAGGGCCTCTTCCTCATCGGTGTCGAGGCTCTCCTCATCACTTTGTTTTTGCTCTTTTGACGAGGATGTTGCTTTGAGTGCAACATCCTTCATCTTCGAGGCAGTGAACCTTTGGAGTTCGTTGTAGAAGAGTGCCTCCTTCTCCATGATCTTGTGGTTGATGATCTTTCCTAGGACCTCCTCCGGGGTCATTCGATCAAACCCCAGGCTTTCTTGGATCATGGAGCAAAGAGAGACATTTCTAGGCATGAATGCCCGAATCATCCTCTTCACCACTTTGTGGTCAGTCCACTTGGTGCAGCCATAAGATCTACTCTTCTTGATGAGGAGCTTTAGGCGATTGTACATGTCCTGGGAAGATACACCATCCATAATGGCAAACCTCCCGAGCTCTCCTTCGATGAGCTCAATCTTTGCCTCCTTCACGAATCGGTTGCCTTCATGAGCTGTCTTGAGGGTGTCCCAAATATCCTTGACCACCTCAAGTCCATCTACCCGGTTGAACTAATATCTTGAGAGAGACGAGATGATCAGTCCGACCGCTTGGGCCTTGCGGTGAAGGAGCAAAGCTTGCTTCGGAGTGATGTCTTCCTCATTCTTTGGGATATGCACCCCAGTCAAAACAATTTGCCACAATGAGAGGTTGAGTGACACGAGGTGGATCTTCATGTTGTGCTTCCACATCCCGTAGTCAGTACCATCGAATTGGGGAGGCTTCCCCAATGGGATGGAGAGGTAGTGGTTGTTGGAGACAAGGCGTTCGTAGTTGTAGCCTTGTTGATTGTAGTAGGTCGTGCCACTTGTTGTAGAGTTTGGAGGTTCAACCTTGGGAGTCTTCAACTTCTCTCGAAGTTTTGCCTTGAGCTGGCGAGTCTCTTCATCATCCGTCGGTTTGTCTTGGTAGACAACCATCTCCTCATGGGTTGCTTGGACCTCATTGGTCGAGACTTCATCATTCAACACTCTAGCCATCTCCTCTCCGAGTTGTTAGACTCTTTGTGGAGAGTCCTGGTCTGATACCAATTGAAAGTTGCCTAGAGGGGGGTGAATAGGCTAATCAACCTAAAATGACTTAATAAAACAAAATCAGTACTTAAGGGGGCGGACTAGTCCAGTCCAGGGGCTGACTAGTCTGGTCCACCTGCAGGGAAACCCTAAAAAGTGTTTCAAACAAGTTTTAGTTGGATTTTCGTGATGCGAAATGTGTTAGGATGATTCAGTGAACCTTAACAAGTTATAGAGCAAGTATGAAGCTAAGGATCACAGTGAAATGAAAACGATGAACGAAAAACGGTAAAGCTAACCCTAGAAGCAATGTGCAATAAATGGAAGCGAAGTACACAAGGGACACAAGGAATTTGTCCCGAGGTTTGATCTACGTCCCCATTGAGGAGTCCACGGAGGACCGGTGTAAAAGCCCGTTTTTCGGAAGAACAAAAACACAAAAATGCGAACTTAAAAATTTTGAAGATGGACTTGGAAATCCAAACTCACATGAACCATATGAGATAACCAATGTTCACTTAAAATAGGGACTTGTTAAAATTTTACCTATAGAACATGGTTGATAATGTATTTGGAACTTAAGGTGTGAAATCCTTAATTTCCAAGTCTTCACATTTTCATTGAAAAATTAAAGGAGATAAGCAAACAAAATAGAGGTAAAGAAAAAGAAATTATTCCAACCCTAAAATGGGACATCCAAAAATATTCAAATCTCAGGCCGTAAATTTTTCCATGACCTACTGATATTCCAATTAGACTCTCGGTAAAGTTTCAAAATTTTTGAAGCCCATTTCCCATTTATTGGACACGTATTGAGAGTTTAATCAACGTCGACTTCAAATTTAAACTTTGTGCTCAACTTTGTCCAAATCAACTCCAAATTTTTCCTGAGGTCCCTTATGGTTCAAAAAGGTTAACTTCAAAGTTTCAGGATTTTTGAACCTAATCTACTATTTATTTCCTTGAGTCAAGTATCACTACTTGAATTCAAATTCAAATCTGAGTTCAAATTCAACTTGCTCAGTTTTGAAATCTGATTGCACCATAAAATTCTCCACATTTTATTTAGTCACTGGGCCAAATTTGACCATTTTTGAAGCCTATTTGCTAGCTCCATTTGAATTTTGAAAAGAGAAGGGAGGAGAGAGTGGGACCCACATATCATAGTTATCCTCAGTACTAGGAAAAAGGTGGGCCCCACAGGTAAGCTGCTCAATGGATGAGATATTTTACATCTGGACTGAAGTGGATAAGAGGGGAATTGGAGTGGGCCCCACATGTCATTCTTAGCCACAAAAACCAACTTTGCTTCTCTCTCTGTCCTTATCAGCGCCCGACCCCGTGCCTCCTCCTTCTCCCGGCCATCGCGCGCCCGCGCACCACCCCGCAGCTCGCCCCCACGGCGCCTCCCCGCCGGCCTGTACCACGGCATCGCCATCCCGCCGCTCGACCCCGCGCGTGCTACTGCTCGCCCACAGCGCGCGTCGCCTCCCAGCTACGCCTGCGCGACGCCCGACGACGGCGCTGCCCTTCCCCGCTGCATAGCACCCACTGGCTCGCCTCTGCACGCCGCCGGCTGTCCACGGCGCCGCATCCCCCACGGCAACTCACGCCGCACCTCCTTTGCGCGACCCCGCTGCCTACGCGCGACTGCCACGGCGCCCCAGCTCGCCATCGCATCTTCAAGCCCCGACGGTGCCGCTCTACTTCGGCGCCTGACTCCCCCGCCGGCCGCGTGATCGCGTCATGCCCGCGCCCACGCCATGGATCTCGCGCGAGCAGCAACCACGTGCGTCGTCCTCGTCTCGAGCCTTGTCTGCCGCGCCGCCAACCAGGCTCCCAAGATTCGCCGCCTCCCGACCTCTTGTTCACCGTCGACTGGCCTCCTCAGCAGCGCACCCTGCCGCCAACCGATCGACCTCCACCTGCCGCCCAGCCGCAAGGCCCCCGCGCAAATGCACCCTTCCCTCGCCTGCGACCGCCGTTCTCCACTAGCCCGAGCTTGCCGCCTTGTTACTGCTTCACCGGCGCCACACCTACGCGCTCGCTCACCTCCCTATCGTCGCCCACAGCACTGCAGGCTACACCCACACCAAGCCGCGGCGGCCGCGTTCCTCCTGTCCGCGCCGTTTGCCGGCAACACTCTGTCCACATGCCGTGTTCAGCACCTTGCAACCGTCCATGACCTCAACCGGTGGCCGACACCCAGAAACGCCGCCGCGTTCCTCGTCGACGCGCTCCCACGCCGCAGTGACCGCTGTTCCCTCCGCGTTCCGCGCCGTGTCTATGTCCGGGAAGCAAAGCGAGTAATGGGTGTGATGGAGGATATGCAGGAACACACCTTTGACACCATGGTATCGACAACTGGCTCAAGGTTAGCTCTGATTTGTGCAAAGGTTAGTTGGGACAGAGCTGCAGCCTAGGTATTCGATGAAATGTTCACAAGGAAAGAACCAACTTCGTTGATGTTCAGAGCTGGTCTTGATGCAGGGGTATGGTGATGTGGCAACTCGACAAGCCCAAGTGCCAAGATACCCTTTGAATGGTGATGAAGCGACGGAAATCAATACACACCCAAGATGTTCGGCGAAATGCATACAAGGTGAGCCTTACCCTGAAATACCTTGCTTGATGTCACCGACGTCCGTTCGCCGTGATCGCTAAGGTTACTCATATGTCGTCAAGTCGTATGCCCATGTTCCGCGTTGATATCATTCCTATAGGAATCCCTAAGTTGACCTCTTGTGTCGTTTGTATCACACTGGTCTGTCCGTACGTGCTCGTGATGCTCCACCATGAGTCGCGTCGACGTCGTTGACCATATGACGTCGTCGTGACGCTCCGAGCCGTTATCGTGTCCTGTCATCGAGGTGAAGGATACATGTGATGTACGTGGTACTGGAACACGACCACGACACATCAGTCGATGGTCGTTTAGCCAAATTAGGGTTTGGTCAAGGCGAGACTCGTCGAGTCCTAGGTGTAGCCTTGATGCTAGATGAAATGCCTTCTAGGTCAAACCGAGTGTATTGGTGACCACCGATGACTTAGGGTAGAATACTGCGAGAACGTTGCGACCGACGAGGAGAACTAGTCCAAGTGGAACCTTGGATAAGAATTTCTTAGTCGAGTCGAGGACGTTTCCTTTCCGTTCGCAGAATTGCTTACCTAGGTGTACCTCTTCATCGACGGTAGGTTCGTCGAGTCCCTTATCAACAACCGAGTCGACATCACTAGCCTTAAGACTCACAAGGTGGTGTTCGGGATTCTGCTCACCCCATTGACGAGTCCAGGTCAATGTGGACGTGGCTAATCCGATCTTCCCGTGATGACAAAGCATGACCGTCACGACAAGGTCTCGCATCATATTCGAGTTCTAGGAGTTCACTGAGCTCATCTGGACAATCTTGCAAAGGACACTGCAATAGTGTCACGTAAGCACTTGAACGATGCTCGAGAAGCTTGCCGTAGAAACTACTTTATCTAAAGGTCATTTGAACGTTGTCTCGGTATTCACGTCAGGTTAACAAGGCTCGTTATGATGTCTTTGAGTCCAAGCAATGTTGACCTCACTTCACTCCCAAGTGTCGCTAGGGTTTCATCCTGGTTCATCCTTATCAGGACCCTGCGACCACACTTGACACGTAATTAGGTTTACTCCTTAATGAGTTTGTGTAACTTCATTGGTTGACTTCTAAGTCAAAACCTCTTGTTGCACAGTTCACTCATGCCTTAAGCTTTCAATGCTCCATCTTGATCGTTTAGTCTTCCTTACATCACACAGTCCAGTAATACTTCTTCACCATTCTACCTTATCACTCTTTAGGCGGCATAGCTCCAAGTGTCGAGTGCTAAATTGCGATGTGTCATTACATTGCACCTTTCAGTGCTTATCTCGACACTACTATGTCACCTTGAGTCATCCTTTGTTCATTCACACAACAAAGGCATATCTGCCCTTCCTAGTCGAACTCCTCATTCTTAGAGTTTACACAACCCCGTGGAGTCTTTTCTTAAATTACTTAATTACTTAATTACTTATATGCATATCATGTCGATAGGAAACGTGATGGTAGGTGATCGACGTGGAGCTTCGCTTGGAGGAGAAGGCCAAGGTGTTTCCACTGAGGTTCCATGGCAGGTCCTCCGGAGGAAGATCAAGCCCTAACAATTGACATTTGTTCAGTCGCAAACTAAGGCAAGCCCCGGTTTGCATTTAAGTCGTTTATGAGCTTTTGCTTTGTCACTATGATGAATAGTATATGAATTGTGCATTACGTTTAGGGTGTATGATACTCCACTTGCATGACCAAAAATCCCAGTTGTTTGTTTGGCACGAGTTACAGTTTGACCTGTAGTAACTGCTTTGCTAATGCATAGGAAATCCGGTAGAAGTCGAGTAGTTGGAATCTACTCGCGAGAGATGTATCTCACAGGATTGGTTGAAAAGAAAATGGTTTAATATAATGAAATTGAGACCGGGCAGGGATTGGATAGGAAGCGGCGAGAATTGAGTCTCGGTCGCATAGCCCTGCCTGTGTCGATTAAGGCCCGTCCGTATGCAGCCCCTTCGGACAAGCTTGAATTGTACCGGCAATATAATGGACATATGGAATCCAATAAACTGATGTAACTTGATAACTGGGGTGTTGAGACCCATTAACTCACCATCGATAGGGGTGGGTTGAGGACAGTAAGGTGTAAATCGGTCGGCGGACACATGAGGTGTTCCGTGCGGAGACCTTCTGTTTGCGGAGGTGAGACGGGCTCAGCATTTGAGTTTCTTGTGAAAGGTGGCCATATACGCCTAGTACTGAAGTGTTATGTAGGTACAGGTGTGCTCGCTGACACTTCCGAACGACGTATGTGTCGTGTTGTCCGGGTGTGTCTTGATTGCAATCACTGTCCCTCGCAGTAATAGAGTACCACTTGTTCACTGAGCGGTGACGTAGTAAATACTAAAGAAGACAGAAAATCATATTGTATTGAATTATAATTACTTTGCAACCTTGTATGATTTAGAGATAGTATAACTAAAGATTTTCAATTTCCCCATACTTTAGCTGTAATAGCACTATGTGCTTTGGGCATGTCATATCATCGGTAAAGCGTTTCTCGTTTGATTGTGGAGCCCATGATGTGCCGTGCTCAGAGAATGTCATTTGCTACTTAAAACTTGATTATAAGGATCCACTTGTAGGCGAGTCATTTATGCTATTTCTTACCTATGTTTAGTGTCCCCTTGCATATGTCTAGTGAGACGGTTAAGTCTTGCTGAGCCTTATGCTCACGTTTGCGCTTTAACGATTTTTGCAGGTATTAGTTTTATTTCTGCTGTTCAGGTTGTACATGAGACTCGAGGTGTCGAGATAAATCTCATGTGAGCCACGCCGCTGCTGTTTGTTCTTCGTGTTGCTAGTGAGAATCGTCCTAGGGCATGGACGCCTTCTCTCCTGCTTAGTTAGGTGAGATTTTGAGTATGTATTTTCCGCTGCGTGTGTACCCTTGTTGTACACTCTTTTGTAAACTCTTCTTATTATGAAATGAAAACTTTATATGTTTTGGTATCCTTTTCGTGTGTGCTGTTAGGTGCCGCATCGCACGGCACCACCCAATGAGATCCTCGGATGTGTGGACTCTGGTCCCCACAGACATGGTATCAGAGCTTCATTGGGAATAGCACGCTCGAAAAGAGCCTATTTTCGAAAACTCCGAAGTAGTCGAGTGAGGTTTAGCTATATGCCCATTAAGGACTATTACTAGTATAAGTTATAAAGGTGGTGAACTAACTTGTTATATTATTCCGTAACGACGCTCCGTCTTCAAGGTAAGAGGTAAGGTACGCCGCCGAGAGCGGATCAATCTCGGTAAACTCTGCATACGAGATATGGTATGTGAAATTTCCGTGGCTTAGCACGGAAAGTCAATATGAGTCTCTGAAACTTTCCATGTTTCTGAGAACATATGACACGCGGTACCCCAGCGTGACACAAAAATTAGTGGGAGCCCCCGTCGGGTGGTGTATAACCCGATAGTATGTATCTCTAGAACTATTCATGTTCTATGGGATCATGCGAAACACGTATGCCCGAGCGTGTATAGGTCGGTTCGTACGGGAGTCTTTGCTGTACAGACGTATTTACAGCCATGTACCTCGAGACATGACTTCGCTCGAGGGCGACTCACACCAGAGTCGTATGCATTTACTTTCATATATATTATTGTGACTGCCTGTCATGTTTCCCCGTGCCGCCCTTGAGGTGTGAAGGTGTGAAAGGGGATTGTTTGTCTTCTGCAGGTACACTAACTCCGGTAGCGACCCGTGTAGAATACGTTTGCGAGTGATCGATAGTAGGACCACCTCTAGACGTATCCGGATATACTGGATTAGACTTTTCTTTTGGTAAGGCACGTAGTACCGTCAGTATCACAATTAATACTTTGACCATCCCCCACGAGATAAATGGCTTCATATTCATATTAAGTCCAAGTATCAGTTGCTGATATCTTGTGGACAAAGTAAAATGTTTCTTTTCAAGAGTAGGTGAACCAAAGTCCTTTGCTCCTAGCGAGAGTTTAGCTCGACTTCGCCGGAGTAAGACTTTGGTTAAGTTTGAAGATCCATAGTGATATGCTATGGATAAGAAGGTCGTCAAGTCTCTTTTAAGATTCCCTTTGGTTCTAAAGGAAATGATTAGTTGCGAATCAAGTTCTAGGCATCGGACTTGAGTTTTGAGCTAAGTCTCAAAATTTGAGTTTGTTCCCAAATTCTTGTGTTTCGAAGCCGGTGAGTTCTGTTTTCGAACAGAATTGACCTGACTTTGAAATTCCATATCTCTTCAACCTGGAGGGCTTTGGAGGCAAGTGAATACTTTTTGGAAAGCTTTTGAAGTCTTCTAATAGTTTCCTATTGACCTCCAAGCCAAAAGATGCTTTTATGGTGATGAAAATGCACCATTATCACAGCAGCTGCTGTTCTGAAACTACACGGACCAGCATCTGAATTTTTGTCATATTTCCTTGGAGAAAACTCTTCTATTCCATTATGATACATTTCTGGAAAGTGGAAGAGCTATTCTACAACTTTGTTATTCAGTGATACCTCAAATTCAGTTTAAAACTAATTAAAAACAGAGTTGAAGATAATACATGTATATAGGTGCTATCTGAAACAGTCGAAAAAAATTCTGAACTTTGAACGGACATAACTGTTAAACTAGAAATGCAACCTATGCATGTTTATACATGTATGGGAAACTTAGAGAGTCCTCTACAACATTTCTATAGAACTCCAGAGCAGAATCCATCTCTAACATACTCAAAATTTCAGATTTCTAGACTTGATCAAATCTGGACAGCGAGTGGACAGTCCTGTATACAGTTACTGTTTCTCGCATAACTCGCTGTATAATTGTCGAATGGCTTTGTATTTTACATTTCTGGGATCCTGAGAATGTATGCAACAAGTTTGCTATGTATTACTTTTGCAAATATTGATGTTTGTATATCTGAAATTGTGGACAAAATCAGCCTTAAACAAAGGAGGTGCTGTCCAAATTTTCAGAAAAACTGTCAACTTGCAAATGCCATATCTTCTCAACCAGAAGTGCTACGAGGGCAAGTAAATACTCTTTAGAAAGATTTGGAAGTCCTCTACATGTTTTCTGTTCAACACCAGACCAGAATCCTTTTCTAAATGGGTGAAATTTGGATAATCGCAGAGACTGTCCAGGCATACCCAAACTGGACAGCAATCTGTACACCTCTGAATTTAATCCATAACTCGCAGACCCTTGAT
This sequence comes from Tuctoria greenei, assembly GCA_036927565.1. Lineage (NCBI taxonomy): Eukaryota > Viridiplantae > Streptophyta > Magnoliopsida > Poales > Poaceae > Tuctoria > Tuctoria greenei. The sequence continues at coordinate 51,501,109 of JAYESD010000001.1, read as the reverse complement.
CCAATGGTGTCACGCGAGTAACCGTTGGAGAGTTTAGAGAGTCAGCTACAATTTTTGCAATTGGCTCCAGACCTGAATCGGTCATCTACCTATTCCAAATCGAGTTTGAATACAGAGTGGTCAATCTGAACTGAATTCAATTCTGAATACTGAAATTTTACCCAACTTCAAAAATTCATATCTTTTGAACCAGAGCTGATATGAAGACAAGTAAGTACATTCTGGAAAGCTTATTACATTGGCTACAACTTTGTAAATAATAATATTTCCAGATTTCCATCAGAACAGCCTGAAAACTTTAGATCAAAACTGCTACTGTTTAAGCAGATTCTGCTGAAAGTGCAGAGAAATCTGCTAACTTCAAAATTTCATAACTTGCAAACCAGAGATGATCTAGAGGCAAACCAATACTTTTTGGAAAGGTATTGAAGTGTACTTTAACTTTGTTGTTCACCTCAAGACCTGATTTTGCCATTTACTTGGCCAAAATCTAAGTTGCGTCCAAGCTGTTCATCCTCCACCAGGATTTACCCGGGTGATGACCCTTCAGGATGTTTATGGATTTGGTTCTCGAGTTCAACTCGAGGAGTTTCATAACATCCCAGGTGTTGCGGCCCAACCATATTTGCCATTAGAGTTGAGTATTACACTAAGGCAAATCCCTTTTTGCTCGGATGCACATGCTAGTGTTTTGACTATGCAACCTTGCATCTCACACTTTAATTGTGCATTGAGCATGTATGACACTTCCCTTAGTTGGACAAACCTCCCCATAAAGATTGCTTGGAGTAAGTTTCTTGCTCACCTAGCTTGAATCTTAAGGGGGAAGGAGTTCATCTAGTAATTGAAGTGTTACGTTCACCTAGGTGTCATACCAAGGTACGTCGACACCGAACCCACGTGCTGGGAGCAATGCTCAAGTAAGTAGGACCGAGTACAACATTGACTCATTAAGTCAATGCGAAGCTTAAGTAACGGATTACCTTGAACCCCGTTTCTTGTGAAACTCTATCAACGAGTTAAAGGAGTCAGTTGATTCTTCACGCTAAACCACTCCTTTGCTTCAGTCTTTGAGACGAGAAGCCATAAGTGAGTAGTATGAGCTGGAAATTCTTTAGCAAGAACGTGGATTACTAACCAAGGTCGTGCCTAGCACAGTACCTTGTCAACCACTTAGTGCAACCTACGGAAGTGAGGAAAACCTTACTCTTCAAAGGTTACTCTCTTTGCCACTTCTGAAGGCAACCCTACCGCACCTTTTAAGGGGTAGACATAGTACTTTAAGAAAACTACGAGATGAAAAACCTGACCTTTGTTAAGGAACCACAATTACCTGTAGGTTGTGATTAACAAGCTTTAGGGAACTTCCGATCAACAAGAAGTTCAATCACTTTGTTCCATTTTGTACACTCCGTTGCCTTGAGATGAACCTCACCATTCCTTGCTAATACTTTTACCTTGAAACCATCGATCTTGGTCGAGATATGAAAGTAGCAAGTCTTCTCTAGCGCCTTTCATGACCAAGTTCAATCAATCCTCCTGTATTTGGGATACTTCTGACTGTGTTTGGATTGTCTTACCTATTTTTGCTCAAAGCATAATACTGAATGCACCATACCTTGCATAATTATCCGCGGAGTTGCATTGTGTCTGCATAACATCATCCGGTTTGTGATGCATCATAAAACGTAATTACTAATGAGTTTTGAGCAAGAATATGTGACCCCGTTCAGATACTTAAGTAGTGCCTAACTTTTTTGAGTTGTGATCAATTTTATCGTTCGCAACGCCTTCGACTGGTTTCATTATCTTGAGTAGCACAAGGGACACCTTGTGACTAAAACACAGTTGAGTCCTTGTCCTTGACTTGTTGAAACTCAAATCGCCTTGAGTACTTGCAACTAAACAAACACTTGGACTTCCATCCTTGACTTGTTAGGTTCAGGTACCTTGATTGTTGCAACTATACCGTTCTTCATCGAGTAGTCATCAGTTCGATGATCAACCTTGTAAAATCCATGAAATCTCCTTCCTCGCGAGGATACCATTCGTTTGTCAACCTTGTGAAACTCTTTGGGTCCATCTAAGATCTTATGTTGTTATATGGTAACCTTGCTATACTAATTACCTTGTAGTTACCATATGATTGAGTTCTTTGCTGTGTTGCAACATATGAGGATACTGAATCCTTACATCCTCATGTGCCACCGCAAAAAGGTCTTCATCTTCTGCTCCTATTGTTTGAAGACGTTGATATACCCAGAAACCTTGTAGTCGTCATATCTTCAATATTCCTGCTGTTTTGGATTACATAAGAGTGTTGAGTGTCTTGCTACTCTTATGCTACGGCTAAGGAATCCTATGGTTGACTAAACATCAAACGAGGTTAATGATTGTTGTTTAACCTCGTAAACCATCTTAACTCATGTCAAGGGAAATACCACATTAAGTTGAAAGGACCTATGCAAAACCAAGCAAGCAACCAAGAATCAATGCAAGAAAAGTTTCAAACTATCAAGGTGACCTAGAGGAGCAAAGAACAAGTGCAGATTCTTCAAATCAAGACTAGGACAGGACAAGATGTCATGTCAGTATAAGAGTACAACAATAAAGGATCAGTACCAGACGTGAGAGCTTTACGATGTGATATTGTCATATCGAGCATCCTGTCAAGGCTATCAACCTAAAGACTGGAATCTCCTGAGGCAAACTTTAGAATTTCTTAAGATGCATGAAGATAATCACTATTTCGTAGAACCCAAGTTTTTAAGGGCATTGCCATTTTCCTTAGTCAATGACCCTCTTTTACGGATCGTTCCCTCATCGTTCTGTTATTCTACCTGTTAGAATATCGGGACGAGATTCCTTTAAGGGGGAAGGATTGTAAAAGCCCGTTTTTCGGAAGAACAAAAACACAAAAATGCGAACTTAAAAATTTTGAAGATGGACTTGGAAATCCAAACTCACATGAACCATATGAGATAACCAATGTTCACTTAAAATAGGGACTTGTTAAAATTTTACCTATAGAACATGGTTGATAATGTATTTGGAACTTAAGGTGTGAAATCCTTAATTTCCAAGTCTTCACATTTTCATTGAAAAATTAAAGGAGATAAGCAAACAAAATAGAGGTAAAGAAAAAGAAATTATTCCAACCCTAAAATGGGACATCCAAAAATATTCAAATCTCAAGCCGTAAATTTTTCCATGACCTACTGATATTCCAATTAGACTCTCGGTAAAGTTTCAAAATTTTTGAAGCCCATTTCCCATTTATTGGACACGTATTGAGAGTTTAATCAACGTCGACTTCAAATTTAAACTTTGTGCTCAACTTTGTCCAAATCAACTCCAAATTTTTCCTGAGGTCCCTTATGGTTCAAAAAGGTTAACTTCAAAGTTTCAGGATTTTTGAACCTAATCTACTATTTATTTCCTTGAGTCAAGTATCACTACTTGAATTCAAATTGAAATCTGAGTTCAAATTCAACTTGCTCAGTTTTGAAATCTGATGGCACCATAAAATTCTCCACATTTTATTTAGTCACTGGGCCAAATTTGACCATTTTTGAAGCCTATTTGCTAGCTCCATTTGAATTTTGAAAAGAGAAGGGAGGAGAGAGTGGGACCCACATATCATAGTTATCCTCAGTACTAGGAAAAAGGTGGGCCCCACTGGTAAGCTGCTCAATGGATGAGATATTTTACATCTGGACTGAAGTGGATAAGAGGGGAATTGGAGTGGGCCCCACATGTCATTCTTAGCCACAAAAACCAACTTTGCTTCTCTCTCTCTGTCCTTATCAGCGCCCGACCCCGTGCCTCCTCCTTCTCCCGGCCATCGCGCGCCCGCGCACCACCCCGCAGCTCGCCCCCACGGCGCCTCCCCGCCGGCCTGTACCACGGCATCGCCATCCCGCCGCTCGACCCCGCGCGTGCTACTGCTCGCCCACAGCGCGCGTCGCCTCCCAGCTACGCCTGCGCGACGCCCGACGACGGCGCTGCCCTTCCCCGCTGCATAGCACCCACTGGCTCGCCTCTGCACGCCGCCGGCTGTCCACGGCGCCGCATCCCCCACGGCAACTCACGCCGCACCTCCTTTGCGCGACCCCGCTGCCTACGCGCGACTGCCACGGCGCCCCAGCTCGCCATCGCATCTTCAAGCCCGGCGGTGCCGCTCTACTTCGGCGCCTGACTCCCCCGCCGGCCGCGTGATCGCGTCATGCCCGCGCCCACGCCATGGATCTCGCGTGAGCAGCAACCACGTGCGTCGTCCTCGTCTCGAGCCTTGTCTGCCGCGCCGCCAACCAGGCTCCCAAGCTTCGCCGCCTCCCGACCTCTTGTTCACCGTCGACTGGCCTCCTCAGCAGCGCACCCTGCCGCCAACCGATCGACCTCCACCTGCCGCCCAGCCGCAAGGCCCCCGCGCAAATGCACCCTTCCCTCGCCTGCGACCGCCGTTCTCCTCTAGCCCGAGCTTGCCGCCTTGTTACTGCTTCACCAGCGCCACACCTACGCGCTCGCTCACCTCCCTATCGTCGCCCACAGCACTGCAGGCTACACCCATACCAAGCCGCGGCGGCCGCGTTCCTCCTGTCCGCGCCGTTTGCCGGCAACACTCTGTCCACATGCCGTGTTCAGCACCTTGCAACCGTCCATGAGCTCAACCGGTGGCCGACACCCAGAAACGCCGCCGCGTTCCTCGTCGACGCGCTCCCACGCCGCAGTGACCGCTGTTCCCTCCGCGTTCCGCGCCGTGTCTATGTCCGGGAAGCAAAGCGAGTAATGGGTGTGATGGAGGATATGCAGGAACACACCTTTGACACCATGGTATCGACAACTGGCTCAAGGTTAGCTCTGATTTGTGCAAAGGTTAGTTGGGACAGAGCTGCAGCCTAGGTATTCGATGAAATGTTCACAAGGAAAGAACCAACTTCGTTGATGTTCAGAGCTGGTCTTGATGCAGGGGTATGGTGATGTGGCAACTCGACAAGCCCAAGTGCCAAGATACCCTTTGAATGGTGATGAAGCGACGGAAATCAATACACACCCAAGATGTTCGGCGAAATGCATACAAGGTGAGCCTTACCCTGAAATACCTTGCTTGATGTCACCGACGTCCGTTCGTCGTGATCGCTAAGGTTACTCATATGTCGTCAAGTCGTATGCCCATGTTCCGCGTTGATATCATTCCTATAGGAATCCCTAAGTTGACCTCTTGTGTCGTTTGTATCACACTGGTCTGTCCGTACGTGCTCGTGATGCTCCACCATGAGTCGCGTCGACGTCGTTGACCATATGACGTCGTCGTGACGCTCCGAGCCGTTATCGTGTCCTGTCATCGAGGTGAAGGATACATGTGATGTACGTGGTACTGGAACACGACCACGACACATCAGTCGATGGTCGTTTAGCCAAATTAGGGTTTGGTCAAGGCGAGACTCGTCGAGTCCTAGGTGTAGCCTTGATGCTAGATGAAATGCCTTCTAGGTCAAACCGAGTGTATTGGTGACCACCGATGACTTAGGGTAGAATACTGCGAGAACGTTGCGACCGACGAGGAGAACTAGTCCAAGTGGAACCTTGGATAAGAATTTCTTAGTCGAGTCGAGGACGTTTCCTTTCCGTTCGCAGAATTGCTTACCTAGGTGTACCTCTTCATCGACGGTAGGTTCGTCGAGTCCCTTATCAACAACCGAGTCGACATCACTAGCCTTAAGACTCACAAGGTGGTGTTCGGGATTCTGCTCACCCCATTGACGAGTCCGGGTCGATGTGGACGTGGCTAATCCGATCTTCCCGTGATGACAAAGCATGACCGTCACGACAAGGTCTCGCATCATATTCGAGTTCTAGGAGTTCACTGAGCTCATCTGGACAATCTTGCAAAGGACACTGCAATAGTGTCACGTAAGCACTTGAACGATGCTCGAGAAGCTTGCCGTAGAAACTACTTTATCTAAAGGTCATTTGAACGTTGTCTCGGTATTCACGTCAGGTTAACAAGGCTCGTTATGATGTCTTTGAGTCCAAGCAATGTTGACCTCACTTCACTCCCAAGTGTCGCTAGGGTTTCATCCTGGTTCATCCTTATCAGGACCCTGCGACCACACTTGACACGTAATTAGGTTTACTCCTTAATGAGTTTGTGTAACTTCATTGGTTGACTTCTAAGTCACAACCTCTTGTTGCACAGTTCACTCATGCCTTAAGCTTTCAATGCTCCATCTTGATCGTTTAGTCTTCCTTACATCACACAGTCCAGTAATACTTCTTCACCATTCTACCTTATCACTCTTTAGGCGGCATAGCTCCAAGTGTCGAGTGCTAAATTGCGATGTGTCATTACATTGCACCTTTCAGTGCTTATCTCGACACTACTATGTCACCTTGAGTCATCCTTTGTTCATTCACACAACAAAGGCATATCTGCCCTTCCTAGTCGAACTCCTCATTCTTAGAGTTTACACAACCCCGTGGAGTCTTTTCTTAAATTACTTAATTACTTAATTACTTATATGCATATCATGTCGATAGGAAACGTGATGGTAGGTGATCGACGAGGAGCTTCGCTTGGAGGAGAAGGCCAAGGTGTTTCCACTGAGGTTCCATGGCAGGTCCTCCGGAGGAAGATCAAGCCCTAACAATTGACATTTGTTCAGTCGCAAACTAAGGCAAGCCCCGGTTTGCATTTAAGTCGTTTATGAGCTTTTGCTTTGTCACTATGATGAATAGTATATGAATTGTGCATTACGTTTAGGGTGTATGATACTCCACTTGCATGACCAAAAATCCCAGGGGTTTGTTTGGCACGAGTTACAGTTTGACCTGTAGTAACTGCTTTGCTAATGCATAGGAAATCCGGTAGAAGTCGAGTAGTTGGAATCTACTCGCGAGAGATGTATCTCACAGGATTGGTTGAAAAGAAAATGGTTTAATATAATGAAATTGAGACCGGGCAGGGATTGGATAGGAAGCGGCGAGAATTGAGTCTCGGTCGCATAGCCCTGCCTGTGTCGATTAAGGCCCGTCCGTATGCAGCCCCTTCGGACAAGCTTGAATTGTACCGACAATATAATGGACATATGGAATCCAATAAACTGATGTAACTTGATAACTGGGGTGTTGAGACCCATTAACTCACCATCGATAGGGGTGGGTTGAGGACAGTAAGGTGTAAATCGGTCGGCGGACACATGAGGTGTTCCGTGCGGAGACCTTCTGTTTGCGGAGGTGAGACGGGCTCAGCATTTGAGTTTCTTGTGAAAGGTGGCCATATACGCCTAGTACTGAAGTGTTATGTAGGTACAGGTGTGCTCGCTGACACTTCCGAACGACGTATGTGTCGTGTTGTCCGGGTGTGTCTTGATTGCAATCACTGTCCCTCGCAGTAATAGAGTACCACTTGTTCACTGAGCGGTGACGTAGTAAATACTAAAGAAGACAGAAAATCATATTGTATTGAATTATAATTACTTTGCAACCTTGTATGATTTAGAGATAGTATAACTAAAGATTTTCAATTTCCCCATACTTTAGCTGTAATAGCACTATGTGCTTTGGGCATGTCATATCATCGGTAAAGCGTTTCTCGTTTGATTGTGGAGCCCATGATGTGCCGTGCTCAGAGAATGTCATTTGCTACTTAAAACTTGATTATAAGGATCCACTTGTAGGCGAGTCATTTATGCTATTCCTTACCTATGTTTAGTGTCCCCTTGCATATGTCTAGTGAGACGGTTAAGTCTTGCTGAGCCTTATGCTCACGTTTGCGCTTTAACGATTTTTGCAGGTATTAGTTTTATTTCTGCTGTTCAGGTTGTACATGAGACTCGAGGTGTCGAGATAAATCTCATGTGAGCCACGCCGCTGCTGTTTGTTCTTCGTGTTGCTAGTGAGAATCGTCCTAGGGCATGGACGTCTTCTCTCCTGCTTAGTTAGGTGAGATTTTGAGTATGTATTTTCCGCTGCGTGTGTACCCTTGTTGTACACTCTTTTGTAAACTCTTCTTATTATGAAATGAAAACTTTATATGTTTTGGTATCCTTTTCGTGTGTGCTGTTAGGTGCCGCATCGCACGGCACCACCCAATGAGATCCTCGGATGTGTGGACTCTGGTCCCCACAACCGGGATCAACAACCCTTCCCTCAGCGAGTTTGCCACAAGGGCCAAACCGGTTCTCCACTATCACAAGGGTGAATACAAGATTTGTTGGGGCTTCTCAGAATCTGAGACTCCCACCACAAATATGATCACAAGTCACAAAGAACAACTCAAGACACGGATCACAAAGATTCAACAAGTGCAAGAGATCAAACCGAGAGCCAAAGAGCGGTGTTCTTCCTCTTCTTCACCTCACCAAACCCTAATCCACACAAGACTTAGTTTTTGAGGGAAAGTAGGCAAGAGAGAGGCTTTAGAAGGCTCAAAGTTTGCTGTGCCGACGCTAGGGTTTCAAGATAGTTCAAATGAACCCGGGGGTCCTCTATTTATTGAGGATCCAAGCCCATACTGCTGACCTCAGTAGATGGGAGGACTAGTCGGGTCTATAGCCCAGACTAGTCCGGCCTTTGGGGACCACTGATCCTTACACCTGCCACACTGCGCGGCAATCATCACGCTACCTGCCAAAATCAAATTCAAACGGTCACTTCATAACAGACTAGTCCGGTCCAAACTGGACTATTCTAATCTCAAAGAGAACCTTTTATTCCGTGTGAAAACGGACTAGTCTGGAGACCACGAACTAGTCCAGCCACCAGGACAGACTAGTCAAACCTCCCAGACTTAGTCGCTGAAGCACCCAGCTCTCACAAATCCGGACTAGTCCATACCCACAGCGGACTAGTCCGATCTCAGTCAGGACCTCTTGGTCCGCCCTAAAATGGACAAGTCTGGGTTTTGGGACTTAGTCCCGAAAACCCACCCCATGACTACCACGAACTAGTCCGTCGCACTTTGGACTAGTCCGAAGTCAGTCAGAACCTCCTGGTCCACCTGAAAATGGACTAAGGCGGCCAGGAGCGGACTAGTCCAGCCAACAACACAGACTAGTCCGTCCTCTCCTGCCAGACCACTCTAACACTCTTCTCTCAATGGGTTTTGATCTCTAAACCGCTTTGAGCTCCCAGCTTGATCTCTATGCACTTTATGCACACACCCTCCTACATATACGACTAGTCTAAACTCGACACGGTAGATACCCTAGTTTCCATTCTTCGAGTCGACACCGCCGTTTTCATCCTTTTCCTTTTTGAGGGTTTGCTTCTCAACTCGAGTCCACACCTGTGCTGAAGATCACTGAGCTTAATAGTTACTTAATTGTCGTCATCAATCATCCAAAACCCACGAGGATCCTAGATGCACTTTCATTGTATAAGACGATTCGTTCGGGAGGCTTTGCTGTACAAACATAGTACATCCATGTACCTTGAGACATGACCTCGCTCGAGGGCGACTCACGCAAGAGTCGTATGAATTTACTTTTATATATATTATTGTGACTGCCTGTCATGTTTCCCTGTGCTGCCCTTGAGGTGTGAAGGAGTGAAAGGGGATTGTGTGTCTTCTGCAGCTACACTAACTACGGTAGCGACTCGTGTAGAACACGTTTGCGAGTGAACGATACTAGGGCCACCTATAAACATATCTGGATATACCGGTTAGAATTTTCTTTGGTAAGGCACGTAGTACCGTCAGTATTAAATTTGATACTTGACCATCCCCAACAACAGAATGGCTGCATTACGTTTTGGAAAGTCCGACTCTCTGATGTTGGTAGGTTTGGACTCCGCAAAATGGGTTTTGACTCGACAAAGGGGTTAGAACCAATATTCTTAATTTCTGGCAGAAGTTTGCTCAACTTCGCTGGATTATGAACTTGGTTGGTTGTTATTAATCATAAAAGTATGCTATATGGATGGAAAGCTCTTGAAGACCTCTACAACTTTTCTGTTGACCATCAAGGCAGAAGAGCTTGATAATCTGTTGAAATTTGGAGTATATTTAAACTGCTCCAGATGACCATACCATTGTACCAGTGTCTGTATTTTTGCCATAACTCACTGTAAAAAAAATCTTCTGCCTTATTGCGATACATATCTGGAAAGGGTAGAAGGATATCTACAGATTTTTTATTCAAAGTTTTTCCTGATTCAAATATGAGGCAAATCAAATTTTGAGTTCAAAACAGTGAACTGCAGGACTGCTGGTGAAAACCAGTCAGTTCATCTGTTAAGTTTGGATAGTTATAGCTCTTAATCCATAATAGTTACATGGTCACATATATACATTTATGGAAAGCTTAGGAAGTCCTCTATCAACTTTATATTGCACTCATGACCTGAATCTTGGTGTAACTGTCTTTAATTCCTATTGTCGCAAACTTAGTTCTGGCAGACCAGAACTTGAAACAGTTTGCGCATAGTTTCGAATTTGCACGCTATACCTGTATAAGAAATTTTTCAACGCTGAAATCTTTTACTTCTGGATTTTTAACTTGATTTAATACAATGTTTATTTTGTCATTACCCACATATATTGTTATGATATACCTGTATAAATTGTGGAAATAAACACATGTACAGGGGTGGTTCTGTTAAATTTTCCAGAAAACTTGGGTCAACTTTAGGCCTGTATAGATTCTACTTCCTAGCTCACCTGGAGCTGTATGAGTACAATATGGAAATTTTGTAAAGTATACTACAACTTTTGCATTCAAACCAACTTCTGGTTCTGACATCCTGTATGAAAATTTTAAATTTATACAGGAAGGTCAGCTGAAACATACTGTGATTACTACTCCGGCTTTAAATTTTTCTTGAACTAATGGAAGTTGTATATTTGGCACTTAAGTATCCTTTCCACAGATGGTGGATTTGATGGTACACTTACGGAACGGATGGGTGTTCGTGATGTGTGCTCTACAAAAAGGTTTTCCGGAGTTGTTTGTAGTGCTGTTTCAACGGTTCGGGTATCGCAAAATACCGAGCTATTAGGGCAGGGAATTCGATGACGGAGGTGTGACAAGATGCACCATCTATGTCGATGTGCCCGCTGGTCCACCATATATTGGATGGGCTCCTTTCTCCATCCAGGTGAAAGGGACTCAGTTGGAAGACATGTGGTGTTTTGCCGCGAGTGTTGCTATTGCGAAGTTTTGCAAGCTTCATTATCATAGTGTGGTGGGCACCCCGTTCGCGCTCTTTCCAGTCGACGGAAGATCTGGTGATGAGTGGGCGAGTCGAATGGGTGCATCTTATGGCATTCACGAAGAGGTATCCTTGATAACCTTGGCGTTATATGCAGCATCATCATGTCAAGTCAGCTTTACACAACATGCTTGCATTGAAGGGTTGATGGGTGATCTAAGGCAAGCTATGATTTGAGGAGATCACTTTGAGTGGGCCAATGACTCACTTAGATCCATGATTGCTCCTCTCAATTGACGTCTAAACATTAAGTAGAATCAGTGGCACCTAGCTGTTCAAGATCTATCGGAAGCTCCCCCGGAAACGCACTGCGCAGAAAGCGCGTTGGAGGCGAGTCAACTTGAGGTGCAGCAGCTGGATGATCAGTTGAATACGGTGACTCAAGAACGGGATCAATCCAAGGAGGAGACTCAGGATTGGAAAGCCAGTTGCGAGAATGCACAGAAGGAACTGGAGGCCTTTAAGACGTTTCTTCTACAGGCTGATGTGCAATCATTAGTTGCCGCGACATCATCGATGGCGGGTGAGGCAGCAACTCCTTCTCCAGCACCCGCACCCGTGGCACCAAATCCTTAGGACGAGGACGAAAAAGATCCTGAGATACTCGAGTACGCCGAAGAGGACGTATCGGAGTAGGATGGGGGCAGCACTCCTGCCATCACGGGGCCACGTATAGTTAGTAGTTGCTCGTGTTTATTTTGTGGCCATGTTTGTGTCATATTAAAAATTGTAGTGGGTGTGTATAAGATGACAAGGTGTGTATGACGCCTCATGGAGACCAAGTATAGTAGGGATGCACTTCCATAGTGGGAGTTCGTCATTTTGGGGTTCACTACTGTAAACTTGGTCATGAGATAATATATCTTGTATAAAGTTTGTACTTTATCAATATATGTGAATGTTATGCACTTATATCCTTTCCAATATTCGCACTACTGTAACTTGAAATGGATGAAGGAAAAATAAACCTGTTGCTAATTTTTAAATCATGTGGATGCAAAATGGTGCGTACGCGTTCGACGCCCGAGATAGGAGGCTCGAGCCGTGGTCGTGAGGACAAATCTCCGACCCGGGAGCAAGCTGCGACACCGCAGCAACAAGTTCCACCACAACCACCTCTTGCACTCCCGAGGAGTCTCGCGGAGGTTCTCTCCACAGTGCTCGGCTCGCGCGATGAGCAAACTGAGTTGTTGCAGACCTTATTTCAACATTCATCCCGTCAAGCGGGGTGACCAGATGCGGGTCCACGGTAGGCCAATCCGAGTTTATGCTCGGTCTTCACATCAACGCACCCGCAGGTCTTCATGGAGGCCGATGAACCATTGGGGGCGGACAACTGGCTCCGCTCCATAGAAGGAAAGTTCAGTTTGCTACAAATAATCGAACAGCAGAAGACCCTGTTCGCGGCACAACAGTTGTAGGGATCTACTGGTGCATGGTGGGCAAATTATCTTGCCGCACGACCAGCAAACTATGTCGTGAGCTGGGGGGAGTTTCGGGAGGCATTTCGCGCCTATCATATACCTCCCGGGATCATGAGGAAGAAGCTTCAAGAGTTCTTGGAGCTAAAGCAAGGAGGAAGGAGAGCTTATGAGTACTCCAAGACCTTCAACCACTTGGCCTAGCATGTTTAGTACCAAGTGAGTACTAAAGATAGGAAGCGTGAGTGCTTCTACCGGGGTTTGAACCCCAAGATGAAGGACAAGCTTGCTTTGTTCAATTGCGACAGCTTCAGCGACATTGTCAATGCCGCGATCGTACAGGAGGACGCTACTAGGGTGTTGTCCTCTGACCAGAAGAAGAGGAGTGCTCCGCAGGGCAGCAGAGGTGGTGCTCCTCGGAAGTACAAAATGGTTTACCGATCACCATCCGGCCAGATGTGGCAGCCGCCATCGCGACCACCGATATTTCGTGGTCGCCAGTTCAACAACACCGGATTTCGTCCGCAGCAGTAGCAGGGGATGATTCCGTGTGCACTTCCACCTCCACCGCGTGCACCAGGATTTCGTCCTTCCTTCCGTGCCGGTCAGACCCCGTACACGTGTTTCACGTGTGGTTGTACGAGGCACTTTTCCAAGGACTGCCTGGAGGATAGGCAGGGCAGGGGACAGTCATCATACCAGGGGCAAACCAGCCCCGCAACCAGCCCAAGAAGCCAGCCACTAGAATCGGCAACGTCCACCACCTCGCCATCGAGGATGTTCCGAAAGGCGCACCTATACTCACGTGTACGTTCTCTCTCCTTGGTCATCCCGTAGTCATCCTCTTTGACTCTGGTGCCAACCATAATTTCATTAGACAATCATATGTTATCAAGCATCAATTACCTATCACTCCCATAGAATGTCCATTTTGATTTGCTCTCTGGGTGGGAAAATAGTAGCGGAAATGAAAGTCCATAAAACACAACTTAAGCTGGGCGGGAATATCTATCCGACTTCTCTAATTATATTAGAAGGTCAAAAGCTTGATGTCATCTTAGGGATGTCGTGGGTGCACCATCATGGTGTTGTTCTCGACATTGTTCCACGTGTGGTCCATTTGAACTCTCCACTATGTCAACCACACACTCTCATTCTGGACCGCCTTATCCATGAAATTCCAGCCACCTATAGCATGAAAGCCATAAAGCTTGAGGACATTTCTGTGGTCCGTGAATATCCGGACATATTTCCCGGGGATGTTCCTGGAATGCCACCAGAAAGAGATGTCGATTTTAAGATTGAACTTGTACCGGGAACAGTGTCGATCTCAAGGAAGCCATATAAGATGGCACCGAAGGAACTTGCAGAACTGAAGGAGTAGCTGAAGGAACTTATGGACAAAGGTTTCATTTGTCCAAGTTCGTCACCTTGGGGCTGTTCTGCATTGTTCGTGGAGAAGAAGGATAAGACATTGAGACTATGTGGGGACTATCGTCCACTCAATGCTGTCATGATCAAGAATAAGTATCCACTACCACGCATCGATATTCTGTTCAATCAATTGGTGGGTGCTAAGATATTCTCAAAGATGGATCTTCGTTTTGGATATCATCAGATCAGGATTCAACCAGAGGATATACCTAAGACGGTATTCTCGACGAGGTATGGATTTTATGAGTACCTTGTCATGTCCTTTGGGTTGACCAATGCACCGGCTCATTTCATGTATCTCATGAATTCAGTGTTCATGTCGGAATCGGACAATTTTGTCGTGGTCTTCATCGAAGACATCCTCGTGTATTCGGAATCCGAAGAAAAACATGCTCACACTTGCGCGTCGTGCTTCAACGATTGCGAGACCACAAGCTGTATGCTAAGTTCAGCAAATGTGAGTTCTGGATCAGCCAAGTGCCATTTCTAGGGCTTATCATCTCTGCTGAGGGGATTGCAATTGATCCAAGCAAGATTAAGCATGTACTCAAATTACATGTAGTTCGAAGCTTCCTGGGTTTAGCGGGATATTACCAGAGGTTCGTCCCATGTTTCTCCAAGATAGCTAAACCTATGACTGAACTTCTGAAGAAAGGGAAGAAGTATGTATGAACAAAGGAACATGAGGAAGGTTTTCAAGCATTAGTGAAACACCTTACAACAGCACAGGTATTAGCCCAACCAGACACAACCAAGTCATTTGATGTTTATTGTGATGCATCTGGGATTGCTTTGGGTTGTGTATTGATGGAAGACAGAAGAATGATTGCTTATGGATCACGACAGCTTCGAAACCATGAGCAGCATTATCCGACTCGTGATCTTGAGCTCGCTACCGTGGTACTTGCATTGAAGATGTGGAGACACTATCTACTAGGCAACCTAGTGCATCTCTACACAGATCACAAAAGCTTGAAATACATCTTCACCCAGAAGGACATGAATATGCGACAGTGAAGATTGTTGGAATTGATCAAAGACTATGAGATTGAGATCCACTACCATCCTGGCAAAGCGAATGTAGTTGCAGATGCGCGGAGTCGCAAGTCCCATGTGAATAATCTTTCCATCACTTCGATGGAAGAAGAAGAGCTGAGTCTCTACTTGGTTCCATATGGAGCGCTCTACAATCTAGCTCTTATTCCTACCATAAGGGAAGATATTGTAGAGGCTCAGGGGGAAGACAAGGGCATGTCGCACATTCGCCGAAGAATGAAGAAGGGGGAGATGAAGTGCTTCTGATGTGACAATGATGGTACCATCTAGTTCAAAGACCGCATCGTGGTGCCCCGCAATGTGGAACTTCGGAAGAAGATATTGGACGAAGCTCATTTGTCCAAGTATTCTATTCATTCGGGAAGTAACAAAATGTACCAAAACTTAAAGAAGCAATTCTGGTGGACTCGGATGAAGAAGGAGATAGCGAAGTACGTATCTAAGTGTAATACGTGTCAGCGAGTGAAAGCTGACCATTTGAAGACAGCCGTTCAGATTCAATCTTTAAGCATACCAGCCTAGAAATGGGAGGGCATCAGCATGGATTTCATTGCTGTATTACCTCTAACCTTTCACAAACATGACTCGATTTGGGTGACAGTCGACCGACTCACCAAGTCGGCTCACTTTATTTCAGTCAAGGTCAATTATGTGGCACGGCCATATGCATAGTTGTATATTGCCAGAATCATGTGCCTACACGAAGTACCTCGCACTATCATATCAGATTGTGGAACCTTATTTGTTGCTCGATTTTGGGGGCAGCTCCACGCATCTCTTGGTACCAAGTTGATTCGGAGATCAGCTTACCATCCTCAAACAGATGGTCAAACGGAGCGAGTAAACCAAGTTCTAGAGGATATGCTCCGTGCCTGTACCATCCACCATGGTAATAATTGGGATGATCATCTACCATTGGTGGAGTTTTCATACAACAATGGTTATCAAGCTAGCATCCAGATGGCACCATATGAGGCTCTTTATGGCCGAAAGTGTCGCACACCTTTGAACTGGCATGAATCCACTAAACGAGTGATATATGGTATCGACTTGGTGAATGAAGCCGAAGAACGAGTACGAGTTATTCAAGCCAACCTCAAGGCTGCTCAGACTCATCAGAAAAGCTATGCAGACAAGCGGCGTCGAGCTCTTCACTTTGATGTCGGGATCACGTTTATCTTCATGTATTCTCAATGAAAGGGATTCATCATTTCGGAGTAAAAAGGAAGCTAGCTCCACGCTTCATTGGGTTGTTCGCAGTAATTGAACGATGCAGACTTGTGGCCTATCGGCTAGAGCTACCAGCGTCGCTTTCAGGGGTCCACAATGTGTTTAACATTTCGCAGTTGCGGAAAGGTCTCAAGGCCCCAGCTGACATCCGTATGGAGGATTTGGAAGCTCTCCAACCAGATCTTACTTAATCTGAGCATCCAACCTAGATAATCAATGAGAAGACTCGCACCACAAGAAGCCGCACCTTGCATTTCTACAAGGTCTTGTGGGGCATCCACACCACTTACTGATTTATTTTATTTTGTAGATGTTGTACGACTTTTCGTTCACGGGGGCCGAGAAGCACCACAGGAAGGTTGACAGTGTTCTGGGTGCTATCGTGAAGTTGCACTACCTCGGTGTGATTGACGGTTTTCCTGCCCTGTCGTGGGATGACTATGCTCGTGTCTATCACCCGATGCACGGAACGGTTCAGGGAGCCGTGTGGCACGATTTTATGGTAAGTTTAACTGTTTCATTTTGTCAACTCGTTTGAATTGTTAATGCATATCACTTAAATATTTGTTTGCTTAAAGCTGAGGTACCAAGTAGAGGAACCAGGCATGGAGGACCACGCGAGACGCGTGTTCCATTACAACGCTCAGAAGCTCACGACGGCGGCATTGTCGTACGCCCGGATTCAGGCCGTCAAAGCGTACTACAAGCGGCACCCCTGGGAGCAGGAGCAGGAGCAGCAAAGGGGTGTATTCAGGAAGGACTCCGACTCGTACTTGACAGAGGAGCAGTATGCGGAGGTAAGTATTTAATATTGTTAAATATTTACAATATCTACATATGTTAATTGCGTTGATGAAAAATGAAATATGTGCAGGTTAGTATTTACTGGTTATAGGGTAACATCGAGCCATACTTAGCTCTCTATCGGTACTGGGCTAGCGACGCTTTCATTAATAAGTCCACAAAGGCTAGACAGTGCCGCATGGGGTCCGAGGGCAAGCACAACTATGGCGACGACGGCTACTTGCGTTTGGCTAAACGCATGGTAAGTACCTTTTCATTTTATTTATGTGTTCCTAATATATTATTTATCTCACTAACACGGTTGTACAGGAGCAAGAGATGGGTCATGAGCCGACCCGACCCAGGTTTGGAAGAGGGGTCACAAGGGAAGTGACCCTTCTCAGCCACGGCAGTGTAGTCAGGTCGCAGCCGACTGACTGGTAAGTTTTCGAAATTCATCAATTTCATTATAACTAATACTATTATTGACATGCTTACAAGATTTATTTGTTTTGTAGACAAAGTACGCGCAGGAGGTCGCGAAGATACACGGTGCAGATTACGATTGGGAAAGCGCATCGGTCGACCCCCAAGCCGTGTATGCAAGCGGAGGCGGGAAGGCCCACGGACGGTGAGTTCTTCGTGTGTTTCATTTCTTTTTCAATTAATATTCTTCTACTTAGTGTTTTCATTCTTTTGCAGGTTTGCCATTTTTGATGGAGTTGTCGACTCGAGGTCGACGTGACCTTTGAGAGGCGCTTCATCGTTGCAGGCTTCGACCGTTGGGACCAATGGTCATCTCTCGCGGACCTAGCTGGAGCTCCAGGCCATGAGGGAGACGCTGACGCAAACCCAGGCAGAGCTGGAGAGGGCGAGAGCGGAGGCAAGGGAGGAACAGTAGAGGACGGCCTTAATGATGGCCCAGATGCAAGCAGCGGTGGCGGTAAATAATTTAAAGTATCGTAGTTAAATTTCACAACACTTCAATAATATATATCTTCTAATATTTTGCAATGGCAGGATCATGCTCGACACAGCGGTCAGGATATGGAGATTCCTACGCTTCCGCCGTAGCAGACACCGGAGCAGGTGATAAACTCTCTCTTTAATATTGTTGTATCCATTTTAGTATTTTACATAGAGAGATAAGGAGGTAGAACATAGAGGTAGTTCTTGATGACTTGTCAGATATTCATTCCTATAGTGGTGAGGAAGTTAAGTGTAATCAAGCTTTTGGTGGGTAATACCATAATGTTAGAGTTGGATTGCTTCACATTAAGTCATGCACCTGTGCTATCACATAAGGTTTCAAGAGGTAATGTAGCATGACTGTCAAAAAATATCAAAGACCACTACATTACCTCTTGAAACCTTCTGTGATAGCCCAGGTGCATGACTTAATATGAAGCAATCCAACTCTAACATTATCACTAATGTTTTTGGACTCTAATGTTATCACTGGGTTGACATTGATGATTACTAGTGACTATGTTTCTTCTACAGGGTTCGGGAACACGCCGAGAATGTCACGGAGGTAGTGGAGGGGCTAGCGTGTAGCCCGGTGGAACTTATTTTGCAAATTGTGTTGTTGTCGATGTTTTGGTCTATATTTTGTAACTGTTATGCTATGTATATGTTATCTGTCTATTCTGTGTTCTCGCCATCGACCGAGGTAGTCAGTTTCTGTTTTCAAAAAAAAAATTCAAAAACTTAACTTACGTCAGATATGGAATTGCCGACGTAAGTTAGGCCTATTTAACTTACGTCGGTCAGACCATACCGACGTAAGTTAAACCACTTAACTTACGTCAGTTTGGAACAACCGACATAAGTTAGAGCACTTAACTTACGTCGGTCTGCAGCAACCGATGTAAGTACTCCGGCGCAGCCCGCGGCCCCTCCCGGTACGTTACTTACGTCGGCTGCTGCAGACCGATGTAATTAAGGTAACTTACGTCGATGGCCGACGTAAGTTACCTTAATTATGTCCAAACCGCTATGTCAACCAATTGCCGATGTAATTAAGTGAAAACCGATGTAATTAAGTTACTTACGTTGGTTTAGGCCTTAATTACGTCGGCTCTAGCCGACGTAATTGATCGATATTCCTGTAGTGAGAACGAACTATCCCGACTTGTTAGCGGCATATGTTCATTCAATCTTTTTCTTTTATCCTTCCTATTGTAATCTCGGGACGATATTCTTTTAAGGGGGGAGGAATGTAAAATCCCAGTTTTTTCTTAATATAAAGTTCAGTTACCAGTTGGTTATCAACCATAGTGGAGATCAATTATGGTTGTACACATGAACTTGATCTCATCAAAAATCTTTCTTTCACTCATACTTAAATTTTATTAACATAGGGGATGGACTTCACCAATGACCCTAGGATAATTCAGGTGACCTTCCTGCAAATTTTGGAATTTATTGAATGGAAATTTGCTAGGGCAAAACAATATGCAGTACTAAATATATTCAAATTATTTCAAAACTTGAATATAGCTATTGTACATGTAGGCCCTGTCAAAATATTCAAATCTGATGCTATGCATTTTTCCATGGCCTCATAATATTCCAAATAGCCTTTCTGCAAAGTTTCAAGATTTTTGAATTCCATTTGCTATTTTATTTGAGACGTTTAGCAAATTCAAGTCAAATTCAAATTTGAATTTGAATTTCAAATGAAACCTGTCCAAGTTTGAAATCAAATTTCGGAATCTGAATCTCCGTATTTAATTTGGCCTCTCCAAGAAAATCTTGGATTTTCGGATCAAGTTTGGTAGTGGAATTGAAGTTCCAGAGAGGATAGACTCAAGTTGCAGTGGGACCCACTAGTCATACAGAGAATTACGGTAGTGCTCTGTTTTAGCTCACCGTGGCGACACCGCATGCATGCAAAGCTCCAGCAAGCTACCTGCTTGCCTGCTCGCCGCACGCACTAAAGCCGCAGCCGCCACCACCGCCTCACGCTAGTTCCCTCACTCCCCCGTTCCCTTTTCGCGTTTTCCCCTCTGCTCGCGCGCTGCCGACCTCACCTAGGAACTCCGACGATAGCTTGCAATCTAGCCAAGGATCGATCGTGAGTTCTTTATCAAAGTTGTTCACAACTTGCTTGCACACCTTCTCAACCATTTGGTTTGGTATTTCCTCACCCGGTTGTGCAGTATTCTTTGGTTTTCCGACGACCGCGGGAGAAGCCGCCAAGAACTGCCCCTTCTCCACCGTTGACAAGCCGTAGGAAGCCTCTACAGGCCCCGACTTCTATAAGAGAAAGGTGTGTTATCGCGCCCTACGCATGTTCACCAAGTTTGAAGCCATGCCATGCCCTGTAGCGTTCTTATTTCCATTTTTCCCGATGATAGTTCATACCTATGTCTCTAGGTTAGGGATTTAATTCGTTTTCTATGTCTAATAATTCTTGACCATAGTTAAGGGATAGTTTACCTATCTCCCTGTGAACACTCCGGATCAAAAATATTTGAAAACTATTGAGTGTTGACCGAGATAGCCGAGTATTGGTCGCCGCCGGTGAAAAAGCCGCGGTTCGCCGTCGAACTCATCATTGACAACTATTCCACCCCGCTTGCACCTCCAAATCGTCATCCTCATGCTCCCAGGAACGTTTCTAGCCTTTCCCTGAGCTCCTTGCACCATTCTCGAGAGATTCCGGCCATCGTAGAAACCCTAGCTCCGCCGCTGCTGTAGCGCACGGTGTTTCGGGCATTGCCGGCATTCGACGACCACTCCTTCGTGCTCAGCACCCTGGAAAATGGTTAGGAGGCAAGTGGCGAGGAGAGAGGAGACCAGGAAATGGGAACCGGGGAACTCGCCGGTGCAGCATCGTGCGTCGGGAGGAAGAAGATGACCCGCGGGCCTCGCCAGTCATCGTCGCATGCGACCGCGCGGATCAGCTGCGGCACCAGATCGGGTGCGGCTGCACGGGTTAACCCCGTGGCCCTCGGTGCTGCCCCGCGCTGATTGGTCCATTAAAATGTAGTGGGACCGGCTGCATTATTCAAAATTTCTATTTGGAAAATAATTCCAGGATTCAATCAAACTTCTAAATTTCATTACTCCTAGTAGAATTGCTCAAAAAATTCGAAATAAATTCTGGTAGACTCATATTGATCCAAATTTACAGTGGTGAAGTTTGTTGGACATAAAACTCCCAGAATTTTCATAATAAATTCCTTTGAGCTAACTGCTTGGGAAATTAATTACTCCTGTTCTGTTAATTGGAAAATTCCCAATTCTCTTCAGAACACTATTAATAATACACTTTATCTCAAGTAAGCATTTCAAGTTCATTGGATTTCATTTACAGGGTTGATCAGTGTTCCAAATCTCTATGTAATTGAAAAATTGGGAAAAATAAAGTAACCATTTCAGAATTTCTCCCAAACTTATAAAATCAATTTCTTCCTGAAGGAAGCTTAGAAAATTGTGAAACAAATTTTCCTAGAACCAGTGATACCCCCTATACATGGTACAACCACTGGTAGCCATGATAGACCTCCAGAATTACAACCAAAATCAAGAGACGGCTTTTACTTGTAGGAATTTTAGAGACAACAAACTTCATCTCTTGTTCTTTGCAAGGATCTCCATTATAGTCCCTAGTATCTACCATAAAAGTCCCAAAGCCAATTAGGATCATTATCTTATTTTGATCACAGGATATTAGCTTGTGACTTTAAACATATTATTTATTTTCAAAGTCATTCATATATAGTTTATGCATATTGTGTAGTAACTGAAGTCAAGGAGGAGCCGAAAGCCTTGGAAGTCCATCTGCCAGAGACTAACATAGACCCGGACACACATTCAGGTAAGCCCCGGTTTGCATTTACGTGCTATTTGAAATTTTTTATTTGTATCACTTGTGTCTAGGATGAATTTGTGCATTAGGGGCAAAGGTGCTTGTTACTCCACTTGCATGACCCATAAATCCCATGGAGTATTGGGTAGGTCTACAACCCGACAAGTAGAAAATGCCATGCTTATGTTCATAGGAATCCGGTAGATGTTGAGTAGTTGGAATCTACTCGCGAGATAGGAATTTATCACACGGGATGAATTGGATCAAGAAATGGTTTGTGAATATGAAATTGAGACCAAGCAGTGGGTAGGATGCAGCGAGACGTGGTCTCACGTGCATAGCCCTGCTTGTGTCGATTGAGGACCGATCCGTGTGCGGCCCTGCTGGACAAGTTTGAATAGCACCGCATGCATACTGGGCATAAGGAACCCAGGAAACTGATGTAACTTGATAACTTGGATGTCGAGGCGTATCCCATTGTCGATAGGGGTGGGCTGACGGTAGTAAGGTGTAAATTCGCTGACGGGCACAAACACGCTCCGTGCGGGAACCTTATGCCCGCGATGGTGGGACTGGTTCATCATTTGAGTTCTCTTGTGAAAGATGGTTGCATATGACGTGGTGAGGAGCACGACACGCTCCTTAGGCACAGGTGTACGTGACGTGTTATTCGGGTGTGTCCTGGTTGCAATCACCGTCCCTCGCGGCTACTTGAGTACCACTTGTTCACTGTGTCGTGCTGTAGTAAATACTGAAGAAGTTAGGAGAATACGATGTATTGAATTATAATTGTTTTGGAACTTTGATTGCTGTCCAATATGATCACTAAAGTCCTTTCATTAAACTTGTAAGCTACTGATAATAACTTGAAAGCTAAGGATCCACTTGTAGGCGAGTCTTTTACTGCTTTACCTTACCTATGCTTAGTATTCACCCTGCATATGTCTAGTGAGGCAGGTTAGTCTTGCTGAGCCTTAAGCCCATGTTTGCAGTTAACAAGTTTTTATAGATTACACGACTGATGACGGGTTCGACGACGAGGCTATACCCCCTCCAGGGTTTACAACCGAGTGGGAGCCCTGCATGCCGCCGTAAGTTTGGTGGAGTGAGGATTGCTAGTGCGAAGCATCCAGGACATGGATGACTTTGCTTTTGCATAGCTAGTACCGAGAGCGTAGCTACGATGTATAGGTCACTTTCCTTTTCGCTTAGTATTGTAAAACTTCCGCTGTATTTATAAATAAAGATTTGGTATTGTATTTTATTATCCTTCTTTTCTTGTATAGTGTTGGGTGTTGCATTGCACGGCACGACCCAATGAGATCCTTGGATGTCGGGACTCCGGTCCCCACAAATTTGTTGTATAAATTTGTGTTGGAATACATAGAATTCTCATATTGTTTTTGTTTCTAGCAACCATCCCATGACTTGATGAACATGCAACACGAGCATGTTGTTAGAATGGAGCATGAGAAAGGGTTCAGTGGTGATGCAATGTACATTCTTTATGATGGTTCTTTTTTCTTGATGAATTCGGTACAAACAAAGGTGTATTAATTTATTTTTGAATGATGACATATATTGTTTTTACCTTCACAATAATTGATTGATTGGGATAGGAGGAATGACATGATGATGAAGGTAGACTTGAAGTTACTAACGAACAACATATGTATTACTTTTGGGCTTCAGGTATGAGGATGAGAGGGCAACAAAAAATGTGAGGGAGGATGTTGCGAATACAAATTGCAGAGCCATGAATGAGTATGATATTCAGTGTTGTCCCAGTCCACGATTACATACCAGAAGAAATGATATTCCTGTATGACAAAAAATAATCATGTAATGAACCTTGGCAGTTTATACCAGTCAATGAAGGTGTTTAGGTTGGATATGAGATATTATGCCATCAAAAAAGAATTTTAGTTAGGTATGGAGATGACTAATACTACTAAATACAGAGGCTATTGTAAAGGTGGCAACTGTCTTTGGAGAATAGCGATACGTCCAGAGCAGAAAGGTTTTCCTGCCATTGTGGTATGAACTTGTTATATATCAATTTTTCCCTAACCTTGCATTGCATTGTGTGCTTTTGAATAACATTGCATCATTATGTTTTATTTGGTGGTGTTGATTGATGAACACACTTGTACATCGAGTGGTCGGAGAAAAAACTAATACACCAACTAGTGAGAGGATTGCTTCAAAATCCCTTTGTATCCTTTGGAAGACTCTTGATATGGGTACCAAAGAGTTGCAAATAAGGCTGCATGATGTTCATAATTGCACCATTTGTTACGATACTATTTGGAAGGGTAAAGAAAAGGCCTTGAAAGAGTTGTATGGTAGTTGGGAGGAGAGCTTCCAAGTTTTGTTCAATTGGAAGTAAGAGATCTTGAAGAGGTCATCAAATAATGTCGTGGAGATTAACCTATGAGTTGTGATGGTAACTTTTGCTTCCGTAGGTTCTTTTGTGCACTTGATTTTTAAATTGAGGGTTTTTGGAGGGATGTAGACCATATCTTAGTGTACATGCAACTTTATTAAATGGGAGATGGAATGAATAATTAGCTTCAACTACTACCATGGATCGTCACAATTGAATGTTTTCACTTGCTTTTGATTTTTTTTGATAAAGAAGCAAAAGATAACTAGACTTGATTCATGATACAACTACATAAGGTTATAGGAGATATTCCAATACTTGCTATTTGTACGAATGGTTGCAAAATTTTAGAAAAATGCGATAAAGTTTGTTTTTCCAAATGCTTAAAAGAGAGAGTACTTTAGACATCTTATGAACATCTTATTCAAAAGATCTATAATAATTCAGAATATATGTTTCTCGCAGCAAGGGCACACAATAAATAAGCTTTTGACCATCTAATGGCTAATACTTTGTCCGATCCTGACATATCCTACTGTCTAGATACATACCATTCTCTCCTATGGTATAGAAGTGGATTGAACCTACTACTAGGTGTCTATATCACCAATAATTTTGGTCAATCATTTAACAAATGGATAAGAGACATCAAATACCCAAAAAACTATACTAATTCAGAATATATGTTTCACGTAGCAAGGTCACACAAGAAATAAGCATATGACCATCTCATGGCTAATATTTTATTTCCGATCCTGATATATCCTACTGGCCAGATACACACCATTCTCTCCTATGGTATAGAAGTGGATTCAACCTACTATTTAGTGTGACTATATCACCAATAATTTTGTTCAATCATTTAACAATTGGATAAGAGACATCAAAGACATCCCTGTGTATGGTCTTGCTAACATGACCAGAGTGATGATCATGACTTTGTTTCATAGTAGGAGGGGGAATTGGAGACAAGCTCAATGGGAGGATATTACCAGTTGTCATAGAAGTCTTGACAGTTATGAAAGGTGACTACTATTCTATAGAGGTGTGAGCAGTGTTCCCAAAGGCATTTCTTGACATCCACCTAGGCTCGCCTTGATGCTCTGTGTTGGCTGCTCGCATCGCCTAGGGGGATAGGCAGTTAGATCCGCTCTGCAAAAGTGGGGGATGAGGCTGATCAGGCGTCATGGAAACAGGAACTGGCTGGGGGTGGCCAATCTGTGCCCGCGAAGGAAGGAATCATAAGGAACCGTGAATAGGGAACTCATGGGCCAATCTGCAAAGGAATGAGGAGGGGGGAGGGTATCAGGAGGCGCCGCCAATCTAGGAGGAGTTGCGAGTGGCGTCAAGAAGAGTCAATCTACGAAGGAATAAGGAGAACTATGGGGTTGGGGCGATCTGCCGATGAGGGCACCATGGGTCAACATGGAATTGTGAGCCAGGTCACTTGGCTATGTTGGAAGTGGGCTACGAATGAGAGGAGGTCAAAAGTGGGCTGGTAAAATCAGCTCGGACAATATAGATATTCCATAAGTTCTGTATTTTTTTGTAATATATCATTACTAGTTTGCTACAGTGCCTAACGCCTAGGACCCACCTAGGAATGCCTAGGCACGCTTAGGATCTAGGCTTGGGGTGACCGCTCACCTAACACCTAATGCTTTTTGGAACCTTGGGTGCGAGACAACAATAATTGTCTTGCTAGACATGTTGTCAAGTCATACTTGCATATATATTCATGTGAATAATGACAACACACTAGTAAGCCCTGTCAGCATGCACTTTCTCTAATAACATCCCACCAAATTAGAGATGTGAGGATGGAGTACTTTGTTGATTAATATTACCGTGTAGAGAAGTTCAAAAATATATACAAGAGAATATTAAAGTCACTTACTCACAAGTCTCAATATGAAGAAATTGACATAGCTAGTGAGGTACATGCACTAATTGGAAAGATGGGTGCAGGTCAACAAAGGAAATTAAGGATCAAAAGTTGTTTTGAATGTGGTAGTACTAAGAAACCAAATGGAAAGGAGACTCAGAAGGAAAACAAATTTATTAGAGACAAGTTCAAATGTCCAAACCGTGGAGAATTGGAACATAGGAATACAACATCAAATGTCTTCTTAATGTGTTTTTTGAAAGGGAAAACAATAAGGGAAATCTCTACGATTGTGGTATATTATTATATAACGGTAACCTAGTAACAATATAGTTTCAGGGATGTAGGATGGGAAACGAATGAGAGAAGGCTAAACTTCCATAAATAGGAAGAAGAGAGTGTCAATACATTCTAACCAATCACCAGCTCTAGCCCTGTGCTGACTCCAGAGGTGGGTAGCTTCCTTTGGACTGCTACAGTGAAATTCGATTTCCAGAGGTCAATCGATGGTTGGCTGCCTTGAAGGATTTTAGTGCTTCTGATTTCTATATTTCCCATGCAGTCGAGGTGAAATCTCCATAAGACAGGGTCACGACCACTGCTGCTTAGCTGCTGAAATGGTGTCTAAAAAGGGGAGGTTATCGTGCCAATGAATTCTGATAATGTACCAGCATTCCTTGAAAAAATTGCATTGGAAGAGCAAGTGATATGTGTATTGGAATAACATAGAATGCAAGTATAGTCATCCTGTTGAATATGATAGTTTTCCCCCTGAGTACGTTTCATGAGTTGAGGCGATCATTGAACAATAGCGAGGTGAAGATCTTGATTTTCTTTATAGCACGTGATTTCTAGATCCACTGATATGGTTGAGGTGGTTGTATGTGGTTCAACCTTGCTTTGTAAGCTTTTTTGGATGAGTAGATGTGTGAGCCCTTCTGGTATGTCCACTCATCATGGATCAATTTTTCGTCTCTTATCTTCTGTCGTAAGTCATTGAGTGTTTTGTATTCAAATAGTGCTGGCTCGAAGAGGGGCAGATGAAATTATAGCAGCATGCCTGGGCTTGCAAGGTGACGTGCTATGGAGATACGTTGTACTTTAGCAAATGTGTAACCTATGTAGATCATCTTTTAGGCTCCTTCCTTTCGACTGGTCTTCTTATGCATGAGTGTATCACGAGCTAACTTATGATAGTTTTTCCTCCTGAGTGTGTTTCTTGAGTTGAGGCGATCATTAAGCAATAGCCAGGTGACACCACGTGAGAAAGGCTCGTCCGAGTCGAGCTCGTGCAAAGAACGGAGACGAACAAACAACGCGTCTCCCTAGTCGCGTCTCGTATTACGTAGTCATCAGAGACGAGTGACGGGCGCATCGCCGATCAGCATAAGTGCGAGACAAGCTCAAAGATAGCACGTCACCTATCTTTGAGTAATACCAGATGAGCTTTGCGGAGTAATCAGAGTTCGATCGGCAGGTGCATCACCGATCAACATACATGCGAGACAAGCTTTAAGAGAGCGCGTCGGTTTATTGACTGATTCGAGACGGCTTTATGGAAGCGCGTCATAAATTTGTTGACTTATCTGAGACATGATTTAAGAAAGCAGGTCTCCTTTATTTACGTAATCTGAGACGAGCTTTGTTACAGCGCGTCATTGATTGTTTACCGGCAGGGTCACTGCAGCACGAACAGGGAGACGTACCCTGTTAGACGCTCGTCTTCTATTAGGTGTCCCCACTCCTGATTATCCTGGTTGCCAGCTGCATCCTGGAGCTAGCCAGGATTTGGCAGCCGCATTACCAGTGTCAGCAACATAAACATATAGAAACATATGTATAGCCAAATGGAGATCACACACATTGACTTATCAAATATTAACAAAGTGTCAATCATGGTTACCAAGTAACTATTTACACAAAGAATGCCTCGTGTTCATCATGCTTATATACCAAGTAACTATTACAAAAAGAATTCCTCTGTTCATCCTGCTTAACAAGTAACTAATTACACAAAGAATAACTATCATCTAATCCTATAGTTTGTAATGAAATTCTCTCTTTGGATTAATGATTTCAGAAATGATGAACCTATATAGTACGTCTCTAATGTGCTCGAGGCTATGACCTTCAGCGTTCCTGAAGGTGGGTCTGTAGTCTTGCCACACAATAAAATGGGATTTAGCAAAATATTAGTAATAAAGTAAAATAAATGCACTTACACATACGTTGCAATTCGGCTGCTTTCCAAATAAAACCATGTGTAAGCAGACATGGAAGGCACATGTGTTGCCCGAAGCTTGTTGTGGGACGTCAAATGCAGTATGATATTTAAGTTGTAGGCATTTTCTTTTTACTTGTCCAAAAGCCCTAAACAAAAATATTCACAGTTAATGTAAAATTATCGTGCAATGACGGAACAGTCATAAACTAAAATGAAGAAGGAACTTATTCGTCAATAGCGGAAGAGATATCATCCGAATTACGGGTTGTTTGCTTGTTAGTTTTTTCATCTCTTGGTGTTGAGGAGTCACAGTACCAGACTCGGTCGTACTCTGTAGAAATTGCTATGGTTAACCAATGGTTACCCGGGTTGAACAGTATGACTAGGAGCTCCTTATCATTGTAGTGT
Organism: Tuctoria greenei; assembly: GCA_036927565.1. Lineage (NCBI taxonomy): Eukaryota > Viridiplantae > Streptophyta > Magnoliopsida > Poales > Poaceae > Tuctoria > Tuctoria greenei. The sequence continues at coordinate 51,472,249 of JAYESD010000001.1, read as the reverse complement.
TTGTAAGTGCATCTAGGATATCCCTTTTGGGTTTTGGCTAATTGATGACGAACATATGAGATCCTAATGAAACTATTGAGATGATTGCAGGACAAATAAAGTGAAACAACTCAGTGCACACAAAAAGGTGAAAAATGGAGTGGTGTCCAAAGAGGAATACTTTGATGGAACTTGGAAGAGCAAATTAGATTTTAAATGTATAGGGAGTGTATGAAAGACACACATCCCAAGAGCTCATGACCTTGCGCAGGGGTAAGGGTTTTAAAATTAACCTAACATCTCATAGTGCACTGGACTAGTCTGTTTTCCAACCGGACTAGTCCGCCAGACTTTCTGGAGTCTGTTTTCACATAGGGCCGGACTAGTCCGTTTTCCAACTGGACTAGTCCGCCAGACTTTTTGGAGTACATCTTCACATAGGGCTGGACAAGTCCGTTTTCCAACCGGACTAGTCCTCAAACTTTCTGGACATTAAGTTGCACTATGACCGGACAAGTCCGGACTTGCATCGGACTAGTTCGGTATTAGTGTTTTACAATGGTAACTTTTTGGAAACCCTATAAAAGGAGGATCCACGGCTTTCCTACATGAATACACGTCGAATACTGCTGAAAACACAAACCCTAGTGCCGCCACCTTGTCCCAAGATCCCAAAACACATCTCCCCACACATCTAAAGTGCAAAAAGAGTAAAATCAATTGAACACTTGGATTCGGGATTGGGAGATCGTCGTTCCTTCGTTGCAAGCTCTTGGAGTTTGATATTTCTACACTCATACTCTGCATTGTAATACTTTCAAGCGTATTTGATTGCTTCTTTCACTGTAATTCTCGTGGGGGCCCTCAACGTGTGAGGTTGCCCCACAAACTCAGTGATTACCCGTGCTAGTGGAATCAAGTCGGCCTATGTGGTGACTTGAAGAGGGAAAGGGTTGGAGACCCGGCTCTATGTGAGCTTCCTCAACGAGGACGTAGATCTCGTGGTGAGATCGAACCTCAGAAAAAATTCGTGTCTCTTGTGCCTTATTTCTTTTACATTTTGTTCACTAGATCACTTAATTACTAAACATCAATTTAAGTTGCTTATAAGTTTCCACGTGCATTCATACAATAATCATAAACCAAAGTATCTATTGTTCTCATTTCCGCTGCTAAAAGAATCTAGTTTCCCAAACAACACTTAATCAATTCACTTATTTGAGCACACCGCACTAGTCCGCCCACACAACCGGACTAGTCCGGTCAAACAAGTTTTTGACAACTCTGTTAAGTGTGCAGGAAATTTTAAAGGCCTATTCACCCCCCCTCTAGGCCACATTCAGTGTTTAATTGCCTTGACAAAATATTGAACAACATCTTTTTGACCGCTCGACGTTTGAAGATAAGATCTCGCTGTATTTGCTGGTCAAGATATGCAGGAGACTTGTTTCCCGTTTTATGACGAGTATGTTGCTGCTGGTACCTACACGCAAAATGCCAAATTTGTTACATATAATACTTATATTGAGTATATGTATTGAAGAACCTAGTTTTTGAGGACTTACAATGCGAATGACAAACGTCTAAGTCTTCCCAATACGGTAGCTCCAAAAAATCGATTGCTTCTTCCACATGTCATCTTTGCTAGTATTTTTGTTAGTCCTTTTCCGCTTACCAAGGACAATATGAATATCCTTGACCATGTCATAGACTTCATGACCTGTGAGATGAGGTGGAGGATGCCTGTCGGTACCCTACGTACCGGTACCACACGATACTGCAAGTAAATTTATGGAGTTCCACCTTTCTGAGTTGAAGACCTCCGAAGGCTACACATGTCTCACAGCACTGGACCCGCCTTCCTCGTTCGAGTAGCTCCAGCACTGCCACGTGTAATGCAAGACCGGAGTTAACTCCCTTCATAGGGAAGCTCCGGTCATGCCACATGTCTAGGGACCCCGGACCTAACCCCCAGTAGATGAAAGCTCTGGTGCTGCCACATGTATAGTAGCTCCGAACCTGCCTCCCCACAGAGGGAAGCTCCGGAGCTACCACATGTCAAGCCTCCGGACCTAAGCATGCAACAGGAAGACTGATGGATCACCAACGGTGCAAACATTCAAGAGGCCATTAAACACCCGTTACAAAACCTGATTATGTGTCATTAAAGCCATGTTAAAGACACACAATCAGAGGACTGTTAGTACTGGTAATCCGCCATTAAGGAATGTCATCACCCTGTTAATGATATTTAATACATGTAGATCATGTATCATGGAATTAATACCGCCGGGGCCACTTGTCGGGCTAGGCAACCTCTGTAGCGGCCAACCCTTGGCATATAAAAGGGATGTGCTGCACGTTAGAAACCAAGTTCGATCAGGCTGAACCAAGCCAACTCAAGTACACTCTCATACAATCAACAACCACCCCGTGGAGTATGGTATTACGCTCAGGCGACCCGAACCACGTAAAAATCCCCTGTGTCACTGTCTCGTTCACAATCTCACGCGCGCCCCAACCGAATACGAACCCCCACGGACTACGCTTTAGTAGTACTGGGGAAGTGTCGTAGCAACACTAAGACATTTGGCATGCCAGGTAGGGGCAGCCTGAGATTTCGAGATGGTAAATTCCGCCGCAGGATCGTCCAACGACCACGCTGAGCAGCCTGCTGCAGAAAATCTATCCAACATGCAGCAGCCAACGAACGTTGTTGTCCCTGCGGGTGTTGCACCACCACCACCACCACCATTGTAGCAAGATGGTGTCTTCGCGTCGGTCACTGCATCAACGAACAACCCGGAGAATGCGCTGAATGCATCGCAAACTCTTCTTCAGCGTCCACCTGCACCCGAAGCACCTCAGAGTACGATGGAGCAGTGGCGTACTGATGTGTAGCATCTGGTTGCAGCCGCAACCAATGCCATCAGTAAACTGGGTCCGCCCCCTACTGGGCAGGTACCTTTAAGAAACAGGACCTTGTCTGGTAGACTTGGTCCTCAGGCATCACAGCACCGAAGGCGCATGCCCTCCCAGCAAGTGATGTCACTACCCTCTGGAGCACGACGTTGAGACTCTCAACCCATGATCTGCGGTCGAAGCTTGACCACCGATATAGGCAGCAGGACGGTCGCGTTCTCATGAAGCGTGCTCACGAGAGGCGAGCTGCACGTGAGAACCATTTTCCCTTGGGAGTAGGAGGTGGTTGTTCAGCTCTGGCCATGCACCTTCACAAGGTCCAATGGCCACAAAAGTTCCGACCTCATTTGCCGGAGAAGTATGAAGGGACTGTCAACCCCGTTGAGTTCCTCCAAATCTACTCACCACCATCCTCGCGGCTGGAGGCAATGACTTGGTTATGGCCAACTACTTCCCTATAGCTCTAACTGGGACAACTAGGTCCTGGTTCATGAGTCTTCCGCCTGACTCCATCAACAGTTGGGCAGAGCTATGCCGCCAATTCACCGCCAACTTCGGGAGCTCCTACACCCGACCTGGCACCGAGTTGGATCTGTTCGCCGTGTAATAGAAATCAAGAGAGTCACTGCGATCGTTTATCCAGAGGTTTTCTTAGGTACGGAACATTATTCCTTCGATCTAAAATGCTTCTGTCATCGTCGCATTTTGACAGTGTGTTAGAGATAAGAAGATATTGGAGAAGCTGGCAAAGAAAGAAGTCAGCAGCGTCACGGAGCTCTTTAGCCTAGCAGACAAATGTGCTAGGGCTGCAGAGGGCCGAGAGATGCACTCCAAACCAGCTCCGGAGGCTGGTAAAAACTCCTCCAAGAATGAGGCCACTGCCACGAGCAGTGGAAAAAAGAATAAAAAGTCCAACGAGAAGAAGAAGCCATCGACCGACACGCCTACTGCTGCTGCAGCTGCAGCTCCTGGTGGCCGGGGGCCACGCCCCGAAAAATGTCCTCGACCATCATCTGAAGACGGCGGCGGCCAAAAGATGTCTTGTTCGATCCACGAAACAGACACTCATAGTCTTGAAGATTGTCGTGAGGTCCATCGCCTTGTTGAATGCTTCAACAAGCGCTAAGAAGAAGCTCCTTTTCACCAACAGGAAGGAAAGCAGAAGGTCGACGAAGCTACATCTGATGAAGAGCTAGGCTTCTAGGACCCCAAGAAGGTCCTGAAGGCCGTCTACAACACCGTGGACGATGATTCCAACGTATCCGACAATGAGCATCGAAAGACTCTCCATACGATATATGGAGGGTCATGGGATATCACCTCTCGGCGCGTCCTCAAAACCATGCATTGGTAGATGGCTACCGCAACTCCCACTGTCAGGGCAGAACGCCATCAAAAATGGATGGACACTCCCATCACTTTCGATGATTCAGATTGCCCAAGAAACATGATCGGAGCTAGCCAACTGCTGTTGATGGTTTCTCCTACCATTAACAATGAACAGCTCTATCATGTCTTTGTAGATGGAGGTGCGACACTCAACCTCCTCAGCTACGAAGCATTTGTGAAGATACAACTCAAACTCTCGTACCTTCGCCCCTCACGTCCCTTCTCAGGGGTAGGTCCGGGAGCTATCTTTCCTCTTGGGTCAAATACACTCCCGGTGACCTTTGGGACTCGGGAGAACTACAGGACTGAGAAGCTGGTCTTCAACGTAGCGCACATCAGTCTACCCTTCAACGCCATCCTAGGCAGGCCATCCCTATATAGGTTTATGGCCGCAGCTCACTACGGCTACCTGGTGTTGAAGATGCTGATACCTTCAGGCGTTCCAAGGATCCGTGGGGATCACACTACGGGAGTCATTGTGCTGGAAGAACTTCACGCACTTGCAACAACGCATGAGGAAGCATCCGGCAAGGAGCAAGCTGCTCAACCTCCAAGCTCTCACCACCGAGGCTCAACCTCTGCACCATGCGTGCATCCAAGCGGCAACACCGACATTCTCGTCAAAGTTGTACAAATCAGTTCTGATGCTGCCCAAACCACGAGTATATGAGGTCTAGACAACAAATAGGAACTCGTGCTCATCACTTTCCTCAATATCGAATGTCGATGTGTTTGCATGGCAACTGTCACAGATGCCTGGGATCACTAGGGAGATGATTGAGTACAGCCTGAAGATATATCCCGACGCACGACCAATACACCAGAAGCCCTGGAAGCAATCAGTCGAGCAGCAGAACTTCATCAGACAAGAAATCAAGAAGCTGCTCGAAGCTGGTTTCATTCGGGAGGTTCATCATCCATGATGGCTGGCAAACCCAGTCGTTGTACACAAGGCCGGCGAGAAGCTTCGGATGTGTATCGACTACACCACCTTGAATAAGTCTTGTCCAAAAGACCCTTTTCCACTACCTAGGATAAACCAGATAACGGACTCCACCTCCAGGTGAGAGCTATTGTGTTTCCTAGATGCATACTCCGGATATCATCAGATCCAAATGTCTAGGGAATATGAAGAGCATACTGCCTTCATAACAGTAGATCAGTTGTACTATTACACTCCTATGCCATTCGGTCTCAAAAATGCTGCTTCAACTTTTGTGCAAGACATGCACAAAAAATTTGGAGACCTTGTTAGGCACTTGGTGGAGGTTTACGTCGATGACATCATCGTGAAGGTGAAGAACAAGGAATCATTTCTTGACAACTTGAAAGCCGTCTTCGACAGGCTGCGTGTAACGCGCACCAAGCTATACTCGGACAAGTGTGTCCTCGGGGTTAGCGCCAGGAAGCAGCTCGGATTCTTGGTGACACACCGAGGAATTGAGGCAAATCCGGCGAAGATCAAGGCTATTTAAGAGATGCGGTCCCCAACCCGCGTCGGGGTTGTCTAGAAGCTAACTGGATGTCTAGCTGCGCTCATCTGGATCATCTCAAGACTGGCAGAACGGGCGCTTCCCTTCTTCAAGCTATTGAGGAAGTTCAGGCCATTCCATTGGTCCGAAGAAGCAGAAAAGGCATTCCAAGAGCTCAAGCAGCTCCTCACCACACTACCAGTCTTGGTAGCTCTAGAGCCTGGTCAGCCTCTTTTGCATTACATTTTGGCAAATACACAGGTTGTCAACATGGTCCTGGTCGTGGAGAGACCGGAGCCATCTTCAATTCAGGAGTCTAGACCCCTCCGGGATGGTCTGAAGCTACCTGATGGCGAGTCCGGGTCCCAACCCCCAGGGGCGGATCCTCAAGGCAAGCTGCCAGAGGATCAACCTCTCTCATCTGAGGAAATTCTTACGACTGAAGAAGAAATTCCGGACCCCTCCGGGAGGGTCCAGCAAGCTCAAGAAGAAGGTTCGGACCCCTCCGAGAGGGTCCGGGTTGATGAAGAAGAAGCTTCGGGCCCTTCCGGGGAGGTCCAGACAGTCTAGCGACCAGTTTACTTCATTAGTGAAGTACTGTATGACGCCAAGACTCGGTACCTTGAGGTGCATAAACTGCTCTATGTAGTTCTTATTGCCTCAAGGAAGCTTCTTCACTACTTCCAAGCCCACAAAATATTAGTGGTAACCTCCTATCCACCACATGCTATATTGCATAACCCCAACTCTACGGGAAATATTGCAAAGTGGGCAGTGGAGCTGGCAGAGTTCGATCTTGAATTCTTGCCTTGACATGCTATCAAGAGTCAGACATTGGCTGATTTCGTGGCAGAGTGGACTCCTTCTTCATCAAATCCAGGGGCCCTCGTGAGGAGAAGCCGAAACCTAAGGTCCCAGTCACCGAGCCTCACTGGACTCTCTACTTCGACAGCTCCGTGCAGAAGCAGGGAGCCGGAGCTGGAATTCTTCTCCTCGCTCTGACCGGGGAGAAGATCAAGTACATGGTACACCTTGACTTCAAGTCAACCAACAACATGGCGGTGTATGAAGCTCTCATCTACGGGCTCAAGGCGGCGCTCTCATATAGCATCAAGCAGTTGTTGGTGAAGGGTGACTCGCAACTCATCGTCAAGAAAGTCAATGGTGAATGCAGTTGCAACAACCCTCGACTCGTTGCTTACCTCCTTGAAGTCCAGAAGCTGCAGAAGGACTTCGACGTCCTAGACCTCTGCCATGTCCAGCGTCTCAACAACGCTGAAGCTGATGAACTCTCCACGAAAGCTTCAACCGGAGTTCAAGGTCCCAATGGAGTTTTTGTCTAGAGATTGTCAAGACCCACCGCTCAGCCTGCCAAACTGAGTGAAGGGGGCGAGACCAGCACCCAAAAGCTGGCGGTCTTGGTGGCCCTGTTACCGTGGCGTCCACCAAGGGTTGTAGGGGCCGCAGGAAGCTCCGAGCAACCCAACGCGCAACATCCGAAGACTCAAGTTATCTCCGATGCATGGATCTCAGAGATCTAGAGCTACTTGAAAGACAACATCCTTCCTTAAGACGGTGCTTTCGCTGATCGAATCGTGAGATTGGCTAAAAGATACACGCTGGTAGAAGGGGATATCTACCGGCACGGTGGCAACAGCATTCTAATGCGGTGCATTGCCTGGGAAGAAGGTTGCGAGCTCCTCGCGGAAATCCATGGAAGCGAGTGTGGAAACCACGCGTCATCTTGCACGTTGGTTGATAAAGCCTTTCGGCATGGCTTTTTGTAACACCCTTATTTTCATGCATCATGCATTGCATAAGTTCATATACATGTTTAACATTAATCCGCATAAAAAGGAATGAGTTTAAAATGAACTAGGAATAAAACTGCACTCAAAAGTTTTGAGGGGTGCGGACTAGACCGTTTTTGATGCGTACTAGTCCGATTTCTCTCTGACCTTCTTCGGACTTGTCCTTTCTTGCTGTGAACTAGTACGGTTTTGAATCTGTACAATTATCGGACTTGTCCGACCCATAGCAGACTAGTCAGGTCACCCCAATCTTGAAATTTCTCTAAGTCCCTAGACTTGTCCGGACATGTCCGACATCTAGCGGACTTCTGTTTTCCCCTCTCACTAAAATCAGTCTTGTCCGATTTTGTCTAGACTTGTCTGTTTTTCCTCTCACTAAGTTCGAACTTGTCCGATGCCTAGTCCGAACTTGACTAATATCTCTCTGACTAACTTCGGACTAGTCCAACCTTTTGTGGACTTGTCCGGTGATCGCGATTCCGAGTTGATCTTTTGTTCCACGATATGTTTTTGGGTTTTACCTTAAGTAGGCCTAAGTACATCGTGTCTAACTCTTTTTGGAGCCCATGTGGGACCCCACACCTGCCTCCACCCACCCCAAACTCGAAATCCATCAAACCCTAGTCCTCAACCCTTATATAAACAACCCCACCCCTTGACTTCACATCCTTTTGCCTCAATTAAAAGACCACAAACCCTAGTTCGTGGAGAGCCACCATCAAGGAGGGAGAAGGAGATCCCGAGCAAGAAGAAGAAGAGGAGGAACTGAAAGGGGATCAATCAAGAAAGATGTCCATCGAGTTTTTGTTCTTGAGCAACAATTCACCTTCAAGTTCTTCATCAACCCTAGATCGTCAAGATCCAAGTGTTGCCTCCAAAGCCTTTGATTCGTTAGAGTTCTAAACACATTGTATACCTTTTACTTCCTATTTATCATGTGAATTCAACCCCGTTTCTCCAAATTCACATCGATCTAGAAAACCCTAGCTCGCTGTTCCTGCGAAGGGCGGACTATTTGCTGCTCAAATAATTCTAAATTGATTCGAATCAATTCCAAACTTGTCCAAACTTGTTAAAAACTATTAGAACTAGTTAGTGAAAATCATTAACAACTCATTAACTAGTTTTGCTTCACATTTGCAGTAATCATGCATGTCATGTCATATTGAGTAATATATGTGCACTTATTGATTGTGCTTCTTGTCTTGTATGTTTATTGCGCGGTTTAGATGGATTTGTGTTAGAGAGTGCCGCGGAGGACCTCCAGCACCAGGAATTTGAAGTCTTTGATCCTAATCAAGCCCAAAAGCAAGGCAAGTGTCCTTGAATATATTGATCCTGTTTCGACAATAAATGTTTTGTTTTCAAAACTGCATGCTTGTGTCAATTTGATGGGAAATCCCATGATATCAAGTTTACTAGCTTTGTTTAACCACCCTTGTCACCTGGAATACATGGTAGAGAATCGGGAAGGGCTTTTTACCTTTGCTTTGCTTAATTAATTGGATGGGAAAACAACTATACATTTAATTATGCATTAATGAGATTATGGTTAATATGATATGGTAATGGGTGATCTAAGCAAGCCTGGTATCTGGATGGGCTGGATGTTATGGTGGTTTGCTTGCTTAAGATCTAAGGACCGGTTCATGTGAGAATAAGCCAGGACAACAGTGACACCACGAGGCCAAGTATGGATGCGACATAGCTGATTAATTAGGGTATTGCTGGTATTGAGCGGATCATTTGGCGCACTAGGGAAGGGAAGTCGGATTGGGTTTGGATTTGAGGCGGGACTACCTAGGATCCGAATGGCACAAGAAAGGGCCCTTGGTTGAAGATGTTCTCAGTTGGAGACATCGCCACCGGTGAAATCTCAGTGGGTCCGTACATGCTAGTAGTCCCTTTGTAAAGGCAATTTTGTGATCTCTTGGCCACACACACCGTGAGATGGCGTAATAGAGGTTCTGGTCACCTTAAGGTGATGCAATCACAAACACGTGAGCAAAGTGGTACAAACTCTGCAGAGTGTCTTAAAAACTATCATGATAGTCGTGCTCCCGGTTAAGAGCACCTGGACAACTTCCATGATTGGAAGGATACTTAGGATTTGGTACAGTTTGGTTATGGTTTGGGAATTTGTGATAGTTATGGATTGAATTTATGTAGTGGACATGGTTAATGGTAATGGTGAAATCTGGTATAATTGTGATGGATATGGAATATGGACTTGTACTATGTTAATAATTATGGTTTATGATGGGTTTACTTCACATACATACAATATTTTGCTTTTCAAATGTTTTAATGTACTTTTTAGCACTTAGCCTTTATTATTGTCGTCATTTGAATTAGCTACATGTCATACTTTCCACGCTTGTTGAGTACAACATGTATTCACCCTTGCAATTCCCCCACCAATAGTTGCAGGTCAGATTTGGGAGTATAACGATGATAATCCAGAGTTCTAGGCTGTGTGATGCCGTCAGCTTTGCCTGTGGTGTTGCTTCGAGCCGCACTACCCTTTATGCTTAGTTCGCTTATTTAGTTCTTTTCTGCTGCAATAGTTCGAACTTGTCATCAATATTTGTTAGAGCTTGTACTTAGGATATTATGAATTTTTGTAATAAAAGTTCTTAATTAATCTTGTTCTGTGGTAATTTTTTGTATATCCTTTTGTGAATACACTCGTGTATGTGTGTTCAATGTCCTGGGTACACATATGTGTTCACTTGGTTTATTCTCGGAATCGGGTGTCACGAATTGGTATCAGAGCCACAGGTTGACCGTAGGATGCAACCTAGATAGAATGGATACTTTAGAGCACATAGGAGCACTTAGAGATCGATGTGTGTTTTGCTTGGTGTGCTGATTGCTATGTATTGCTGCTTGTGTGCTTAGTAGAGGATTGTGGGATGCTTTAGCATTGCCATGTCCACATAGGCTAGTATAGGTAGTTGTTTAGTTTCATATCCCTTGATTCATATAGTTGGGAATTTGTTCTATCTTTCTTTGCTATCTTGCTCAACCTCTACTTCAATGGAAGAAGGACACAACTAGAGGATTGACCATTTCAGACAAAGCTATAGGGAAGATGAGAACAAAGATAATATGTCCAAAAGTAAGTATTTCCATAAGGGGGGGTAAAATTCCTCACCGACCTTAATGTTTTGGATTCACAAGGATTGGACAAGAGGGATGTTCCTGGCTTGGAAGTTGACCGATGAGGACGTCAGTGTTCTAAGGGGGGTGGATTGTGACATCATATTTGGAATGGATTTGTTACAGAAGCACGGTGGATTTAATTAGTTTGCCACCAAGACGGTGCAATTGACAATGATGAGGGAGTGAACCTTGAAAATTGATGTGTCACAGTAATCATCGAAGGACATAAAGCAACATATTCAGCTATGTGTTCAGCAAGGTAGCTTTGTGTGATGTGTGCCAACGAGTCAAGGCAGAACATCAGAGGCTAGCTAGATTATTGCAACCATTAAAGATTCCAGAATGGAAGTGGGAAGAAATTGGTATGGACTTCATAGTTGGTTTACCACGTACCCAACCCGGTTATGACTCAATTTGGGTTATTGTGGATCGGTTGACCAAGTCAGCTCACTTCATCCCTGTCAAGACCAAGTATACTACAATACAACTGGCACACCTATATATGCAGTATATTGTGTGCCGGCATGGAGTTCAAAAGAGAATAGTGTCGGACAGAGGTTCTCAATTTACCTCCAGGTTCTGGCAAAAGTTGCATGAAGCATTGGGAACAAGGTTGAACTTTAGCTCAGCATATCATCCTCAAACGGATGGACAAACTGAAAGGACCAATCATATTTTAGAGGATATGTTATGATTTTGTGCTTTGAAGCATGGAAGAAGTTGGGACAAGAGCTTGCCATATGCGGAATTCTCATATAACAATAGTTACCAAGCAAGCTTGAAAATGTCACCCTATGAAGGGTATGGGAGGAAGTGTAGGACACCTTTGTTCTGGAATGAGACAAGAGAAAATCAAGTGTTTGGACCTGACATGCTGCAAGAAGCTGAGAAACAAGTTCAGATTATCCGCGAGAACTTGAGGGCTGCTCAATCAATACAAAAAGGATATGCGGATAATAGACGGAGAGACTTATCCTTTGGAGTGGGAGATTTTGTTTACCTCAAGGTGTCACAAATTATAGGTCATAAGAGGTTTAATATTAGAGGCAAGCTAGCACCTCGATACATTGGGCCATTTAAGATTTTGGACAAAAGAGGAGAAGTAGCATATAAGTTGGAGATGCCAGCTCACTTATCAGATGTTCATGATGTCTTTCATGGTTCCCAACTCAAGAAGTGTTTCAGGGTACCGGAAGAACAAGTGCCAATAGAAGAATTGGAACTAGAGGTAGATTTGACTTATGCCGAGCAACCGGTCGAGATCTTGGAAACAAAGGAGAGGGTCACAAGGAACAAAATTAGTAGATGGTGTAAAGTTCAATGGAAGCATCATATAGAACCGGAAGCAACTTGGGAGATGGAGTGTGATCTCAAGAAGGAATTTCCCTATCTCTTCTCTTCCGCGTTGACATTTCTAAGCATTGATGGTGGGTGCCGTCGGACCTACCAATATCCAACAACTCCCAGGGGGCCCACCGTAGACATTTCTAAGCGTTGATGGTGGGTGTCGTCGGACCTACCAAGCAGCACCAACAACAACCAGGGGGCCCACCATCGATGTTTCTAAGTGTTGATGGTGGGCGCCGTCGGACCTAACAAGATCTGACAACTCCTAGGGGGCCCGCTGTCGATGTTTCTAAGTGTTGATGGTGAGCGCCATCGGACATACCAAGCTCCAACAACTCCCAAGGGGCCCGCCGTTGATGTTTATAAGCATTGATAGTGGACACCGTCGGAGCTACCTAGCTCCGATAACTCCCAGGGGGCCTGTCGCCGATGCAACAAAGGGTCCCTGGAGATGTCGGAGGTAAACTACGGAACTCAGAGCTATCATTTTGGCTACGAGCGAGAAGTGAAGTCATCAACACATTGTCAAATCCTTGTGGTACATCTTCGTAGTGAAATTGTGTACATCTACCAGGGGGCCAACAATATAAAGGACAATGCATTGAAGACACACACAAAATGGAATTCATTCATCCAAAAGATTGGATTTCATTCATACAAAATTAGGATTACAAGTGAAGGCGGAAAAAAAGATCTAGCTACTAGAGGTCCTACAAAAAAATGAGGCAACTTTGTCGGCAACTTCTTGCACACTGGCCCTGACGGCATCCTCCTCTTCGACAACGGGTCCTTTCGACTACCAAATATAGAGAGAGTTGGGGGGTCCTGACTTTTGAAATACGTTAGCACGTACTCGGCGACGTTCTTGGACAGAGACTCCCCCTTCGTCTCTAGTTGTTCGACGATGACGTCACCCATTGCATCCATCTTGTTGTTGACATAGCTCAATGCCACCAGCGCTTTGTCCAGCTCTAGCTCCGGGTTAGCCGAACGTACTGGACTGAAGTCAAGCGGCACCAAAGCTTTGTTGGCATGCCCAAAGAAGTCTCAGACTTGCTAGGACTCAATCGACCTCAAGTTCCTAAGTTCCTCCAGCGACCTTCTTGCAGCTGCAAGCTCCGAACCTTCCTAGGAGATGCGCTCGACCTCCTTGGCATGCCGCTGAATACTTTTAGCCACCTGCTTTTCGCGGTCAGCAAGCTCCATCTCCCAAAGGTGGATGCCATTCCGATGGTTCGCCAGATCCTTCTCCCTACCCTTCACTTTCTCCTCTCTGATGGAGACTTCATTCTCTATCTTGGAGAGTTCCTGTCCCACCTGCCAAATCCTCTCCTCTTCTTGCTTGCACCGCTATTCAAACTTTTTGGTGTGGTCGGCCAAGGTTTGCTCCCAGGGACAGCCTTTGGGTGAGCTCTTCCTCTCTCTTCAGGAGGTCCTCCTGCTTCTCCAAGATCTTTTACTCCCTCTCGTCAAGGGCCTCCCGGTGTTTGAGGAGTACTTCATTTAATTCATTGAGGTTGTCTTGACGGTCGTCAGCAGCCCCATTGGTCTCCCTAGCATGCTCAAAAAACTCTCGAGTCTTCTAGTGGAGAGCCTTGATGTCATCCTCCTGCTCATTCAGCAAGCGGTCCATAAGCGCTAACCGAGCCTTCTTCTTTGCCACCCATTCCTTCTGGTCAGCCAGCCTCGACTGCGCCAGCTTCGTCTCAAAGTGAAGTCTGCTGCGCCAATGACTTAAGGTGTTGTGCTCTTCTTCGACGGCTTTGCTTTCATAGTCAAAGGTAAGATGGACCAGATGGAGACTGGAGTAGGCATTGCCTATGGACAACGCCAATGGAATTGGCTCCATACCAGCCCGAATCTCTTCTGCTGGCTCAAGCGAGTCTTTAAAGACGACTGAGGGGCCCCAAGGTGCGAGCTCGCTTTCCAGCAACTCCACGTCGGCTAGACCGATCGACGGAAGCTCGTCCACATCTACGGCACTCGGAGCTAATGTGGAAGGTTCCTCTCCAGGATATTCTGTTATCAGCTTAGTGAGTGGAGGACTCGCAGCTGCCTCTTCTGGGTGCTCCGACTCGTACATGGACACCTCTGGGGGAATCACCTCTGGGGTTGGCACTGTGGCTTCATCTGGAGCCCCTCCACCTCCGGCTCAGGTGTCGGGACCACAATTACCTCTGGCTCAGGTGCCGGGGCTTCAACTACTTCCATCTCATGTGTCGGAGCTTCAATAACTTCTGGTTCAGGCACCGGAGCTTCTTACATCTCTGGCTCTGGTGCCGGAACCTCAGCCGCAGGTTCTGGAACCGTTGGCACCTCTTCGTGAGTCTCTCCCCCGTGGTCCAGCACTACCGCGAGAGCTTCTGGCGTCATCACTGGATCCAAGTCCACAACAGCTGGCATTGGAGCTATCGGGTTTTTGGCCATCACTGGGGGCCGCAGAAGTCGAAGCGGGAGCTTCTATTTGCACTGCATCTATCACTGCAGCAGGGGCAGGAGCTTCAGTTTTCTTCTTCGACACCTTGGAAGTAAAAGATCAAAAACTTCAAAACATGATAAAAACAAGAATAGCAACTCAAGGAGAGAAGACAATGCTTACCTTGGGAAGCTTCCACTCCAGTCCGCGCAAAACTTGTTCTTCGGGAGATCGGAGCCAGAACCCACCGTAGTTGGTGTGGTGGAGGCTCCGGGTTGCTACCCAGAACTTGTCGCAGCCATCAGTGTCGCCTCAGCCAGGACCTCCCTCAGCTGGGAAGGACCTCCGGACCTGGAGCCCCTAGCCGGTACTGGGGCTGGGGTCGATTTACTGAAGCTAGTGCCCCTAGTGGACGGTGGCTCTGATGATAGCTTGGCCGCTGAAGATCTGCTTGGCCAGGGAGAAGAGGCTGCAGGAGATGGAGCCGACCTGAGAGAGCTCCCGTCAGCATGCCTCAGCTTCCTCTTCCGGCTGGAAGGCTCGAATGGCTCCTTGCCCTTGCCCTTGCCGACGTCATCAACCTTCTGGCTTGTAGCGGTGGGGGCCACCCTATATGAAGCTCCAGGAATGGCAATCCTGACGGTCCCACGCCTCTCCACAAGGCCGAGGTCATCAATCTCTAGCATCCCCCTTCGGAGCTCCCTTCTGACCTCAGGAACCATGTTCAGAGGGAGGAAATTCGCCAGCGGGGTCAATACGTCTTGGGAGACTACTTCGTGTTGAAACTTCTACTGATGGAGCTTCAAAGCTTCATCATCCATGTTCATCTGAAAATCATCTTCTATCCGGTTATGATCCATCTCACTATTGAAGGCCCATGCGGGTCACTCCCTTGTCTTAAGCGGAGCCCACCTCTTCACCAGGAAGTTGTCGAAGACCATCTGAGGGGTCACTCCACCCTCCACGCATTGCTAGATGCTTGTCAGGATGGGCTTGTATGCTTCGGATAACTCCAGAGCTGCATTCCAGACATCGGTGTCAATGTTGGGGAGGCTTGTAGGAAACTCCAGCCTATCGTGGTGATCCACCGCAATGGCCACCCAGTCCTGCTTCTAGTTGTCCCACTTCACGAAGGTGGAAGTCTTCAAGTACTTGAAAGGACAATTCTTCCGCTTCATGAAGTAGTAGAAGCCGATCAACTCTGTCCCCTTTCTAGTAGTATGGACCGTGAAGAAGGTCCGGAAGAGCTTGATGCTTGGCGGCACTCCAACCCACATCTCGCAAAAGTGGAAGAAGGTCGCCACTAGAAAGAAGGAGTGGGGGCTAAGATGATGAAGCTGGAGCCCGTAGAAGTCCAGCAGCATCAAGGGGAAACTTGAAATTGGCGGGATCAACCCCACCATGGTGAATGCCGGGAAGTAGATGATCTCCCTGGCGTGTTCCTTCTTGAGGGAATCTTGTCGAAGCGGATCGAGTTGTCAAAGGAGGCGCTAGACCACCCCATGTAGGTCCGAACCCTCGCCAACTCTTCGTCCTTCTTGATCTTGCTGCGAGGAAGACCCAATTCAATCGCAGCAAAGCAGAGCAAAAGTTGGAAAAGCTAAGCAATGGTGGAGAGGTTCTAAGTACAAGTTCGAATGAAGGCGTAAAGAGTCCTCAAACCATGCATGATTTCCTTCTTAAGTAAGCATTCGCAACACTTGGATGGAAACCGCAATGAGATCAATATCACATTTCAAAACCTACCCCGTCAATGACAAATGGGCCCGGGTCCACTTCAGCGGAGAAGTCAAAGTTATCACACCAGGTGAACCGTTGTCATGATGGGAAGTTGGAAGCCCGAGGGCGGCGACCTGACAGGTCGCTCGGAACCGATACGGTTTTCGTATTGGAAACCGGTGACCTTCAATTGCGTGAGATCTACACGCCCGGATCTCACCTGCCGCATCAAGAGGAGCCATGTGGCGATGGTTTAACTGCAGACTGTCGCCCCAATGGCCCATGAAAAAGACTTTGAAGCCGCACCGCGAGATTCAAATATGGCTCCACCTCTAGTAGAATAACTTCACCCAAAGGGTTTCTCCTAGAGGTGGGCCTGGGGGCCACTGTATGTACCTTGCGTACCGGGTACTCCAAGATACCGCAAGTAAATTTATGGACTTCCATCTTTCCGAATTAAAGACCCCAGAAGGCTACACGTGTCCCATAGCACTGGACCTGCCTCCCTCGTTCGGGTATCTCCGGCACTGCCACGTGTAATGCAAGGCCGGAGCTAACTCCCTTCACAGGGAAGCTCCAGTGATGCCACACGTCTAGTGACCACGAACCTAACCCCGAGTAGAGGGAAGATCCGGTGCTGCCACATGTATAGTAGCTTCGGACCTGCCTCCCCACAAAGGGAAGCTCCAGAGCTGACACGTGTCAAGCCTCCAGACCTAAGCATGCAACAGGAAGACTGACAGATCTCCAATGGTGCGTACATTCAAGAGGTCATTAAATAGCCATTACAAGACCTGGTTACGTGTCATTGATGCCATTTTAAATACACACGATCAGAGGATTGTTAATATCGGTAACGCCATTATTAAGGCGAGTTATCACCCTGTTATTCATACTTAATACATGTAGATTGTGTATTAGGGAATTAAATACCGCCAGGGCCACTTGTCAGCCCAGGCAACCTCTGTAACGGTCAGCCCTTGGCATATAAAAGGGTTGCGCTGCACGGTAGAAACCTGTGAGACCTATGCGTGTTGGGTACATTGGCTTTGACAATAAAAGTTTCGAATGCTGCCATAACATCTTTTTAGCAAGGTCCGACTTCAGCTTCGGCATGTCTTTGATTGCTCTGGCATGTCTTTGTTAAGCTCCGTTATGTTTTTGCTAGGTCCGACTTATGTTGGTTAGCTCCGACATGTTTTTCTAGCTCTGGCGCTAGGTTGTACTAGCTTTGTTAAGCTCCGGATCAAGCTCCGGTTAGTTTTGGAAAGATTCGGAGCTTGATCGCAATGTTCCTGCTTTTACTGTGAAAAATTTCAAACTTGCATTACATTGTTGGAAAGATTGCTTAGTATTCATTTGCTATGTTTTTGGTGTGTTTTGGTGGTTAAGGCTTATATCATTTTGCTATGGTTTGCAACATGCTTATGTGAGGTGCTCACGTAAGATGTTATAATTTCGGAACTAATGAGAGTCAAGTCGAGGACTTGTGCTCGGAAGTATTGTTTGTTTATTCATGTGCAGGTGTTGCTTCAGTTCAAGACATGGCTGGTGATATGATCCATTGAACTAGTCTTAGGGAGAAGATGAGGTTCAACAACCAAGTTCGGGAGGAATTGTGGTTGAGTTGATCGGGAGGTTGCGCAGCATGTTTGAATCAAGAATAATGCATATGAAGGTATCGTGGATGCTGTTTGCACGTATGCAAGGATTGCATGGACGTGGCTACATGGTTTTGAGGTGTGATGAAGAGATGTGGACGTAAAGAATCGGTCAGAAAGGTCCAACCGACTAGGTTATGGACTAAAGATGTGGCTGAGTCGTGTTTGACTCAAATATGGAAAGATTTGAGTTGGTTATGATAGGATTTCGTATGGGTCACGAATTTGAGTTGTTTTAGGAATGTGGGATACGTTCCTGAGGTGTTTGGAAGTCTTAGGATTGCTTCTATCTGTGTATAGAAGAGTCTTGAGCAGTTATGGAAAGTTTCAATTCGTGAACTGAGTAGGATTAGAGTCCTAGTTTGTTTTGGGTTGGCCTAAGGGCTGGTTATATAAGCAAGGGAGGCCATAGCTCGTGGTAGACGACTTTGGGGTTGTTCCTCTTGTGTTCTATTGAATAAATATCGTACTTTAAAGGAAGTGTTGTGCCTTGTTCATCCGACTTGTTCTAGACAAGTTTTTCTCGTCGAGTTTTCTGCACAGCACTACCTTTCTTCGGTGGTTTTATCATAACTCGAGTTTTACAGATCCAATTGACGTGATTCTTTTTGGGTTTTCTTCACAACTTGATTATATATCATATGTCAAAATTTCACGGTCATTGGATTTGTAAGTTTCTGTTCTACACGAGTTTCTTTGCAGCGTTCCAGAACTGTTTTTCTCGGGTAGGACAGATTGACCTTTGTTCGATTTTTCAATCGTAACTCGAGTTTCTCTCGACGGATTTGAGTGATTATTGTTGTGTCTTATTCGTGACTTGATTCTCTCTGATATCTATCACTTTTGTCACGGTGAAACACGTTTAAATTAGTCTCACACATGATTTCTTTAATAGAACATTTTTTTCACCGAAGGGGTTGGGATCTAATTGTTTCTGCTGCGTAAGATTTTTTAATCTACCATTCACCCCACCTATAGTAGCTTTTCACATGCTCTTTGATCTTACAATTGGTTTCAGAGCCATGGTGCACTAATCTTTGTGATTTGCACGTGTTTTTGACTACTCATCATGGAGAAATACTCCGCCAAACCTTGTGTGTTTAGTGGTATTCATTTTCAGGTTTGGAAGGCACGTATGGAAGCCTTCATCCACACTCAAGGCTTCGCAATATGGGAGAAGGTATACAAGCCTTACAAAGTGCCGGCAAACGATCAAGTTACAACTACAAATCTGAGAGATGTCGACAACAAAAACAAGGCTCGGAACTTGATCATACAAGGATTAACTCAAAGCAATTTCGACCATGTTGTACACCTCCGATCTGCATACGATGTGTGGAAAGCACTTTGTGACTACCACGAAGGATCCAACACGATCAAGGAGGTAAGTCAAGACATGTACACGAAAATACATATGCTTCAAGATGCAACCCGGTGAGTCAATTGATGGTCTCTTTGCTCGCTTTAATAAAAATCTTAGCAACTTGCATAGCATCAATGTTAATTTTTCAAATACTGAAAATGCTAGGCAATTGTTAAGTGCATTAGACATGTCAATTTGGGAGATGAAAGTTACATCCCTTCGTGAATCTACTGTCATGAGTACACTTACTTTGTATGTGCTATATTCCAAGTTTAAAACTAATGAAATTGACATAATATCACGTAAGAACCCCAACAAGTCTATTGCTTTTGTTTCAAAACGTGACATGCCTAGCTTCGGTCAATCTTCATCTTGTGGTACACTTGCTTTGTTGTCCTCTCTAACCCTTGAACAGATTGAGGAGTTTCCAGAGGAGGAGCTAGCACTTCTCTCTACTAGGTTCTCAAAAGCATTGCAAAATGTGAGAACTAGAAGGAGAGGAATCTCCGGACCTCAATGATGCTTCAAATGTGGTAAGACAAAACACTTTCATATAGATTGTCCAAACCTTTCAGGTTCTACTTCCTGAGAAGAAAAACAATCAAGGACGAAGCACTCCTCAACAAATGATAAGAAGAATAAGAAGGGCTTTACAGGTCGGCAATTGGTGAACAGTTTTATCTCCGCACTCCAGGAACTTGGCTCAAGCGATGTGGACAATAGAAGTGACGAAGATGAAGATGATTTGGCAAACTTGTGCTTCATGGCGGGCAAGTCAAGATCAAGTATGGAGGAGGCTGAACACAACAGCGATAATAAAGAGGTTTGTCCTACTTGCGAAGAAATGTGTGATGTTATTTCTTGTGCCACTGTGATAGTTAAGAAAAAGGACAAAAAGCTTAGGGACAAAGCTGTTAAAATTGAGTCACTAGAATCTAAAATTAATTGTTTAAAATCCTTGATTCCTAGTGATGATTCTTGTTCCTCATGTGATTTAATATATGAACAATTGTCCTCATTAAGAAGTGTGCACACCTCCACACGTGATAAACTTGAGTTAGAAATAGAAAAGAACAGAGAGCTTGTTGCACTTAATGATAAAAACTTGAAAGATGCTAGCTATTCTGCAATTGATTTGCATTGTTCTACTTGTGATGATCTTGATAAGAAACTACAAGATGTTATAAATGAAATTTCTATATTGAACAATGCTTTATGTTCTCATGAAGTTAAATATTGTTCCAATTGCAAATTAAAAGGAAAAACTTCATGTGAAAATTTCCTTAATCTGTCCAATATACTTGATGACATGCATAGGTCATTAGATCGGCTTTGTAATGGGAATAAGAACATAAAATTGCTGCTGAATTCTTCCAAGTCTTGCAATGATAAAATTGGTTTAGGTTTTGTTTCTCATGCTCATGCTAAGGCACATCCACCTAAAATTGTAAAGTCATTAGGAAGTGATTTGATTCAAACAGTACCTAAACAAAAAGAAGTGGTTATCAAATCTGCAGGAGTGTTGTCTTATTCGGTGTCAAATAAAAATGTTGTTTGCTCATCTAGACATGAACACAAAGTTAAATTTCATTGTACCTATTGTGGTAGAGATGGCCATGTCATATATTTTTGTTATAGACTAGCTAAACAACAGAAAAAGGAAAGAATGGCTGCTAGATCTCATAACTTTCATGCAAAATTTGCTGCACATGCTAAACCGAATGATAGGAACATGCAACCTGCTGTAATGAGCCGAAAACATGCAAAGTTTGCTCCCAAACCTATTGTTTTTTGTGCTACACATGTAACACCTCATAAGTCAGTAGTTGGGTACAAAAATCCTCAAATATTGGCTCATAAATCTGCTATTTTGTCTCAGCTTTCGCGTGTTTTTCCTGCTGCACGTCACGTGACTCAGTACTGGATTCCTAAATGCCTTTTGACTAACCACGGTATTGAGTCATCGACGTATTGTGCTTCTATGTAGGTTACACGTTTGAGGAAGGAGAACATTTGGATTGTGGATTCAGGTTGCTCACGCCACATGACCGGTAACAAAGAATGGTTCTCCTCCCTCTATTTTGTGTCACGTGTAGAGAATGTTACTTTTGCCGATAATTCTTCAACTCCTATCATTGCTAAGGGTTTGATTAGATAAATGAACTCTACACTTTGAAGGATGTGGCACTTGTTAAAATTTTGAAATACAACTTGCTTTCTGTTTCACAACTGCTGATGAAAATCTGGAAATTATTTTCACTAAAAATTGCTGCAAAGTTGTAAATTCAAATAGTGAGCTTATTTTTAACATGTCTTGGTTTGGAAGAGTTTTTAAAGCTGATTTTGATATGTCCTCCTCTAAGCATAGGTGTCTAGTTGCTATGATTCAAATGACTTATATTTTTGGCATCGTAGACTTGGTCACGTAGGCTTTGATCATCTAACGCTTGTTAGTGCTCTTGATTGCATACGTGGGCTGCCTAAGCTTAAAGAGGACAAAGAAATTGTGTGCTTTTCTTATAGACATGCTAAGATAGTTGCAGGTTCACATACTCCTCTCACAATGATCATGACAACTGAAACGGGTCAACTTTAGCACCTTTACAGCGTAGGACCTTCATGTGTTCAGTCCTTTAGAGGTAAATGGTATGTTCTTGTTATTGTTGATGATTATTCTAGATATTCTTGGGTTTACTTTATGGTATCTAAGAATGAAGTTTTTAGTCGCTTTAGAACTTTATTTGTTAGATTATCAATTGATCACCCAGGATCTTTAAAAGCAATTAGAAGTGATAACAGAACCGAATTTAAAAATCAATCTTTTTATCACTTTTGTGTTGAAAATGGAATAGATCATCAATTTTCTTCACCATATGTACCTCAACAAAATGGTGTTGTAGAAAGAAAGAACAGAACCTTAGTTGAGATGGCTAGGACTATGCTTGATAAATATCTAACATCTAGGAAATTTTGGGCTTATCCGATTGCAATTGCTTGTTATGTCTCAAATCGTGTTTTCTTGCGCGCTAAGCTAGGTAAAACACCATATGAGCTCCGGTTTGGACATAGGCCTAGTGTTACACACTTTTGGGTCTTTGGATGCAAATGCTTTGTTAAGAAACATGGTAATCTTGATAAATTTGAACCTAGATTTGTTGATGGCATGTTTCTTAGTTATCCATCTCATACTAGAGGCTACCGTGTGCTTTTACTTGACACTAACAAAATTGTGGAGACTTGTAAGGTATCTTTTGGTGAAGCTAGCCCAGGTACTAGATCAAACATCGCAGGTCCAGATCCATATCCGCAGGGGGAGAGCATTTTCGTTGAAGATGAGGAAGAGGTGGAGCTGCTGCCCAAAAATTCAGCAGCTAATGACATTGTTCCAGCTCCTGATTTTGATTCATAGCTAGCACTGACGACCACCGTTGCGGGTCCAGATCCTTCTCAAGTCAAAAGATCATCAATTTGTGATGATCATGAAGAAGAAGAAGCTTGTTAAGTGTCCACTCCCCTCCGGGTTCTCAAAAGTCATCCTCCACAACAAATTTTTGGAAGGTTGCACGAACGAGTCACACAGTCTAGGTTTTGCGATCGAAAATCTCATGCTCATTCTTCTTTTGTTGCTTCTTTTGAACCCAAAGCTATATCACACGCACTCACTAATGAATCTTGGATTATTGCCATGCAAAAAGAGTAAGAAAATTTTGAAAGAAATAATGTTTGGAAACTTGTACCTCCACCTCAAGATCACACTTTAATTGGAACTAAATGGGTGTTTAAAAATAAACAAAGTGAGGATGGGGTTGTGGCTAGGAATAAGGCTAGGTTGGTTGCTCAAGGTTTCACTCAAGTTGAAGGTCTAGATTTTGATGAAACTTTTGCTCCTGTTGCTAGATTAGAAGCCACAAGAATTTTGTTAGCTTTTGCTGCATCTAAAGGTTTTAAGCTATATCAAATGGATGTTAAAAGTGCTTTTCTTAATAGCTACATACATGAGGAGGTTTATTTCAATCAGCCACCAGGTTTTGAAAATTCAGATTTTCCTAATCATGTTTATAAATTGTCCAAAGCCTTGTACGGTCTCAAACAAGCCCCTAGAGCATGGTATGATAGGTTAAAAACATTCTTACTTGAAAAGGGGTTTACCATGGGCAAGGTTGATAAAACTCTTTTTGTGCTTAAGCATGGCAATAACTCATTATTTGTTCAAGTGTATGTGGATGATATTATCTTTGGTTGTGCTTCTCATGATGTTGTGTCCAAGTTTTCAGCTATGATGAGTTCAGAATTTGAGATGAGTATGATGGGAGAACTCACATACTTTTTGGGGATGCAAATCAAGCAAACCAAGGAGGGTACCTTTGTGCATCAAACGAAGTATACAAAAGACCTCCTAAGGCGCTTCAACATGGACAAAAGCAAGCCTCTTCGGACACCAATGGGAACAGCGACAACACTTGAACTTGATGAAGATCGTGAACCCGTGGATCAGAAAGAATATAGAAGCATTATCGGATCACTTTTGTACCTCACGGCATTAAGACCGGACATATAATTCAATGTATGTCTTTGTGCACGGTTTCAAGCCTCCCCACGTGCTTCACGTCGTCAAGCATCAAAAGTATTCTAAGGTACTTACATGGAACTCAAGAATTTGGCATTTTTCTTACTTCTTCCTCAACCATTACTTTGAAAGCTTTTTTGGATGTTGATTTTGGGGGTTGTTGGATTGATAGGAAAAGTACTTCTGGTGCTTGTCATTTTCTTGGTAATTCACTTGTTGCTTGGTACTTTAGAAAAAGAAACTCAGTTGCACAATCCACAACTGAATCTGAATATGTAGCCGCTGCTAGTGCTTGCTCACAATTTCTTTGGATTGTTCAAACACTTAAGGACTATGGGGTCGATCTACATAGTGTTCCACTGTTTTGTGATAACACTAGTGCGATCTGCATTGCTAAAAACCTCGTGCAATATTCTAGAACTAAGCACATTGACATTTGGTATCACTTTCTCTGTGATAATGTTGAAAAAGGAAACATTGTACTTACCAAGTAGATACCGAACAACAATTGGCTGACATTTTTATAAAACCTTTGGATTTCACTCGTTTTTGTTTCATTCATAGTGAAATAGGGGTTATGCATCCTCATGGCTTAAATTGAGGGGGAGTATTGAAACTTGGAAAGTCTATGTGTGAATCTGAACTTAAAATAATATAAGCATAGTATTTCATACATATATGACTTTGTGATTCCTTTTACATGTTGAAAGTTCTTACTACATTACCCGTGTCATACATTTTGTAGTTTTTGCCATGTCTAGTAATTGGAATAATTACTTACACTAAATATGGTCATGGTTGAACTTTCTTGGTGTTTTGAACTTGTTGCATGCTCACAAGTGCTTTTAATAATGAAAAATTAATCAATCAACTATTCACATGTTGATCTTTTATGATCAAATAAAAATGAAAAAATATCAAGAGAATATGCATGCATCGCACTTCTTCTTTTGAGATGACTTATCATTGCACTTAGATATTAACTTGGAAGAAGTTGTGTATGACTAAAACCATGTCCTTAAGCTTCTGATTGTCAAATGACATAGGTTTGGCTTGGTTGGTTAGAATAAGGCAGATGTGCATATAATCTTTTGCAAATATCATATGATCAAAATTTGTGCTTTGAAAAATAATAAAATGCAGACTACAAGTGTCATGCTTTCAGGTTTTGAAATAGTTAAGTTTGTGAGATCATGACTTGCTAAATTGGAAATTACATTTGATCTCTAGCATGGCTTACACTACTTTATGTATTTCATTGATGTGATAGTGTAAGTTACTTGATAGTATGACTTGGATGAGCTTTGTTTTATATGTATATGTTATAATATGCTCATAACAATTAAAATTTGTCTTATAAACCTTGTTGTATACATTGTCAAAGGGGGAGAGACAATATGTGAATTTTTAAAGATAAGTATGCAAGAGGGAGAAATTGATTACACATTGCACATATTCACAACTGTTTTTGGCACGATTCTTCTCAGGGGGAAAACTTCTTTTTCTCATTTTATTTCTGTTATACAAAGG
The DNA here is from genome assembly GCA_036927565.1 of Tuctoria greenei. Taxonomy (NCBI): domain Eukaryota; kingdom Viridiplantae; phylum Streptophyta; class Magnoliopsida; order Poales; family Poaceae; genus Tuctoria; species Tuctoria greenei. The sequence goes on along the minus strand of JAYESD010000001.1, from coordinate 51,446,908 downwards.
GGGAGAAATTGTTTTCAAAACTTTTAAATGAATAAGCCAATGTTATGATCTTAAGTGGTGTTGCCAATGCATTCATCAAGGGGAAGATTATGAGACCTATGTGTGCTGAATACATTGGCTTTGACAATAAAAGTTTTGAATGCTGCCATAACATCTTTTTAGCAAGGTCCGACTTTAGCTCTGGCATGTCTTTGATAGCTCCGGCATGTCTTTGTTAAGCTCTGATATATTTTTGCTAGGTCTGACTTATGTTGGTTAGTTCCGACATGTTTTTCTAGCTCCGGCACTAGGTTGTACTAGCTTTGGTAAGCTCCATCTCAAGCTCCGGTAGTTTTGGCAAGATTCAGAGCTTCATCGTAATGTTCCTGCTTTTACTGTGAAATGTTTTGAACTTGCTTTACATTGTTGAAAAGATTGCTTAGTATTCATTTTGTAAGTTTTTGGTGTGTTTTGGTGGTTAAGGCTGATATAATTTTGCTATGGTTTGCAACATGCTTATGTGAGGTGCTCACGTAAGATGTTGTAGTTTCGGAACTAACGAGAGTCAAGTCGAGGACTTGTGCTCAGAAGTATTGGTTGTTTATTCATGTGCAGGTGTTGCTTGAGTTCAAGACATGGCTGGTGACGGGATCCATTGCACTTTTCTTAGGGAGAAGATGAGGTTCAACAACCAAGTTCGGGAGGAATTGTGGTTGAGTTGATCGGGAGGTTGCGCAACATGTTTGAATCAAGAACAATGCATATGAAGGTATCGTGGATGTTGTTGGAAGATGTTTCCATGTATGGAAGGAGTGCATGGACGTGGCTACATGGTTCCGAGGCGTGATGAAGAGATGTGGACGTAAAGAATCGGTCGGAAAGGTCCAACTGACTAGGTTATGGACTCAAGCAGCGGCTGAGTCGTGTTGGACTCAAATATGGAAAGATTTGAGTTGGTTATGATAGGATTTCGTGTGGTTCACGAATTTGAGTTGTTTTAGGAATGTGTGATACGTTCCTAGGGTATTTGGAAGTCTTAGGATTGCTTCTATCTGCGTATAGAAGAGTCTTTAGCAGTTATAGAAAGTTTCAATTCGTGAACTGAGTAGGATTAGAGTCCTAGTTAGATTTGGGTTGGCCTAAGGGCAGGTTATATAAGCAAGGGAGGTCAGAGCTCATGGTAGATGACTTTGGAGTGGTTCCTCTTGTGTTCTATTGAATAAAGATCGTAGTTTAAAGGAGCTTTTGTGCCCTGTTCGTCCGACTTGTTCCAGACAAGTTTTTCTCGTCGAGTTTTCTGCACAGGACTATCTTTCTTTGGTGGTTTTATCATAATTCGAGTTTTACAGATCCAATTGACGTGATTCTTTTTGAATTGTCTTCACAACTTGATTATCTATCATATGTCAAAATTTCACGGTCATTGGATTTGTGGTTTCTGATCTACACGAGTTTCTTTGCAGCATTCCAGAACCGTTTTTCTCGGGTAGGACAGATTGACCTTTGTTCAATTTTTCAATCGTAACTTGAGTTACTCTCGACAGATTTGAGTGATTCTTGTTGTGTCTTCTTAGTGACTTGATTCTCTCTGATATCAATTGCTTTTGTCATGGGGAAACACATTTATATTATTCTCACACATGATTTCTTTAATAGATCGTTTTTTCCCCCGAAGGGGTTGGGATTTAATTGTTTCCGCTGCGTAATATTTTTTAATCTACCATTCATCCCCCCTCTGGTAGCTTTTCACGTGCTCTTTGATCCTAAAAAACCAAGTTCGATCAAGCTGAACCAAGCCAACTCAAGTACACTCTCATACAGTCAACAACCACCCTGTGGAGTAGTGTATTATGCTCAAGCGGCCCGAAGCATGTAAAAATCCCCTGTGTCACCGTCTTGTTCATAATATCACGCGTGCCCCAACCGAACACGAACCTCCGCGGACTATGCTTTAGTAGTACCGGGGGAAGTGTCATAGCAATACTTTGACATTTCATTTTGGCACGCCTGGTAGGGGGGCACTTTTTTGGATCGATGAGCCTCACCACGATGGTGAACTCTCAGACCATCGCCGGCTCCTCTCAACCCTCGCTCCATGAACAGAGAAGGGAGGATGGTGACACTTCCCGCTCCATAGCGGGCTGACCCAGCGGACACACGCTTCGTGTTCTGGTGGCTACTGTTGTCACACAACAGCTTTTTACCGCTACCCGCCGCCAGTGGGAGGTCCAAAGTGTGCAGCCTGCTTAGCCTAGTCTTGCACTAAGCCTATGCCCTGTGACCCTAAGCCTATACACTTGCCTCATGGCTACGTCTACCATGGCAGCAACGACGCCACCAGCTAATTGTGACCTATCCGGTCTCCTTGGTTTTTTTTCGAAGTCCCATGGCATTGAACGACCTTTCCCATGAAAAGCTAATGCGAATAGAGGGTCCGGAGTGCGCAGTCTGCTTAGCCTGGTCCTACACTCTAAGTATGCGCACTCTACCTTTCTTGCGGCTCAATACTGGGGGTCCGGAGTGTGCTATCTGCTTAGCCTAGTCCTGCACCCTAAGTATGCACACTCTACCTTTCCAATGCTGAGGCTGAGTACTGGGGGGCCAAACGTCCCCCGAAATCCGTGGGAGGTCAACAGTGTGCGGCCTACTTAGCCTGGTCTTGCACCCAAAGTCGTGCCCTATGACCCTAAGCCAGTGCACTCTTCCTCCACAGCACTGCGGTTTAGTACCGAGGAGTGAAAGGCACATGCTCCTGGACAAAGTAGTAGACAAAATCCGGAGACTGTCACCATGTTCACATAATTATGTTTAAATATTATGCATATTGTTCCCTTTTTCGCTCTGTTACATCTTTCAGTTTTCCCACAGTGGGAGTTGTGCTATCCTGCTGCAAACGGACAACCTGTAGTACCTGTGATGTGTTTGGATATTTCTGATAGTTTTCTCATTTGGTATCTTGTGCCCGCTAAATGGCCTACTCGCCTGAATACCAACACAAATGACAGGTCTGGAGTCGGCTAAAGAATTAGCCTGGTCCAGCACCCTAAGTACGCCACTCTACCTATTCTAGTGTTGCGTCACAGTAAGGCGGGTCCAGACAGCACACGTTCCTGTGTGAGGCAGCAACAAATACCTGAATACTGTCGCACTGAATTACTCAGGACCTGTAGTACGACTAAGGACCGTAAGCCACAACAAAAATTGAGGTCAAGAAGATTGTAACCAATGAGCACTATTACTCTTTCTGCTATCACTCTTGTGCATGACTTCACTCTTCTTCGAGCTCTGCCGTCAGACCTCAACCTCCGCCAATGGCACCTTCCTAGGGGGTCCACCATTGACATTCTTAGCGTCGATGGTGGACGCTCCCGCACCTTCACCAAGCTTCGTCCTTGGACCTCAAGCTCCCACACAAGCACTTTCCAGGGGGCCTAATGTCAACGTTCTTAGTGTCGATAGTGGACACTTCCACGCCTTCACCAAGTTCTGGCACTTCTGAGGGAGCCCGCCATCGAAGTTGATGATGGTGGCCCCACCTTTAGGATCATCGCCTCTCCCAAGGTGGGCCCAGGGGCCACCGTCGATAACCTGCAGACCAGGTACCCCTGCATATAAGGGAGACAAGACGTTGGGTTCCACCTCCCAAGAGGGAAAGTACCCAGAACCTACCACGAATCCCGTAGCTCCAGACCTGCCTCTCTACTAAGGGTGGCTCCAATGCTGCCAAGTGTCCCGCAGCTCCGGACCTGCCTCCCTACTAAGGGTGGCTTCGGTACTTCCATGTGTCTGTAGCTCCAGATCTGCCTCCATGCCAAGGGTGGCTCTGGTGCTGCCACTTTCTCCTCAGCTCCGGAAGGCGTCAAGTACACTCAAGACTGCATCAACGCGCCATCAACATAACATTATTGTGTCTTCAAGACACCTTAGTGCACTATGAAGACCATTAAGTCATCATAACATGTTAGTGCACCATCAAGACCATTAAAGTGTCATTAAGGTGTGTTAATACACTTTTATGACTAATTAACCCGGGGCCACCTGTCGGGCCCCGGACATAATGTAACATGTCAGCCCTTCACCTATAAAAGGACCAGACAGCCATGACAGAAGAGGGAGGGCTCTCTCACACCTTGCTTAGACAACATAACACAAACCCCGTGAATGTAGGGTATTACGCCTCCCGACGGCTCGAACCACGTGAAAATCCTCCGTGTTCATCGTGCTCGTAGATCCTGGAAATTTGCCCCTCCTAAAAAGAACCTCCGCGGACTGCTCCTTAGCAGGTCTGGGGGGAAGTGTCACAAAAACACCATGACAACGTCTCTTCTTAGTGTTACCATTGAAATTATCTTTCATACTCCAAAATGGGTGCTTTATTGGAATGTAGCATCGATGTCCCATGTACACTATTTTTTGTGACTCGCTCAAATATTGTGAGTATGTTTCTCTTAAACAATGTGAACATCTGCAACCTACTTTCTTACTCTGTCCGAACAAGTTATGTGCTACTGGAGAATCACTAACAGTCACAAATAAAATGGCTTTGAGACCAAAGTACTCACACTTGTGGTCATCCCAGACCTGCACTCCATCGTTATACCACAACTGCTTCAGATCTTCAACAAGAGGTCTAAAATAAGTGTCGATGTCATTCTCAGGTTGTTGTGGCCCCGGTATCAGTCCCGACATCGTAATATATTTTCGTTTGTTGTGCAACCAAGGAGGAAGGTTCAAAATTGTTAGCACAATTGGCCATGTGCTATGTGTGCTATTGTTCAAACAAGGATTAATGCCATCAGTGCTCATTGCGATCTTAATATTCCTAGGATCAATGGCAAATTCAGAATTTCGTGAATCAAAGTTTCGCCACTGTGGGCATCAGCAGGATGTCTTATCATTCCAACATCCTGCTTATGCTTCTCTTTGTGTCATCACAACAATTCTTACTCATTCTTGTTTGCAAACCAACACTTCAAACGAGGAATGATAGGAAAGTACACAAAGACATTTTTAGGCCCTCTTTTTCTTCTATTGCAGTTCTGGTCATCACTAACGTCTTTCCTACAATTGAATCGGTTGACTCCACAAATAGAGAATTTCCCGAGGTTTTCGTACTCAGGTCCACGATATAGAATGCAATCATTCTTGCACGCATGGATTTTCTCCACCTCCAAACCCTGTGGACAGATTATCTGTTTTGCCTCATAAACTATTGTAGGGACTGCATTACCTTGGGGTAACATGTCCTTAGGGAGCGTCAACAATTCCTTAAAACTACAATCACTCCATCCATTGCTCGCCTTCAATTGGAAAAGTTTTATCATTGCACATAGTCTGGTGTACCTAGCCACACAACCATGATACAATGGCTTCTCCGAGTCTTCTTGCATCTCACTGTAATTTGCATGTTCACCATCATTGTGGGGACCAGAATCTCGACATCCAAGGATCTCATTCGGTGGTGTCGTGAGATGCGACACCCAACAGTATACAAGAAAAGAACAAGAATAAAATACAATACTAACTCTTTATTTATAAACACAGCGGAAGTTTTACAATTTATAACTGAGGAAGGAAGTCTTTACATCATACTACGCTTTCAACACTAGTTATGCATGAGTAAAGTTGTCCATGCCCTCGGACGCTTTACACTAGCAGCACTCACAGATATCGGCGGCGCGCAGGGCTCCTACTCAGCCGTGAACCCAAAAGCGTAAGGCATTGTAGTTAGGTCCTTCATCAACGGTATAACCTGCAAAAACTCGTTAACTCCAAATGTGAGCATAAGGCTCAGCAAGACTGACCCGTCTCACTAGACATATGTAGAGGTGAATACTAAGCATAGGTAAGGAATAGCATAAAGGACTCACCTACCAGTGGATCCTTATTATCATATTTTAAGTAGCAAATGACATTCTTCAGGCATAGCACATCTTAGACTCCACAATCAAACAAGAAACGCTTTGCTGATGATATGACATGCCCAAAGCACATAATGCTATTACAGGATAAGTCTTCGGAAACTATAAAATTTTAATTGTGCTATCTCTAAGCCACACAAGGCTGCATAGCAATTATAATTCAATACAATAAATTTTCCTGGATTTAGTATTTACTACATCACGACAGCGACGGACAAGTGGTACTCAAGTAACCGCGAGGGACTTGCTTGCAATCAGGACACACCCGGACAGTGCACACCCGTGTGGGAGACACCTACGTGATATCCTCCCCATGTCATATGTGGCCACCTTTCACCCAAGAGCCCAATGTCAACAAACCTCTATATCCTGAGCAAAAGGTCCCCTACACGGACACGTCGAAGTTGCCCGCTAGAAGATTTACACCTTTATGCCTTCACATCTCCATTCAAGGACAACCGAGGAGTCTCCACACTACAGTCTAGAGTTACATTAGTTTTTTGGGCCCATATCCCATTATGCAACCGGTACAGTTCAAGTTTGCCCAATGGTGCCGCATACGGCACAGTCCTCAAGCGACACAGGCAAGGCTATGTGCCCGAGACTCCATCTCGTCGACTCCTATTCCTACTGCCCGGTCTCGTATTCATTTCATACACCATTGTTTCATCTTTCACCCTTATACGAACTGTTATTCCTATCTCGCGAGTAGATTCCAACTACTCGACTTCTACTAGTATATCTACACTATTAGCATTGGCAGTTCTACATGTCAAGTTGTAACCTTTTCAGACCTCCCATAGGATTTGTGGATATGCAAGTGGAGTATCAAACACCTTATACGTAATGCACAATATCAACTGAAGACGTAAATGAATAAAACTGGAAAACTTTGAAAAGATCTTAAATGCAAACTGGGGCTTGCCTTACTTTGCGACTCAAGTAAATGTCAATTGTTAGTGGTCCTCCTTTAAAGACTCCGCCAAGGACTTCAAGTGGACACCCTGGCCTTCTCCTCCAAGCGACACTTCTTGTCAATATCGATCAATACACGACATGCATATATGAATGCTAGTAAATTATAATGTATATATAGTTCATAAGCTTATAACTATGGTTATAGTGAGTGAATGATCTTAGTTGGATTTGGGATTTTTATGGTAGATGTTAGGGAATACAAGGGAGACTCTTGCAAAGAACAGGAGATGATCAAAGAAGTTTGTTGTTCCTAAAAATTATGGTAAGCAATAACCTTCTCTAAATTTTTGGTTGAAATTTTGGATACCTATCATGGCTAGAAGTGGTTGTACCATGTAGAGGGGGTCTCACTGGTTCTAGGAAAATTTGTTTCACAATTTTCTAAGTTTTTGTGAAAGAGATATTGAATTCTAAAGTTGCTAGGAATTTCTGGAATTATTTTATAACTGAATTTAGTTTTTCAATTAACATTCAGATTGGGAATTGAATTTGGACCAGGATATTAGGTCTAATAAATCTGAAATTTTTATAGGAGCTAGTATATGACTAAAGACAGGTTCAGTTCAAATTTGGGACATAACAAGGCAACTGAAAATCTGTAATAATTCAATGAAGGAAAAAGGCAATTGAATTATACCGAAATTCATACAGGTTTTCATACCAAACTAACTGTACAAATTGAAAGTTCAGATCATAAGGGTTATACAGGATTTTACTTGAGATATTTAGAGAAAGTATACTAAGAGAAATTGAATTTAGAAGTTTGATTAAATTCCTGGTTATAGTTCTATTTTATAACTGAACAGCAGAAAGGAATTTGGGATTTAATTAGGTTATACAGGTTCAATGGCTCCCAAACTTTTCTGGTAACCAAGCACAGGACAAAGTATTTTATATGAATTTTGGGGATTTTTCCAGTGGAAGGTTCAGCTGAGAAAAATCTATTTGTATTTGGAAGGATTGCATTCTACCGAATTGAAAACTGGTTTTCATAGATCCCAATTGTTACTAACAGAAACTAGAGCTCAAGAGCTTTCAAACAAAATTTGTTTGAAGATTTTTGGAGCAATATACAGAGAGTTGTAGATTTTCTAATTTGGAACCAAATCTTTAATAAAATTCCAAGGGGAAAATTTGAATTAAACATTGGGCCCCACGGTTTTAAATGGACCACTGGCATTCAAACCACACGGGGCCACAGAGAAAACCGCGTAGCGATAACAAATCCTGTGGCCACACCTGATCCGACGGGGGACCAACAGACGCTGACACGCGGGGCCTGCGGTGTGATCGTCAACCTCCCGTTGCGGGCGGCGCCTAGGGCTACAGCAGCGGCGCGCTCTGGCGAGCCTCGCTGGAACCAAGTTCCCGACCACTTCAGTGCTTGGTTTTTACCCCCTAAGCTTAAAATCACGCTCTCAACACGATGGTGGGGTCGGTGAAGACCACAGAGGACCGAAACTCTGCAGCAACGACGGCGGCGGAGCTAGGGTTCTGGTGATGTCGGAAACCTGACTTTCTTAGCTCAAACTCACCGTCAAATGATAGGAAACGCTCCTGGGACCATGAGGGAGGTGATAGTGAGGTGCAATCATCGTTTAACGGCCGGCAAACAAACGTAGACGGCGACAGGGGCAGTTTTTCAATGGCGGAAGGAAGAACTCATGATTCTAGAGCTCTGGTTGATCATTTTTGATGATTCCAGTTCGAGAGGGTGTGCAAGGAAGTGAAGAAACTATTCTCAAGCAATTGTGAAGAATAATTATGTGTGCACACCGAATTGAAACGGAAACCTCATGAGCTCATATGCTTCAGCCGAGACTAAAACGTTAATAATTTGCTCGATACTCACGTAAATGAGGAACGGCTTTCACCATCGTGCAGAGTGTGTCCTGGCGCTCCACTTTTCTGTTGTGGTCAAGAGCTGAGGTGGCCTGAGTCGGGGGCACAACGGTGGAACAGAGAGGCGATGGTGAGTCCCTCCCGAGGTCCACCGGCGGAACTGCAAAATCATCGTCGATGGTTGAGGAAAACATCACCGTAGTTTCACCGGTTGATAGAGAAGAGGGTGGCGCATGATGTTGCTATTGAGAGCTTGGCGAGAGAGGCTTCCGGTTGGCTGGCAACGGCTGTGCGGCACCGGATGTCGGAAACTGCACACGGTAGCAAAATTGAGCAGAGCTTCGGCTCAGCGTGAGGGAGGAAGAAAAATCAACAGTAGAAGTGATAAGGAGGAGCAGGGAGCGATATTTGTAGGGATCTAGAGGAGGGACAGCTAGGGCCGTCACGCCGGTGCATGCCGTCGCGGTGTCGAGCAGGGAGAGAAAGGCTGAGGCGGTAATTCGTTTGACTGGCTGACATGCGGGCCCCACTACTTCCTCTCTCCCTCGTCTGTTGTTTAAAATTCCACCTCAAACATTGCTCAAAAATTCTCAAAATTTGCAGGCAGGCTAAGAAAAATATGAGGAATCAAAATCTGCAATCAGATTCCGAATTGGACACAGTTTGTTTCAAATTCAAATTCAAATTTGAATTCAAACCTCTCCAATGACATCAATGAAATGAATAGTAACTGAGGTTCATAAATCCCCAAATTTTGAAGCAAAGCTTCTTGAACCATAAAGGGTCCTAGGGAAAAATTTTGAGTTGGCTTGGACCAGGTTATGTGCAACGTTCAAATTCGAAATTGACGAGGATTAAACCCTCTGTATGTGTCCAAATAATTGGAAGACGTGCTTCAAAAATCTTGAAACTTTACAAAGAAGCTATTTATAATATTAGAAGGCCATGGAAAAATTTAAATCCTTAGATTTGAATATTTTTGACAGGGCCAAATATACAGTAGCATATTCAATTTGTAACTAATTTGAATATATATTTGGTACTGCATATTAATTTGACCTAGCAATCTCCATTCAAATAATTCGAAAATTTGCATAGCGGTCAATAGAATTAATCTAAGATTATTGGTGAAGTCCACTCCTCATGTTAATAAAATTTAAGCATGAGTGGAAGAAAAGATTTGATGAGATCAAGTTCATAAGCATAGCTATATTTGATCTCCATGAGGGTTGATAACCAACTTACAACTGAACTTCATATGAAGGAAAAAATGGGATTTTACATTCCTCCCTTCTTAAAAAAAATCTCGTCCCGAGATTACAAAAGCAAGCATAAAAGGAAAAGATCTAATGAACATATGCTGCTAACAAGTCCGGATAGTTTGTTCTAAGATAATCCTCGCTTTCCCTTGTTGCTTCTTCAGTGGTATGGTTGCCCCACAAGACCTTGTAGAAATGCAAGGTGCGGCTTCTTGTGGTGCGAGTCTTCCCATCGATGATCTTGACCGGATGCTCAAAATAAGTGAGATCAGGTTGTAGAGCTTCAAGATCTTTCGAGCAGACTTCAGCTGGGGATTTGAGACACTTCCGCAACTGAGAGATGTGGAATACATTGTGAATTCCAGAGAGAGATGCCAGTAACTCCAGACGATAGGCTACAGGTTCGCATTTCTCAGTGATAGCGAACGGCCCAATGTATTGTGGAGCCAACTTTCCCTTCACTCCAAAACGATGAATTCCTTTCTTTGGAGATACACGAAGGTAAACATGATCCCCAATGTCGAAGTGAAGAGGTCGACGTTGTTTATCTGCATAACTCTTCTGTTGAGATTGAGCAGCCTTGAGATTGGCTTGGATCACTCGCACTCATTCTTCAGCTTCGTTGACAAGATCAATGCCATATATCACTCTTTCACCAGACTCACACCAATTCAAAGGTGTGCGACACCTCCTGCCATGGAGAGCTTCATATGGCGCCATTTGGATACTAGCTTGATAACCATTGTTGTATAAAAACTCCGCCAATGGTAGATGATCATCCTAATTTTTACCATGGTGGATGGCACAAGCTTGTAGCATGTCCTCAAGTACTTGATTTACTCGCTCTGTCTGACCATCAGTCTGCGGATGATAAGCAGAGTTTCGAATCAACTTGGTACCTAATGATGTGTGGAGCCTCCCAAAATCGAGCAACAAATAAGGCTCCACGATCTGAAATGATAGTGCGGGGCACTCCATGTAAGCACATGATCCTGGTGATATACAACTCTGCATATTTGGGGGCACAATAGTTGGTGTCGACGGGGATAAAATGAACTGACATGGTCAACCGATCAACTATCACCCTAATCGAATCATGCTTACGGAAAGTGAGAGGTAACCCTACAATGAAATTCATGTTGATGTCTTCCCACTTCCATGCCAGTATGTTCAAGGGTTGCAACTGTCCGGCTTGCCTCAAATGGTCGGCTTTCACTCGCCGACATGTATCACATTCGGATACATACTATGCTATCCCTCGCTTCATCTGGGACCACCAGAATTTGTTCTTCAGATCTTGGTACATCTTGTTGCTACCCGGATGAATAGAGTACTTGGATAAGTTGCTTCATCCAAGACCTCCTTTCGGAGCTCCATGTCATGGGGTACGACTATACGGTCTTTAAACCAAATAGTACTGTGATCATCACATTGGAAGCATTTCATCTCCCCCTTCTTCATCCTTCGCCGAATGTGCGACATTCCTTGTCTTCCTTTTGAGCCTCTACAATATGTTCACTGATGGTAGGAATGAGAGCCAGATTATAGAGCACTACATATGGAACCAAGTATAAACTCAACTCATCCTCTTCCATTGAAGTGATGGACAGATGATTAACATGACACTTGTGGCTCAGCACATCTGCAACCACATTTGCTTTGCCAGGATGGTAGTGGAACTCAATCTCATAGTCTTTGATTAACTCCAACCATCTTCGTTGTCGCATATTCAAGTCTTTCTGGGTGAAAATGTACTTCAAACTCTTGTGATCAGTGTAGAGATGCACTAGATTGCCTAATAGATAGTGCCTCCACATCCTCAATGCAAGCACCACAGCAGTGAGCTCAAGATCATGAGTCGGATAATGCTGCTCATGGTTCCGAAGCTGCCGTGATCCATAAGCGATCACCCTCCTATCTTGCATCAATACACAACCCAAACCAATCCCACATGCATCACAATAAACGTCAAATGGTTTGGTTGTGTCCGGTTGAGCCAACACTGGTGTTGTTTTGAGGTGTTTCACCAAGGCTTGAAATGTTTCTTCACATTCTTTAGTCCATATATAATTTATCCCCTTCTTTAGTAGTTCCTTCATTGGTTTAGCTATCTTTGAGAAACTCAGAATGAACCTCCGATAATAGCCAGCCAAGCCAAGTAAACTGCGAACTTCATGTACGGACTTGGGAGATTTCCACTTCAGGACTTGTACAATTTTGCTTGGATCAACCGCAATACCATCAGTCGAGATGATGTGCCCTAGAAATGGCACTTGGCGGATCCAAAACTCACACTTGCTGAACTTTGCATACAGTTTGTGATCCCTTAATCGTTGCAGCACAATATGCAAGTGTTTAGCGTGTTCTTCTTCAGATTTAGAATACACCAAGATGTCGTCAATGAATACCATGACAAACTTGTCCAACTCCGGCATAAACACCGAATTCATGAGATACATGAAGTGAGTTGGTGCATTAGTCAACCCAAAGGACTTGACGAGATACTCATATAGCCCATACCTCATTGAGAATGTGGTTTTTGGAATGTCCTCAATTCGAATCTTAATCTAATGATAACCTGAATGAAGGTCCATCTTCGAAAATACCTTAGCATCCACTAGTTGATCGAATAAGATATCAATGCGTGGTAGTGGATACTTGTTCTTGATGGTGACAGCATTCAGTGGATGATAGTCCACACACAACCTCAACGTCTCATTCTTCTTCTTCACAAACAATGCAGAACAGCCCCAAGGTGATGAACTTGGGTGAATAAAACCCTTGCTAAATATGTCATTCAGCTGCTCCCTCAATTCCCCAAGTTCCTTCGATGCCATCCTATACGGCTTCCTCGAGGTTGGCATGGTTCCCGGTGCAAGTTCAATCTTGAACTCGACGTCACGTTCTGGTGGCATGCCAGGAAGATCATTAGGAAACATGTCTGGATATTCACGCACCACTGGAATATCCTCAAGCCTCTTGGCACTTGTGTGATGCACCGCTGAGACTCTTGGTGCGGTATCCAAAAGATTTAAAGTGTTGCTACCATGGGATTGAGAATTAAGTTGGACAGTCCGTGAGCTGATATCAAAGATAGTTCCAAGATGTGTCAACCATGACATCCCCAAGATGAGGTCAATCCGGTGACCTTCCAAAATGATTAGGTTCACCGGATAGATACTTCCACCCATGCACAGAGGTGCTCGAGAAACAACCTCATAAGCTGAAATATTGCCTCCAAGTGAACTGATACGGAAAGGATGTGAGACAGTCACAATTGGCACTTGATGTTTCAGCACAAAAGACTTGCTCATAAAGTTATGAGTAGCTCCAGAGTCAAACAGAACGACTACTAGTTGATCATGTAAACTAAACATGCTTGCTAAAACAGGTTCTCCTTCTGGAATGTCCTCAATTGCAACATAATTAACACTGGCAGACTTCGATGAGGTTTTCTTTTTAAGTTTAAGGTGCTGATCATACTTTTTGGAAAAGGACAATTGGACATAGCCATGTTCCGCCTTGCGACGTTCTCGTACTAAATGCATCCCCTGATTTCCACTGAATTGGGATGGACTGACAAAATTCACATCTTGCAGAGATGGGGCCGCAAGAGTGAGATCATACTGCTGCATGGAGGACCAGGACACACTTGCACACTTTGATGAGGTGCAAGTAAAATCTCCACTGGATAGGAGTGATACTGAATCTGTTGTGGTTGCTCACTTGACCACAGCTCTCGACTGGATGGTAAGCAATACACCGTTCAATCTTCCTGAGGAACATCACTAATAATCTCCTATGATGCCTTCCTCTTGCTCTTCTCCGCCTGATAGCGAAAAGTTGCATCCTCCTGAACAATAGCGGCATCAACCAAGTCATTGTAGTTGCCGTTATTGAATAACGTCAGTTGAGCTCGAAGCTTGACGTTCAGTCCTCGAAAGAAACAACCACACTTCAACGCCTCGGTATTCACATACTCAGGCGCATATTGAGCCAAACGATTGAACGCCTTGGAGTATTCACGAGCACTCATTTCTTCTTGCTTCAACTCCACAAATTCCTCTAACTTGGTTTTAATCATCCCATAAGATATGTGGCGTGCACGGAAAGCATCACGGAATTCCGGCCAGGTAACACGATGACCATCAGGGATAGTGGTGAGATATTCAGACCACCAAGCTCCTGCGGATCCGTGAAGTTGTTGAGCGGCAAATAAAGCCTTCTGATATTCGTCACACTGGAGTAACTCAAACTTGGCTTCAATCACCCGGAGCCAATGACCCGACTCCAATGGTTCCAAGGCTTCTGTGAAAACTGGTGGTTGAGTTGCCAAGAAATCCAGATATGTGACTTGAGGTTGATCAAGTAGTCAAGCCTCAGGTTGAACACTCTGCTGTACCAACGTTTGCAGAGACTCGACCATCCTTGCTAAGACTTCTGCCAATCCAGGTGATGATGGCACTTGTGGTAGAGTTGCGTCATCTCTACCATGAGCAGAAATACCCGGTTCACCCTCAAAATAAGTGTGATCCATGCTGCAAGGGTGAGCATTATGGTTAAGATCCAAAGTTGTAATACCAACTAGAATCATAATAAAGAACGTAACATGCATCACTTTACAATGCAGTAGGCAAGATGTAAATAAAGATTAGAACATTGAACTAGACCCAAATAAGTGATACTGCTCACCAAATACTTAACATGGTGTTTCAACTTGATGTTAAACTATTATGTCGAGTAATCACTCCAGACATGATGAGTGACACAAGGAGGTGAAACTAAAAAGATTTGAGCCGATAACATCGCATACTGTTATGCTGTCCATTTTCTGGTCTATCAGACCAGTCTGTAGAAATGTAAATTATTTCTCACAGTTAAACGCAAAATTTGATCTGGAGTTCAACTACAAACTTGTAGTACACTCAAAAACCATTCCAGAATGTATTCATTTTTCCCATAGAAATTCTGTAATGGAAGATATAAAAGTTTGATTAACGGTTGCAAGACAGTTTGAATCTGGAATATGAACTTCAGTTCTGTTCCAGCGTACCATCCTGTATGAATTTGAAATTTGCTCGCAGTAAATGGCAGGAATAGGATTTGAGTTGAATACAAAAGTTTTATAGAACTTCATAAAATTTCGAGGTTGTACTTGAACACCTCCAGGTGAGCTCTGGATTAAAAGTTATACAGGTTTGAAGTTCACTAATATTTCCTGGAAATTTTGACAGAACCTCCCCTGGATATGTGGGTTTTTGTCCACAGTTTATACAGGTATATCAAAACAATATCTTGAGGTAATGACAAAATAAACATGGTACCAAATCATGTTAACTTTCCAGAAATAAATTGGTTCAGGCTTACGAAGTCGTTATACAGGTCAAAGGGCGCGTTTGCGACAATTGGAATTGGGCTCTGATAATGAAAGATTCAGACCAGGAGTTGAATAGAAAGTTGATAGAGGACTTCCTAAGATTTCCAGAAATGTATATATATGACCATGTCACTATTCTGTATCGAAAGATAGAGCTACCTAAACTTAACAGATGAATTGACTGTTGTTCAACAGCAGCCCTGCAGTTCACTATTTTAAGCTCAAAATTGAATTGCCTCAAATTTGAATTAGGAAAAACTTTAAATAACGAAACTGTAGATATCCTTCTACCCTTTCCAGATATGTATTACAATAAGGCAGAAGATTTTTCTACAGTGAGTTATTGCAAAATACAGAGACTGGTACAATGGTAGGGTCATTTGGAGCAGTTTAAGCATACCCCAAATTTCATCAGATTATCAAGGTTTTCTACCTTGATGGTCAACAGAAAAGTTGTAGAGGTACTCAAGAGATTTCCATACATACAGCATACCCCTAAGTTTATTCATAACAAACCAAGATTACAACCTGGCAAAGTTGAGCAAACTTCAGCCAGAAATCAAGAATCTTGGTTCTAACCCTTTGTTGAGTCGAAACTCATTTTGCGGAGTCCGAACCTACCAGCACCTAGTAAAAACGTAATGTAACCATTCTGACGTTGGGGATGGTCAAGTATCAAAGTCGATACTGACGGTACTACGTGCCTCACCAAAGAAAATTCTAACCGGTATATTCGGATACATTTATAGGTGGTCCTAGTATCGTTCCCTCGCAAACGTGTTCTACACGGGTCACTACCGTAGTTAGTGCTGTAGAAGACAAACAATCCCTTTTCACACCTTCACACCTCAAGGGCGGCACGGGGAAAACACGACAGGCAGTCACAATAATATATATATAAGTAAATGCATACGATCGAACGATGTCATGTCTCGAGGTACATGGTTGTACTACGTCTGTACAGCAAAGACTCCCGCACGACCGGGCTTATACATGCTCGGGCATATTTGTTTCGCATGCTCCCATAGAACATGAATAGTTCTAGAGACGCATACTATCGGGTTATACACCATCCGACGGGGGCTCCCACTAACTTTGAAGCACATTGGGGTACAGCGTGTCATAGGTTCTCAGAAACATGGAAAGTTTCAGAGACTCCTAGTAACATTTTCGTGCCAAGCCACGGAAATACTTCCATGCTACCTCTCGCATGGTGAGCTTACCTCAATTGATCCACTTGTAGTGGTGTACCTTACCTCTTACCTGACGTCGGAGCGTCGTTACAGAATTAATAACACATAAGTTAGTTTACCACCTTTATATCTTATACTAATAATATTCCTTATAAGGGCATATAATAATTCCTCACTCAAATCCTAATTTTTGAAAATATACCCTTTTCGAGTACACTGTTCCCAATGATGCTCTGATACCACGCCTGTGGGGACCAGAATCCCGACATCCAAGGATCTCATTGGGTGGTGTCGTGCGATGCGACACCCAATAGTATACAAGAAAAGAACGAGAATAAAGTACAATACTAACTCTTTATTTATAAACATAGCGGAAGTTTTACAATTTATAACGGAGGAAGAAGTCTTTACATCATACTACGCTCTCAACACTAGCTATGCATGAGTAAAGCTGTCCATGCCCTCAGACGCTTTACACTAGCAGCACTCAAAGATATTGGCAGCGTGTAGGGCTCCTACTCAGCCGTTAACCCAAAAGGGTAATGCATCATAGTTAGGCCCTTCATCAACGGTATAACCTCCAAAAAATCGTTAACTGCAAACGTGAGCATAAGGCTCAGCAAGACTGACTCGTCTCACTAGACATATGCAGGGGTGAATACTAAGCATAGGTAAGGAATATAATAAAGGACTCGCCTACTAGTGGATCCTTATGATCATGTTTTAAGTAGCAAATGACATTCTTCAGGCAAGGCACATCATAGACTCCACAATCGCACAAGAAACACTTTGTCGATGATATGACATGCCCAAAGCACGTACTGCTATTATAGGATAAGTCTTTGGAAACTGTAAACTTTTAATTGTGCTCTCTCTAAGCCACACAAGGTTGCAAAGCAATTATAATTCAATACAATAAATTTTCCTGGCTTCTTTAGTATTTACTACGTCACGACAGTGACGGACAAGTGGTACTCAAATAATTGCGAGGGACGGTGATTGCAATCAGGACACACCCAGACTGCACGACACACACACCCGCGTGGGAGACACCTACGTGCTCTCCTCCCTGCGTCATACGTGGCCACCTTTCACCCAAGACCCAATGTCGACAAACCTCTTTATCCCGAGCAAAAGGTCCCCTACACGGACACGTCGAAGTTGCCCGCTAGAAGATTTACACCTTTATGCCTTCGCATCTCCATTCAAGGACAACCGAGTAGTCTCCACACTACAGTCTGGAGTTACATCAGTTTATTGGGCCCGTATCCCATTATGCAACCAGTACAGTTCAAGCTTGCCCAATGGTGCCGCATACGACACGATCCGCAAGCGACACAGGTAGGGCTATGCGCCCGAGACTCCATCTTGTCGACTCCTATTCCCCCTGCCCAGTATCGTATTCATTTCATACGCCATTCTTTCATCTTTCACCCTTTATATGAACTGTTATTCCTATCTCGCGAGTAGATTCCAACTACTTGACTTCTACCGGTATATCTACACTATAGCATTGGCAGTTCTACATGTCAAGCTGTAACCTTTTCACCCCTTCCATAGGATTCGTTGATATACAAGTGGAGTATCAAACACCCTATATGTAATGCACAATATCAACTAAAGACGTAAATGAATAAAACTGGAAAACTTTGAAAAGCTCTTAAATGCAAACTGGGACTTGCCTTACTTTGCGACTCAAGTAAATGTCAATTGTTAGTGGTCCTCCTTTGAAGACTCCGCCAAGGACTTCAAGTGGACACCCTGGCCTTCTCCTCCAAGCGACACTTCTCGTCAATATCGATCACTACACGACATGCATATATGAATGCTAGTAAATTATAATGTATATATAGTTCATAAGCTTCTAACTATTGCTATAGTGAGTGAATGATCTTAGTTGGCTTTGGGATTTTTAAGCTAGATGTTAGGGACTACAAGGGAGACTCTTGCAAATAACAAGAGATGATCAAAGAAGTGTGTTGTTCCTAAAAATTATGGTAAGAAATAACCTTCTCTAAATTTTTGGTTGAAATTTTGGAGACCTATCATGGCTACCAGTGGTTGTACCATGTAGACGGGGTCTCACTGGTTCTAGTAAAATTTGTTTCACAATTTTCTAAGTTTCTGTGAAAGAGATATTGAATTCTAAAGTTGCTAGGAATTTCTGGAATTATTTTATAACTGAATTTAGTTTTTCAATTAACATTCAGATTGGGAATTGAATTTGGGACAGTATATTAGGTCTAATAAATCTGATATTTTTATAGGAGCTAGTATATGACTATAGAAAGGTTCAGTTCAAATTTGGGACATAACAAGGCAACTGGACATCTGTAACAATTCAATGAAATAAAAAGGCAATTGAATTATACAGAAAGTCATACAGGTTTCCATACCAAACTAACTGTACAAATTTAAATTTAAGGTCATAAGGGTTATACAGGATTTTACTTGAGATTGTTAGAGCAAGGATACTAAGAGAAATTGGATTTAGAAGTTTGATTAAATTCCTGGTTACAGTTCTATTTTATAACTGAACAGCAGAAAGGAATTTGGAATTTGATTAGGTTATACAGGTTCAATGGCTCCCAAGCTTTGTCTGGTAACAAAGAACAGGACAAAGTATTTTATGTGAATTTTGGGGATTTTTCCAGTGGAAGGTTCAGCTGGGAAAAATCTATTTGTATTTGGAAGGATTGCATTCTGCAGGATTGAAAACTGGTTTTCATAGATCCCAATTGGTACTAACAGAAACTAGAGCTCAAGGGCTTTCAAAGAAAATTTGTTTGTAGATTATTGGAGCAATCTATAGAGAGTTGTGAATTTTCTAATTTGGAGCCAAATCTTGAATTAAATTCCAAGGGGAAAATTTGTATTAAATAGTGGGCCCCACGGTTTTAAAATGGACCAGTGGCATTCAAACCACACGGGGGCCACAGAGAAAACCGAGTAGCCACAACAAATCCTGTGGCGACACCTGATCCGACGGGTACTAACAGGCGCTGACACGCGGGGCCCGCGGTGTCATCGTCAACCTCCCGACGCGGGCGGCGCCCGGGCCTACAGTGGTGGCGCGCTCTGGTGAGCCTCGTCGGAACCAAGTTCCCGGCCACTGCAGTGTCTGGTTTTGAGCCCCTAAACTTAAAATCACGCACTGAACATGATGGTGGGGTCGGTGAAGACCACGGAGGATCGGAACTCTGCGGCAACGGCGGCGGTGGAGCTAGGGTTCCGGTGATGTCAGAAACCCAACTTTCTTAGCTCAAACTCACCGTCAAATGATAGGAAACTCTCCTGACCATGAGGGAGGTGATAGAGAGGTGCAATTGTCGTTTAACGACTAGCAAACAAACGTCGACGGCGACAAGGGCGGTTTTTCAATGGCGGAAGGAAGAACTCATGATTCTAGAGCTCTGGTTGATCATTTTTGATGATTCCAGTTCGAGAGGGTGCGCAAGGAAGTGAAAAAAATTCTCAAGCAATTGTGATAAATAATTATGTGTGCACACCGAATCAAAACGGAAACCTCATGAGCTCATATGCTTCGCCCGAGATTAAAACGTTAATAATTTGCTCGATACTCACGTAAATGAGTAACGGCTTTCACTGTCATGCAGAGCGTGTCCAGGCGCACCACTTTGCTTTTGTGGTCGAGAGCTGAGGTGGCATGAGTCGGGGGCGCGACGGTGGAACAGAGAGGCGACGGTGAGTCCCTCCCGAGGTCCATCGGCGGAACTGCAAAATCATCGTCGATGGTTGAGGAAAACATCACCAAAGTTTCACCGGTAGATAGAGAAGAGGGTGGCACATCATGTTGCTATTGACAGCTTGGCGAGAGAGGCTTCCGGTTGGCCGGCAACGGCGACGCGGCGCCGGCGATCGGAAACTGCGCACGAGAGCGAAATTGAGCAGAGCGTCGGCTCTGCGTGAGGGAGGAAGAAAAATCAACCGTAGAAGTGATAAGGAGGAGCAGGAAGCGATATATGTAGGGATCTGGAGGAGGGACATCTAGGGCCATCGTGCTGGTGCATGCCGTCACGTTGTCGAGCAGGGAGAGAAAGGCTGAGGCGGTAATTCGTTTGACTGGCTGACCTGCAGGCCCCACTGCTTCCTCTCTCCCTCTTCTCTATTGTTTAAAATTCCAACTCAAACATTGCTAAAAAATTCTCAAAATTTTCAGGCAGGCTAAGAAAAATATGAGGAATCCAAATCTGAAATCAGATTTTGAATTGGACACAATTTGTTTCAAATTCAAATTTGAATTCAAACCTCTCCAATGACATCAATGAAATAAATAGTAACTGAGGTTCATAAATCCCCAAATTTTGAAGCAAAGCTTCTTAAACCATAAAGGGTATTAGGGAAAAATTTTGAGTTGGCTTGGACCAGGTTATGTGCAATGTTCAAATATTCAAATTGACGAGGATTAAACCCTCTGTATGTGTCCAAATAATTGGAAGACGTGCTTCAAAAATCTTGAAACTTTACAGAGAAGCTATTTAGAATATTAGAATGCCATGGAAAAATTTACAGCCTTATATTTGAATTTTTTTGACAATGCCAAATATACAGTAGCATATTCAATTTGTAACTAATTTGAATATATATTTGGTACTGCATATTAATTTGACCTAGCAATCTCCATTCAAATAATTCCAAAATTTGCAGAGAGGTCAATATAATTAATCTAAGATTACTGGTGAAGTCCATTCCCCATGTTAATAAAATTTAAGCATGAGTGGAAGAAAAGATTTGATGAGATCAAGTTCATAAGCATAGCTATATTTGATCTCCATTAGGGTTGATAACCAACTTACAACTGAACTTCATATGAAGGAAAAAAATGGGATTTTACAATCATTGTACTGATCATCGTCGCAATGTCTCTCGAGATGGCGTACCATCTCCTCCATGGTATGCACCTAAAACTCAATATCTTCATCGGTGAACCCTGATATATCTAGCTCGTTCACCATCGTCATGATCTTCTTTGACACAGGTAGGGAACCCTCTCTCCAGATATGAATCTCTCATCTCTGCTTCATTAAGCCCCTCCTCCCCATGTTTGTTCCAACATCGATAATCCAGCATGAATTCATGCGTGATCAAATGTGACCTTAACACTTCATCTATGCAATATCTCTTCTCATTCTTGCAATGTTTGGAAGGACAATAAATAATCCCTATAATGTTGTCCAATATGTATTTCTTCGCAAAATTGATAAATGCATGTACCCCTTTGATATATTCATTGCAAAGGCGCGACTCATACACCCAACTTTGACCCGGCGATATCTACGTACAGAAAGAAGAGCTAAATCAAAAAATTCGAAGCCACAGATAGTCAAGATCTAAAGGGGTCAAAAAATGGTAAGGAACAGGCGAAAAGGAGAGGACTGACCCTTTGTTTTAAGGACCACTGGTAATCACCGCAAGAATTTTAGAAGGGCATCTCCGAAGAGGGAAAGAATAGGGTAAGAATAGGGCAGATCTGACAGCCACTTGTTCTGCCATAGCTATGAGGTTGTAGAAGGGCAATAGAAAATCGATACAAACCTATTTAACGGTCATCTCTCTATAGAAGGAATGGGAGACGAGCCCGCTTCCATGACAAGGAGACGCGCCGGGTCGATGGGTATGGGAGACGTGCCCGCTTCGATTATAAAATGAGACGGGCGCCAAGGAAAGCTCGTCTCAGTTAGAATACAGATATGAGTCATGCTCTAAAGAAGCCCATCTCCCATTTGTCAGAGAAGAGGGCACGTCACGGATACTTACTTAACTGAGACGGGCTGTATAGTAACACGTCTCCTTGTATGTTCAACCGAGCCATGTCAGATCCTCGCTGAAGCGGGCTCGTCTCCTTTAACCATATCAGAGACGATCGCATTTGAGCTCGTCGCCCATCTTTGTCTCCTATTTGAGTTTCTTACGTAGTGTGGGGATCTTTATTGTATTTATCACATGTTATTTCCAGATCCACTAATATGGTTGAGGTGGTTGTATGTGGTTCAACCTTGATTAGCTTTTTTGGATGGATGGACATGTGAGCGCTTCTGGTATGTCGACTCATCTTGGATAAAAAATTTGTCTCTTAATCTACAGTAAGTCGTTGAGAGTTGTGTATTCAACCAGTGCTGACTCGAAGAGGGGTAGATGAAATTATTGTAGCTTGCCTGGGCTTGGAAGGTGACATGCTATGGAGATCCGTTGTACTTTAGAAAATGTGTACAACCTATGTAGATCATTTTTTAGGCTCCTTCATTACCCCTGGTCTTCTTAGAGCATGAGTGTGTCCCGAGCTAACCTTAACCTGCGCAAGTTATTAAAAGTTACAATAGAAGCTGATGACATCTCTCCACCAGAAGGAACCTTTCGATGTTAGACAGTGAGTGGGTATTCCATTACAATAGTAGGTGCACCATATTAGCTTGACCCAGGGTGTGTCTCTTTGATTACCTTGTCTAAGAACTTTTGTAGAAGTGACACATTTGTCAGGGCTACATGTCTGAAGCCTGTACCACCTCTGTTCTTCAGTATAGTGACCCTTTCCCATTTAATCAGATGTTTAGCATAGTAGAGTGGCCTTTTCTTGAGAAAATTATGAGGAAGATGGGTTTTGAGTAGATGGATTAAACTGATCATGACATGTGTCACCTTGATTAATTATCAAATTTGGATCAATGGAAACTATACCGATCGATCAAGCCACAACGTGGTTTACGAAGAGGGATCCTTTGTCACCGTATCTTTTTCTCATATGCGCCGAGGGGCTTTAAGCTATGCTAAACAAAGCAAATACAAATGCAGATTTGCAAGGAATCCGATTATGTCAAGGTGCTTCGGTTTTCAATCATTTATTGTTTGCAGATGACTTTTTTATGCTGATAAAAGATTCTAAAGAATGAGCCAAGACTCTGCAAAATATACTACAACTTTATGAAGGTTGTTCAGGGCAGCCGATAAACTATGACAAATCATGTGTGATGTTTAGTAAGAACACAAATAATAGTTGCAAGCGGGATGTGTTGACAGAACTTCACATTAGAGGGGAGGCTCGAACAGAAAAAATATTTGAGGCTGCCAGTGTACATTGGAAGATCAAAATTAAATACTTTTGAATATCTTAAGGAAAAAATGTGGAAATGTATTCAAGGATGGAAGGAAAGAATGCTTTCGAAGGCGGAAAAGGACATCTTAACAAAGGCTTGTGCCCAGGCTATTCCTATCTTTGCTATGTCATGTTTTGACCTGACAAAATCTTTATGCGAGCAAATGAGCAAAATGATATGTAGATATTGGTGGGCGCAGCAGGAGAAAGAGAACAAAGTCCTCTGGTTGAGCTGGGAAATTCTCACCAAACCAAAAAATGAAGGAGGGTTGGGTTTTAGAGACCTGTATGGTCTCAATCTGGCCATGCTGGCACACCAGGCTTGGAGATTGTTGGAAAATTCAGACTCATTGTGTGCGCAAGTGCTCAAGGCAAAATGTTATTCAAACACTTCTATATTACAAGCCCAACCTAGTGGATGTATGTTGTATTCTTGGAGGAGTATCCGAAAAGGGGTCAATCTGCTAAAGAAAGGGATCATCTGGCGTACTGGTAATGGAAGGAAAGTTAATATATGGATTGACCCTTGGATTAACAAATATAGCACCAGAAGACCAATAACGCCAAAAGGGCAATTCACTCTTGAGAAGGTACATGAACTGATTGATCAATCAACGGGGTATTGGAACAGTGAACTTGTGACAAATTTTTTCTGGGAAAAGGATGCTAAGGTTATCCTAGCAACACCCATTAGAGGTGATTTGGAAGATTTCATAGCCTGGCATTATGACAATACATGTCTTTTCTCTGTTAAATCTGCATATAGAATATATGCCACCTGTAGAGATGGTGCCAGCATCGACCTCTTCTGGCACTACTACAAAAAGCATTTTCACAGGCGCCTGGATTTTTCAAACACAGACGGTCCGTAAAAAAATGCGACTGTGATGGCGAATAATACAATAACTGTCTGTGATGACAGAACATCACAGGCGGTTCTCAAACAACAACCGTCCGTGGAAATCATGTATTTTCTCAGGCGGTTCTTAATTAAGAACCGCCTGTAATTTAGCTAACATCATAGGTGGTTCTTAATTAACCAACGCCTGAGAAAATACATGATTTCCACGGGCGGTTATTTTTTAAGAACCGCCTATGATGCTGCTAAGCTACTGTCAAGCTAATCCCTGCACAGCAAGCTCTTGTAGATGCAAGTAACACTCGTGGCTCATCATTTGGATTGTTTAAAGCATCAATTTGAAGCCTGACGATCCTTGGAAGTATTTCCCCATCCATTTGAACAATTTCTTCCCCTCCTGTCGATTTGAAAACATGGAAGATGCTCCTTTCTCAGTTTTAATGCCTAAATATATTGACTAGAAATCAATACCTACTTTCTTAGTGTTTCACACAAGTGAGTAAGCAAACAACTTCAATCACAAATCTTGTTTTTACACTTTCATAGAGATTTAACCTTAATCTTTCAAGCATAGATTTATCAAATACGTGAAGCTTCCTTATCACACATGTTAATGGCAGTTATAAGTGAAGGATGTGTCGAAGCTAACGAAATCTGAAACAGACTGAAGATAAAGAGATCTTGCATATGAGCGGCAATGTCCAGGTTAAACAGCGTGAAGCTATGATGACAACCTTCAACAACATGAAAAGTGATGTCAAGGTTATGCTTGCATCAACCAAGGCATGTTGTGAGGGTATAACACTTGTTGGGGGCAAGCATAACCTTGGCCAAGGTTATGCTTGCCCCCAACAAGTGTTATACCCTCACAACATGCCTTGGTTGATGCAAGCATAACCTTGGCATCACTTTTCATGTTGTTGAATGCTGTCATCATAGCTTCATGTTGTCTAACCTAGACATTGTCAATCATATGCACCATCTCTTTGTCTTCAGTCCCGTTGAGATTTTGTTAGCTTCGACACACCCTTCCCTTGTAACTGCCATTAACATGTTTGATGAGGAAGCTTCAATTATTGATAAATCTATGCTTGAAAGATTAAGGTCAAATTCCTATGAAAATGGTAAAAATAAGATTTGTGATTGAAGTTGTATGCTTCGTCGCTTGTGTGAAGCACTAAGAGAGATGGTACTGATTTGTAGTCAATATATTCAGCCATTAGAACTAATAAAGTAGCATTTTCATAAGTTTTTAAAATGGAGAGAAGAGAAAGAAATCTTTCAGAACTTGTTTGGGTATACTCAATCTAATTGGATTGAAGTGGATTGAAGTGAAGAATGAACTAATTTTCTCCTCAATCCACCTCAAACCACTTATATTGAAGTGGATCCACTCCTATCCAAACAAGCCCTCAAATGGACGGGAAGTATCGTCAGACTTCAATTGAAGATTTTAACAATCCAAATGATCAGTCTCGGGTGTTACTTGCACCTACAAGAGCTTGTTGTGAAGGGATTAGCTTGACAGGAGCTTCAAGAGTTGTGCTTCTAGATGTTGTTTGGAACCGAGCTGTTGGAAGGCAAGCCTGATCATCATAGGTCAGAAGACATTTATATACACATACTGAATTTAATAATGTTCAAAATAGAAGCTGAATTTAATA
This sequence comes from Tuctoria greenei, assembly GCA_036927565.1. Lineage (NCBI taxonomy): Eukaryota > Viridiplantae > Streptophyta > Magnoliopsida > Poales > Poaceae > Tuctoria > Tuctoria greenei. The sequence continues at coordinate 51,420,725 of JAYESD010000001.1, read as the reverse complement.
ATGTTCAAAACATGCTATCTAAAGCTGAAATAGGGCATTGTTGTAAGTTGATTTCAGAAGATAAAAATATATACAATATATATCATCTCGCATTTCTATATACATTTTTTCCAGCATTGACATCTTCTCGCATATAGGGTTTCAGATTCTTTTTAATGCTTCTCTCTACGCGCTTGATGTTTTCTGGTTTGGTGAAAAGGTACATCTCTCCATACTGATTATATTCCTCTTCATTATCTCCCACATTCTCAACCCCAACAATATTTTGCTTTCCAGAAACAACTACGTGCATCTTCTAAGTTTCTGGATCTTGAACATAAAAAACTTGTGCAACACTATCGGCGAGAACCCACAGGTCATCTTTATAACCCACTTTATTCAAGTCTACCAGTATCAGCCCGTAATTGTCCACTTTCACATCATCAGGATGTTTGACCCATTGGCACTTAAATACGGGCATTACCATTCTTTCGCCATAATCGAGTTCCCATATTTCCTCTATGAACCCGAAGTATGTGGTCTTTTGCCCTTGTGAATCATAAGCCTCAATACGAACACCACTATTTTGTGCAACACTCTTACAGTCTTTTTCTTTAGTGTAAAATGTGTAATCATTGATGTCATATGCTTGCCATGATGTCACCAAAGCAGATGGGCCAGAAGCTAACTTCTTCATTCTTGCCTCTTCTATAGTGTTTCCGTATGGTATATTTTTGTCTATTAACCATTCAGTGAAACATCTTTTGTGCTCTTTCATGATCCAGTCCTCTATGCGGTCTTGGTTTTTATCACGAAGCTCAATTTGGTGTTCCTCGATGTACGACTCAGCTATTGCGAGCTGTTGTAGTTCACCAAAATGTGCACGGTGTACATTCTTGTAATCTTGATCGATAAAAGTTTTCTTACCCACTTTGCCTCTCGCACGTAGTCTACCCTCATGTATTGGTATAGGTGTTGACGGCTCCTAAGATATACTAACAAATCATCCCCGGCAACAGCGCCAGAAATGCTTGTTGGTATTTCTTAACACCACAGATCATCTCCAGTAAAGAGATGAGATCCGCAAGCGCACGGAAGATACCGTTGTAGCATTTCACCCATGAGTATTCCTAAGGGTATCATATTTATCCCAAAGGAAGGCAATGGAGTAAAGTATATACTACTCTTATGGTCAAGCTATGGGATACTAATAAATTATCCAGACAGAGGGTAAGTTGATAATAGGGGTAGTGTGACACACACCTAGGAAATCTATTCATAAAGGGTAAATGGGTCCTAGAGGGAGATTGGATTAAGAGTTAGATAGTTGCTCCTAAAATGCTCATAATACATATACATAGCCTAAGGTAGATACTAATGGTCATGTCAATGATGAATTCCTATGCAATGCTATTCAACACATCGGGCACGGGCTTACCCCTAGCAATACTAGGGCGACTCCCGCCAAGAGCCTGTGGCATAGCCGAATGTGGAGGATTACAAAGGACAGATAGGGCTCTCACAACCTACTGTCTACCTCTTCAATTCGTGGGTCTACGAGACATCCAACGATACTTAAATACCCTAGCACCATGCTAGCATACTAAGCAAATACCTTAGGAGCCATGGCACAAGCCATCCTAAGGCAATGACTAACCTAAACATCGTTGAACCAATGTTGAAGCATAGCATAAGTCATTCATATTAAAATAATCATATCATAACTATATAGACTATAGTGGGGGTCTATAGTGTTTATGACTATAAGATGTGATCATGAGAGTGAAATCATAAAGACTATATCTTCCACATACATGGACTCCACAATCAAACAAGAAACGCTTTGTCCAAGTATACGTATAAAAGAATACTAAAGATAATATCTTTATTGAGCACAAAGTCACAAATACAAGAAGGAATACATAAGCCATACCTTTCCCAATGTGGAATTGGGAAGAGAGACTCCTTCTACTCCTTTCCCAATTTGGACTTGGAACTAGAGGCTCTCCTCTCTACATCCTAACTCCTCTAAGGACTATGGAAGATAGTGTATACAATAGAATGATGCCCAAGTGGTGTGTGTTGAAGTGAGGGGTATGGGGTCCTATTTATACTAGTGTTGAGGTCGGTTCCCGCCACCAAAAGCGTGTGAATCAGTCGTCATTGACTCCAGGGAGCCGGGAGGCGTCAACACGTGGAAGTTGACCGCGTTTGGCACCAGGACCAGGTCGGCCGACCCCCTGGTTCGGCCGACCTAGTCAGGGCTCCAAATGGCCTGTACTTCCTCCAGGTGGCTGCCAGGTCGGTCCCATTGACTGATATTGGTGCTACACCGTTGGGTGGCCTCGGATGCTTCTGTTTGTGGGTCATTTGATCCATGTGGTGCCACGTGTCGTCGCCTGATTGGCTGGGATGATATTTTATAGGATTGCTCCCCATACTTTTCCTCAATTCCTGTATAAATATCTGCATACACATATTTCTCCAAGTACAAGTGGAAATAGGTCAAGTAGAATGGTGATGTGTGCAAGAAATGATCAATCCTTCACATAATTGAGTTATATTGACGGCTGAAATTAGTATATAACAACCGTCAACAATAGGCACACCTATAGATTTTCCATCTTTGATGTAATCAGTGCAACCCTCAATCACTTCTTCGGTGGTGTATCCTTCCATAATTGAACCCTCTGGGTGAGCACGATTCCGCACATAACCTTTTAATACTCCTAAATATCTCTCCAATGAAAACATATGATGTAAATATAGTGGCCCCAATGCTTTTATCTGATCAATAAGATGTATGATTAGGTGTACCTGCATATCGAAAAACAATGGTGGGAAACACATCTCAAGCATGGACATAGTCTCGACGATGTATGTTTCCAGATAGTCTAAATCTTCACGTGCTATCACCTTTTGCGATACTGCATTGAAGAAGTAACACAAATGTGTGATGACAACTTTTATATGCTCAGGTTTGATGACTCTTATTGCAATGGCAAGGAACACTGTCATCATCATGTGACAGTCATGAGAATTATAACCGAATAAAGACAAGTCTTTCATCGAGACTAGTTTGCAGATATTGGATGAGAACCACGTGGGCACTTTGATCCCACGCAAGCATTCACAAATTGCTTTTTTATCTTCTAGCGTCAAGTTGTAGCTGGCTGGGGGAAGGTAATGCTTCCCGTTCGCCTTTTCTACTGGATGAAGCTCTGATCTCAAATCAAGATTTACTAGGTCTATATGTGAATTTAATCCATCCTTTGTTTTCCTCGGCATATCCAGCAAGGTCCCAATGATGCTGTCAAATACATTCTTTGTAACGTGCATCAAATCAATACTATGGCAAAATTCCAAATTCTTCCAATGTGGAAGATACTTGAAAAAAATTGATTGTTTCTTGAAAGCCATATCAATTGCATCAGCCGAAGACGTACTTTTCTTTCTCTTAATTCCTCTACATTTTTTGCCCTTACCGAAAGCAATATGAATGTTCTCGACCATTTTGAACACAAGTTTTCCACTGTAAGGTTTTGGTGCAGTATCTTTTTCGATTTTGTTATCAAATTGTTCTTTCATCTTCCTATACTTGTGTGTTTCTGTCAAGAACCGTCGATGTCTCATTACACCGTCTTTCTGGATGAAGTGAGGTATAGAAATCCAATTCTATCCACGCACCTTACACAACCTTTCTTCCCTTTCATTTGTCCCAATAATGTAAATAGTCCGAGATAATCATGCACGGTAACGAATATCATTGCTCTTAGCGTGAAATACTCTCGCTTATACTCATCCCATGTACGTACCCCTTCATTCCATAATTTTGCCATATCTTCCATTAAAGGTTCCAAGAACACATCAATTTCGATGCAGGGTTGTTTCGGACCTTGGATAAGAATAGATAACAAGATATATTTTCTTTTGTGACACAACCACGTCGGTAGGTTGTACATCATTAAGAATATGGGCCATGTGCTGTGTATGCTCCTTTTTTCACCAAACGGATTCATTCCATCTGTACCCAAGGCAAACCTCACATTTCTGATTACCTTTGCAAATTTTAGATACTGAATATCAAAATTTTTCCACTGTGTTGCATCACCAGGGTGTCGAATATGTTTTTCATTCTTCTTGCGTTGCTCGGAATGCCAACGCATAAGTTTAGCCTCCCTAGGGTTTGAGAACAAACGCTTCAAGCGATCTACCGGAAGGTACCACATCAGCAAGGCAGGAATTTTTCTCTTATTCTTCCCGTCTACATCGCCAAAAGTATCGTCATCATCACCTTCAGGACCAATAATAAACTTCTTATTCTTCTGAGACTTTTTCATGTTGGTAGCATACTGGTGATTGTAGTCCTTCTTATATCTACTGACACCACAAATGGGGCATCTAGTTGCGAGCTCATGCTCTTTGCGATATAGAATACAATGGTTCACACAAGCGTGTTGTCGACACCCTAAAAACCGTACACCCCCTGAGATTACAAAGATCTCGAGGGAAGGACGACTACTTAAATTGAAGACCCTCGGAGGCCCACTTGTCAGACATGACCGGACCTGCTTCTCCAACATGGTTAATCCCTAGGTCGCCACGTGTACTGCCGAACCGTAGCTACCGCCCACAAGGGGGAAGCTCCGGACCAAGTACCGAAATGGCACCTCCGGACTTAACCCCTGACCGAGAGAAGCTCCGGACCTGACACGTGTCAGGTAGCCCCGGAGCTTCCTGCTTCCCACAGCAAGCTCCGGAGCTGCCACGTGTCTAAATATCGGAGCCGGCAGCCTCTAACCTCCGGAAGACCTTGTAACGGCTTCGGATCTTCAAAGGAGAGCCAAGGACTTCAAGACCCGTTTAAATGTCATTAATGCCATATTAATGACACTTAAACGGACGATCTTAACACCTGTAACAGCACTGTCGGAGCCCGTTACATGATTATTAACAACAATCAATCGTGTATCAATACTAGTAACCGCCGGGGCCACATGTCGGGCCAGGCCAACTTGTAACGGCTTGTCTTTGTACTATAAAAGGACAGGCCGACGATACACAGAGGGGACACAGACGTGGAGATCATACGTGACAAACTAATACAACACCATCACACCCGTGGAGTAGGGTATTACGCCCAGGCGGCCCGAACCACGTAAATCCTCGTGTCTCCTGTGTTAAACCACGGTTCACCTTCTTGAGTCTCCGCGCGCCCACACCGAACTACAAACTCCTTCAACACTTTAGCAGTGTCAGGAGATCTGCCGACTCCAACAGTCGACAGTTGGCGCGCCAGGTAGGGGCGCCTGAGATTTTCAAGAATGGTGAACTCCGCGGCTGGATCATCCAACGGCCAACCTGCTGCTCAAGCTGTTGGGGGCAATCCCTCCAACAGGCAGCCACCAACAGGAGCCTCGGCACCAGCAGGAACCACTCTCCCACCACCACCATCTTCTCCGGCAAATCGTGCTGGACAACGTGATGGTGCGCTGGCGTCACTGACTGCGTCGGCAAGTCATGACAACCCGGAACACGCGCTCCATGCAGCGCGTGCTCTTCTCCAACGACCACCACCTCCGTACGCATCTCGAGATGCAATGGAGCAGTGGAGGGCCGATGTGGAGCATTTGGTCGCAGCAGCGGCCGAACGCCTCAACAACCAGGGTCCTCCTTCTTCGGGATGAGCCCCGTCAGAGCGACGGACTTTGTCTGGAAGACTTAGTCCGCACGTCTCCAACAACAGGAGACGATCTGCGTCACAGCAGGTGACGTCGTTGCCCTCTGGGGCACGATGCACCCACACGGTATCCAGGCTTTCGACTCATGACCTCCGGGCGGAGCTTGATCGCCGATACCGCCAACAGGATGGCCGTGTCCATATCGAGCGTGCTCGTGAAAGACGGGAAGCTCAGGACCTTTCTACTCTGGAAGGAGTAGGAGGAGGCTGTTCAGCCCTAACCATGCACCTGCGCATGGTTAGATGGCCACAGAAGTTCCGGCCACACCTGCCGGAAAAATTCGACGGGACTGTCAACCCCGCTGAATTCCTTCAGATATACTCCACTGCAATCTTGGCAGCTGGAGGAAACGAGGTTGTAATGGCCAATTACTTCCCAGTGGCCTTAACTGGGACCGCCAGGTCCTGGTTTATGAGCCTTCCACCCAACTCTATCAACAGTTGGGAAGAGCTGTGCCGTCAGTTCACTGCCAACTTCGGGAGTTCATACACCCGACCAGGCACTGAACTGGACCTTTTTGCGGTCGTGCAAAAAGGGGGAGAATCTTTGCGATCCTTCATCCAGAGGTTCTCTCAGGTACGCAACACAATTCCTTCTATCTCAAGCGCTTCTGTCATTGTGGCATTCAGACAGGGCGTACGAGACAAGAAGATGTTGGAGAAGCTGGCGATCAAAGAGATCACCAGCGTCACAGAACTCTTCAGCCTGGCAGACAAATGTGCCAGAGCTGCGGAGGGCCGTGAAATGCACTCCAAACCAGCCTCGGAGGATCACAAGAAATCCTCCAAAGAAGAAGCCGCTACCTCCGAGGGTGGCAAGAAGAAAAAGAAGACCCACGGCAAGAAGAAGCCGTCGGCCGGTACATCCAACGTTGCAGCTGCTGCAACTCCTGGTGGCCGGGGGCCACGCCCCGAGAAGCGACCTCGACCGTCTTCCGAAGACGGTGGCAAACCCAAACTGTGGTGTCCCATTCACAAAACGGGCAGCCACAGTTTGGAAGACTGCCGAGATGTCCGAAACCTTGCCGAACGCTACAGCAAGCGCCGGGAAGGGTCTCCTTTCCGACAGAGGGAAGGAAAACAAAAGGTCGACGAAGCTCCGGCTGAAGAGGAGTTAGGGTTTCAGGATCCCAAAAAGGTCCTGAAGGCCGTCTACACCTCCGTCGACAACGACTCTGACGTCTCTGACAACGAGCGTCGGAAAACCATGAACACCATTTTTGGTGGATCATGGGACATCACCTCCCGTCGCGTTATCAAGACTATGCGGCGGGATATGGCCGCTGTAGCTCCTACAGCTAGACCGGAGCCACATCGAAAGTGGATGGACACATCCATCACTTTTGATGCTTCGGACTGTCCTCGAAGCATGGTCGGAGCTGGATAGTTACCTTTGATGGTATCTCCCACCATCAATAACATCCAGCTCCATCATGTTATGGTGGACGGAGGTTCGGGGCTGAACCTTATAAGCTTTGAAGCTTTTACCAAGCTTCAGCTCCGGCCTTCGGATCTCCAGCCCTCTCGACCTTTCTCCGGAGTAGGTCCAGGGGCCATTACTCCACTCGGAGCTATAACTCTCCCTGTTACCTTCGAGACACGGGAGAAGTATCGCACTGAAAAGTTGGTCTTCGACGTCGCTCAGATCAACTTACCATTCAACGCCATCTTGGGTAGACCTGCCCTATACAAATTTATGGCAGCTGCTCATTATACCTGGTGTTGAAGATGCCAACACCAGTAGGCGTTCTCCGGATCCGCGGAGATCGCACTGCCGGAGTAACTGCTCTGGAGGAGCTCCATGCATTAACCACGGCGCAAGAGGAGGACTCCAGACAGGAGCAAGCTCCGAAACCCCCGAGCATTCGTCAACGAGGCTCAACCTCTGAACCCCGTGTGCAGCCAAGCGGCGACACCGACATTCCCATCAAGGTCGTCCAAATTGGTCCCGATGCCGCTCAAACCACCCGTATATCGGGAGGGTTGAATGACAAATAGGAACTCGCGCTCATCACTTTCCTCCGGGCTAATGTTGACGTGTTTGCCTGGCAACCGTCACAAATGCCTGGGATCCCCAGGGAAGTGATTGAGCACAATCTGAAGATTTACCCCGATGCTCGGCCTGTGCATCACAAGCCTCGGAAGCAATCCGTAGAGCGGCAGAACTTCATCCGACAAGAAGTGAAGAAGTTGCTCGAAGCCGGATTCATCCGAGAAGTCTTCCATCCAAAATGGCTGGCGAACCCAGTCGTTGTGCCCAAGGCCGGCGGGAAGCTTCGGATGTGCATCGACTACACCACGCTGAATAAGGCATGTCCAAAAGATCCATTCCCACTACCTAGAATAGATCAGATAGTGGATTCCACTTCCGGGTGTGAATTACTGTGTTTCCTAGACGCATATTCTGGGTACCATCAAATCAGGATGTCTAGGGAGGATGAAGAGCATACTTCATTCATCACAGTAGATGGATTGTATTGTTACACAGCCATGCGATTTGGTCTCAAGAATGCAGCTTCAACTTTTGTATGAGCTATGTACAAAACTTTTCAAGAACTCATCAGAGACATAGTGGAAGTGTACATCGATGACATTGTGGTCAAGGTCAAGAACAAGGAGTCCCTCTTGGACACCTTGCAGGCAGTCTTCGACAAGCTGCGGGCCACCCGCACGAAGCTAAACCCAGACAAGTGTGTCTTCGGGGTTAGCTCCGGAAAACTTCTTGGTTTCCTGGTAAGTCACTGGGGCATAGAAGCTAATCCGGCGAAGATAAAAGCCATTGAAGACATGCGGCCACCAACCCGTATCAAAGACGTCCAAAAGTTAACTGGGTGTCTAGCAGCCCTCAGCCGGCTCATATCAAGACTGGCGGAACGGGCACTCCCTTTCTTCAAGTTGTTGAGGAAGTCCGGACCATTCCAATGGTCCGAAGAAGCAGAGAAGGCATTCTAGGAGCTGAAACAGTTCCTCACCACCCTACCAATTCTGGTAGCTCCAAACCCTGGTGAGCCTTTGTTGCTTTACATTTCAGCTACTGACGAAGTTTTCAGTATGGTTCTGGTTGCGGAGAGACCAGAACTACCCCATACTCAGGAATCCAGACCCCTTCAGGAGGGTCCGTAGGCCCCTGAAAGTGAGTCTGGGTCCCAACTCCGAGACTAAAATCCACAAGAAGTCACTTCAGAAGACCCAGACCCCTCTGAGAGGGCCCAGGTCATCTCTGAAGAAGCTTCGGGTTCCTCCAGCCAGAACCCGGAGGTCCCCGAAGAGAACCTGGACTCCTCCGACAGGGTCCGGATCAATAGAGAGGAAGCTCCGGACCCCTCTGGGAGGGTCCGGACCATTCAACGCCCGGTATACTTCATCAGTGAAGTATTACATGATGCCAAGACTCGATACCTAGAGGTGCATAAGCTGCTTTATGCAGTTCTTATTGCCTCCAGGAAGCTCCGACACTATTTCCAAGCTCACAAAGTCTCGGTGGTGACCTCCTATTCACTTCGAGCGATCTTGCATAATCCCAATTCAACTGGGAATATTGCAAAGTGGGCAGCGGAATTGGCTGAGTTTGATCTCGAATTTATTTCGAGACAAGCAATCAAGAGTCAAGCGTTGGCAGATTTCATGGCGGAATGGACTCCCTCTCCGTCAAACCCTGGGGGCCCCAGCGAGCAGAAGACGGAACATCAAGTTCCAACCTTCACCGAGCCTCACTGGACCCTTTACTTCGGTGGCTCCATGTAGAAGCAGGGGGCCGGAGCTGGAATCCTTCTCCTTGCACCAACTGGGGAGAAGGTAAAATACATGGTACACCTTGACTTCAAGGCAACCAACAACATGGCGGAGTATGAAGCACTCATCTGCGGGCTAAAGGTGGCACTGTCATATGGTGTTAAGCAACTGCTGGTCAAAGGAGATTCACAGCTCATCATCAAGCAGGTGAAGGGTGAATGCTCCTGCAATAATCTCCAGCTAGCTGCTTACCTCCTTGAAGTCCAGAGGCTTCAGAAGGACTTTGAAGTCCTAGACCTCCACCATGTTCAGCGTGCCCACAACGCTGAAGCTGACGAACTCTCGACCAAAGCGTCAACCGGAGCTCCGGCCCCTGATGGAATCTTTGTCCGGAGGTTGTCAAAACCCACAGTTCAGCCTGCCGAACTGAACGAAGGGGGCGAGATCAGCATCCCGAAGCTGACGGTCCCGATGGCCCTGTTGCCGTGGCAGCCATCAAGGGTTGTAGGTGCTGTCGGAAGCTCCGAGCAACCCAGCACGCAAGACTCAAATGCTCAAGGCAGTTCCGATGCATGGATCTCGGAGATCCGGAACTACTTGAAAGACAACATCCTTCCTGACGATGATGTATCCGCTGACCGGGTAGCCAGATTGGCTAAAAGATACACACTGGTAGAAGGGGATCTCTACCGGCGCGGTGCCAACGGCATCCTAATGCGGTGCATCACAAGGGAAGAAGGCTGCGAACTTCTCGCAGAAATCCATGGAGGCGAGTGTGGGAACAACGCATCTTCCCGCACGCTGGTCGGAAAAGCCTTTCGGCATGGCTTCTACTGGCCTACAGCGCTCCAGGATGCCACTGAGCTGGTGAAGAAATGTGAAGCGTGCCAATTTCATGCAAAGCAAATTCATACACCTGCTCAGACCTTACAAATGATACCTCCTACATGGCCCTTCGCTGTGTGGGGGATGGACATCTTGGGACCCTTTCCAAAAGCCGTCGGAGGTTACAAGTTCCTGTACGTCGCCATCGACAAGTTCACCAAGTGGCCAGAAGCAACTCCAGTTGTGACGATCAACAAACAATCTGCTATCAACTTTCTGCAATCCATTGTAAGCGGATTCGGAGTCCCAAACAAGATCATCACTGATAATGGGACTCAATTCACAAGCTCCGCATTCCAAGGGTATTGCGAAGACCTCGGCATAAAGGTTTGCTACGCTTCCGTAGCTCATCCCGCCAGCAATGGCCAAGCTGAGAGAGCAAATGCAGAAATCCTTAAAGGACTCAAAACGCGCACCTATGAGCGCTTGAAAAAGCACGGAGCCAATTGGATCGAAGAGCTTCCGCCCACTCTATGGGCCAACAGGACTTCTCCAAACCGGTCAACCGGAGAAACACCCTTCTTTCTGGTGTACGGAGCCGAAGCAATCCTTCCTCTGGAAATCACCTTGGGTTCGCTCTGGGTCCGGACCTTCGACGAAGCCGCGCAGGACCAACTCCGGCGTGAAGACCTAGACCTCCTCGAGGAGGGAAGGTGCCAAGCAGCTGTTCGGAATGCCCGATATCACCACGCTCTACGGCGTTATCACCAGCGGCATGTATACAACCGACAGCTCGAGGAAGGCGATCTGGTGCTACGGAGAATACTATCCAGAGAAGGGCTAAACAAACTTTCCCCCGGCTGGGAGGAGCCCTTCCGAGTGATCAAAGTATCCCGTCCCGGAAGCGTTCGCTTGGCTACTGAGGATGGGACACCTCTCCCAAATCCTTGGAACATCGAGCACCTCCGTAAGTTCTACACTTAATTCCACGGAGGTGAGTCTTAAGTAACTTGAGATGTATGTTATAGAGTCATTGTACAGAGTCGGGTAGTTCCTCCGGGAGAGCAGCCGGACCTTTTCCGAAAGGTCTGCAAAGCTCAAGAAACACTTGTCGCAGTCTACGGACTAAAAGCGTGGCTAACTACCCTGGGTTAAACGAGAAACCAAGCACACTTAGCCTGGTCCAGTACCCTAAGAGTGTACTTGTTTCCCCTGTACCCCGGACCTATAATGAAAGACATCTTCATGTGAAATAGACTCCACGTGCATTCATTTTGTGCAGGCTCGACATTTTTATTTTTCTCTTTCTTGTCTATAACAGAAACGTGCAATTCTTAAGAAATTTTAGTTTAACCGGTTCATATATGACTCGAGTTGAATTGTCAGATCTCTTGGATTTAAATATCGTTTATGGCCAACTCGCCTGAAAGCTGCCAAGCCAATCTAGGGCCAGAGTGCGCTATCGACTTAGCCTGGTCAAGCACCCTAAGTACGCCACTCTACCTACACCCCGGCAGGCCAAAGTAAGGCGGGTCCATGGACAATTGGATCTAAGAGAAAAGACAACGCATCCAATTGTATTTAAAATCGCGTTCAACGTAAAATTTTCTTGAGAATCGTAAGCCGCGACGAAATTATAGACAAGGAACAAATTTTACTCTTTTTCTTGGCTTAAGTGTGCAGGAAAAATAAACTCTACGTTGATGGAGAAAAGCCGGAGCTAACCAAGCTCCGACCCCCCAAGGGGGGTCAATCATCGGCACTGAGTAAAAGATGGTGAGAAGACCCCGTACATGGAGTCTGTTGCCAACTAAACAAGTGTTGGCAAAGGTCATTGTCGGAGCTACTAAGCTCCGACACCTTGAAGTACTAACTATCGACGCCCTACGTGTTGATAGAGGCTATTGTCGGAGCTACTAAGCTCCAGCGATGGACAGTACCGGAGCTCCTAAGCTCCGACAACTTCAGGGGACCTTTACTATCAAAGACTTCGGACCTAAATTCTGCAAGTTCGAAGCAAATTCGACTTCAACAAAACTCAGTATCCTTTTGGTACATGTTCACAATCAAATTGTGTACATCTACCAGGGGGCCAAGAGAAGATAAAGATGTTGAAGACAAAAAATGAAATTCGCAAAAATTTGGGGATTTCATTCATCTGGAGACAGGAGATTACATCTGAAGACAAGGGATTACAAAATTGAGGAAGAAGAAGAGAAAATATAAGCGAGAGCTAAAGAGATGGTCCTAGACCCTATGGAAGAACTCGGCGACCTTCTGGGCGACCTCCGATACGCTGGCTCGGGTAGCTTCGCCTTCTCCTTCGACGAGGCCTTCAAGCACCGGGTCCAGAGGAAATTGAGGGTCCCGGCTGGTGTAGCACGTCAGCACATATTCTGTGATGTTCCTCGCCAGGGATTGCCCCTCGACCTCCAGTTGGTCCGCGATGACGTCGCCCACCTTGGAGAGCTTGCTGCCTGCTGCACTCAACGCTTGCAGCGCAAGGTCCGGCTCCGGCTCCGGATCATCCGGGCGCACGGGGCTGAAACCCATCGGCGCCAGCGCATCATTGGCCTTGCCCAGAAACTCCCAAATCTGCAGGGAGTCTGCCGTCCTCAGGCTCTTCACCTCTTCCAAGGATCTCTTGGCCGCCGTCAGTTCGGAATTCTCACGGGCGAGGCGCTCAACTTCTTTGGCGTTTTGCTGAATCTTTGCAGCAACCCGCCTCTCAAGTCTTCCGAGCTCCTCCTCCCGGAGGTGGATCTTGTTTCGACGATCCACCAGGTCCTTCTCCCTAGCCTCCACTTTCTTCTCCCGAGCAACAAGGGCACACTCATATTCGTAGAGTTCCTTCCCTCGCACCCAGGTCTTCTCCTCTTCCTCGAGGCAGCGCTCTTCCAACTTTTTAGTGCGCTCCTCGAGGCCCTTGTCAGCAAGAGCCGTTTTCTCGGCGGGCTCCTCTTCTCTTCTCAGGACGTCATCCCGCAGCTCCAGGAGTTTTTGCTCTTCGTCTTCGAGCCGTCTCTCCCTCCCTTCAAGTGCCTCTCGGCGCTTGATGAGCGCTGCGTTGATGGCCTCAAGCTGCTCAAACCGAGCATTGGCCGTGTCGTTGGCAGCCTTGGCCTGATCATGGAACTCCCGAGAATGAGCGTCGAGGGCATGGGTCATGCTCTCCCTCTCATCCAGCAACTTCTCCCAATACTCCAGGCGGATCTTCTCCCGCTGGATCCACTCCTTGTCATCCGCTAGCCTCGACTGCGCCAGCTTAGTCTCGATGTGGAGCCGATTACGCCACCTCCTAAGGGTTTGGCGCTCCTCTTCAAGAGCCTTGCTGTCGTGGAAGAAGGCCAGTTGGACCTGACGTAGACTAGAGCAGGCGTTGTCGATAGACATCGACAGCGGGATGGGTTCCGGACCTGCTGGGGTCTCTTCCGCTGGTTCCAGCGGGTCTTCACATACAAAAATTGGGTCCCACTCAACGAGAGCGGAACCCTGAGTCTCCAAGGCGCTAGGGCCGTCCTCCGGGATGGCCTCAGTCGCCATCGAAGAAGGCCCCGCCGCCAAGTCTTCATTCGCCCCCTCAGGCAGGGGGCCAGCGACTTCGCTTAGGCACTCTGGCTCTGCCACAGGTACCATCGACGTCGTCGCTTCCGGAGCAGGAGCTACTACTGGCTCCGACCGGGGTACCTCTTCCGAGGGAGACTCGAGCTCCCTCACCTCTTCAACCGCCGGCTCTGTGACCGGCGCTCCAACAACAACCGGCTCAATGACCGGTGCTTCGGAGGTAACCGGCTCCACTGCCGGAATTACCTCAACTTCCGGCTCGCATGCCGGAGCTCCAGTCACCTCCGGTTCAATCGCCGGGCTTCAATGAGTTCCGGCTCCGAAGCCGGGACTACTACCTCTTCCGGCTCTGCAGCCGGAGCTTCCACTACTACAGCACCAGGACCCGGAGCTTCAACCTCTGAGACAAGTGCCGCTGGCATGTCTTCACTCCCGTGGTCCAGCGCTACCACGGGAAGTTCTGGGGACGAGTCGAGGTTCATGACCACGACAGCCGGCGCCGGAGCTGTCGCAGCCTCAGCCACCACCTGGGGCGGAACTGGGACAGGAGCAGAAGCTCCCACGGCCTCAGAAATCGTGGCCGAGGGTGGAGCTTCACTCCCCTTCTTAGGGACGCTACAGAGGATGGATAAAGAGAATTAACAAACAATCGCTACAACTAAAAAGTTAACCAGGGTAAACATCAGAAATTACCTTGGAAGGCTCCCGCACCAGCTTGCGCGGAACCTTTTTCCCGGACGTTCCAGGCTGGCCATAGTTGGCGTAGGAGCTCCAGGAGGCCCCCCAGAACTCGCCACAGCCACGGGATATTCCCGGGTCAAGACTCTCCTCGATCGGGAGGAACCCCTGGACCTGGAGGCTCCAACCGTCCCGGGGGTCGGAGTCGTACACCCGGAGCTAGCACCACCGGAAGGCTCTACCCCGGAGACAGACGCGCTCCGGGAGGATCCCACTGCAGGAACAGTCTCGTTCCGGGAGGACCCCACCACGGGGACAGTCGCCACGGCAGCAGGAGATCTTCCCCCCTGGGGAGAAGGAGCCAAGGTGGAAGCAGCGGACATGACGGACCTTCTGTCGGCATGCCGTAGCTTCCTCTTCCGACTCTCCGACTCCTCCGCCAGCTCCTTGCCCTTGCCGATGACCTCAATTCTCGGCTGTGTAGCAGGGACCGAGCCATCTTCAGGCACCCCTGGGATTGCCACCCGGGTGGTTGGTCTTCTCTCAACGACACCAAGGTCGTCAAGTGTGGGCATCTTCCGCCGGAGCTCTCTGCTGAACTCCACTTCCACGTTCAGAGGGAGAAAGGCCGACGGCGGAGTCAAGTAATCTCCGTCGACATCGATGCCGTGCTGGAATTTCTTGAGGTGGAACTCCAAGGTCTTCTCCACCATGTTGGACTTCAACCCGGTCTCAACCCGGTCCTCGTCCATCACGCTGTTGAGGGCCCAGGCGAGTTTCTCCCTCCTCTTCAGCGGCGCCCACCTGTTGGTCAGGAAGTTGCAGAACACCACCTGGGGAGTCAATCCTCCCTCCACACATCGGCGGATCCTGGTCAGGACAGGGTCGAAAACTTCCGCCAGCACCGGAACTTCACTCCATATCGACGTGTCGATGCCGGGCAGACTGTCTGGCAGTTCCAACCGCTCATGCTCCTCCACCCTGACGACTATCCAATCTTTCTTCCAGTCATCCCACTTCCCGGAAGGGAACGACCGGAGGTACTTGAATGGGCACTTCTTGCGCTTCACGAAGTAGTAGAAGCCAAGGTACTCATTGCTCCGGCCGGTGGTGTGAACGGTGAAGAAGGTTCGGAAGAGCTCGACGCAGGCGGGGATGCCCACCCACATCTCGCAGAAGTGGAAAAAGATGGACACGAGGAGAATGGAGTGAGGGCCAAGGTGGTATAGCTGCAGGCCATAGAAGTCTAGCAGCATCAAGAAGAAAGAAGAAAATGGTGGGATCAGCCCCACCATGGCGTACGAAGAAAAGTACACCATCTCGCCAGCGCGCTCCTTCTCAAAGGGGAGCTCTCCGCCGGCACGGACCAAGCGGCTGAAGAAGTCCGAGGACCACCCCATGAGGGCCCGGACCTTCTTCAAATCGTTGTCGGTCTTCAGGCGACTCTCGCGCAGACCCAACTCCATCACGGCACAGCTAGGCAAGAGAAGAGGAGCAAAGTACGAGTCGAGAGTTCTGAGCGCAAGATCAGATGGGAGGCGTAAAGAACTCCCGACGGTGCGTGCTTTCCTTCTTAAGTAAGCCCTCACAACGCTTGGATGGAAACTGCAGGGGAGTCGAGGATACTATTCAAGAATTCCACCCAGCCGATGACAAGAGGGCCCGGGACCACCCCGACGATCAAGTCGAGGCTCTCACCCAGGCGAACAGTTGTCATCACGAGGCGGGAAACCCAAAGGCGGCGGCCTGACAAGGCGCGCGGAACCGATACGGTTTTCGTATCGAGAACCGACGACCTTCAATTGCGTGAGATCCGCACGTCAAAGATCTTATCTGCCGCCTGAGGTGCGCCACGCGTCGGGATCTAACTGTAAAATCCTGCCAACGGCACCTCCAAAGACCCTTGAAGACCCAGTTCAAGAGTCGCAGGGATGGACCCACCTCTGACGGAACGACTTCACCCTAGTGACCTTCCTCGGAGGTAGGTCCAGGGGGCCACTGTCGACACCCTAAAAACCGTACACCCCCTGAGATTACAAAGATCTTGAGGGAAGGACGACTACTTAAATTGAAGACCCTCGGAGGCCCACTTGTCAGACATGACCGGACCTGCTTCTCCAACATGGTTAATCCCTAGGTCGCCACGTGTACTGCCGAACCGTAGCTACCGCCCACAAGGGGGAAGCTCCGGACCAAGTACCGAAATGGCACCTCCGGACTTAACCCCTGACCGAGAGAAGCTCCAGACCTGACACGTGTCAGGTAGCCCCGGAGCTTCCTGCTTCCCACAGCAAGCTCCGGAGCTGCCACGTGTCTAAACGTCGGAGCCGGCAGCCTCTAACCTCCGGAAGACCTTGTAACGGCTCCGGATCTTCAAAGGAGAGCCAAGGACTTCAAGACCCGTTTAAATGTCATTAATGCCATATTAATGACAGTTAAACGGACGATCTTAACACCTGTAACGGCACTGTCGGAGCTCATTACAGGATTATTAACAACAATCAATCGTGTATCAATACTAGTAACCGCCGGGGCCACATGTCGGGACAGGCCAACTTGTAACGGCTTGTCTTTGTACTATAAAAGGACAGGCCGACGATACACAGAGGGGACACAGACGTGGAGATCATACGTGACAAACTAATACAACACCAACACCCCCGTGGAGTAGGGTATTACGCCCAGGCGGCCCGAACCACGTAAATCCTCGTGTCTCCTGTGTTAAACCGCGGTTCACCTTCTTGAGTCTCCGCGCGCCCACACCGAACTACAAACTCCTTCAACACTTTAGCAGTGTCAGGAGATCTGCCGACTCCAACAGTCGACACGTGTATTTTTGTCACACCTAGTGCCGTCGGGCAAAGAAGTTTCTTCGCTTTATAAGTGCTTCTGGGCAGTTTATTTGGATTTGGAAGAATTTCTGCCATAAGATTCAAAAGATCAGAGAAACTACAATCGGACCATCCGTGCGTAGCTTTCAACTTTAGTAGTTCTAAGACTGCACGCAATGTAGTAAACTCTTTATCACAACCGTTTGATTCATCATATAAAAGCTCCGTCGCCGCATTCTGCAATGTCTCCATTTTACTTAAACCTTTGCTTGCTCCCATAGAAGTCAATACATATGGTTCAATGTGACGCAACCTCTCCTCACAATCGAACATCATCATCATCACCATCTTGATTGTCACTACCATCATCGATATGAACATTATCATCATTTGAACCTCTCTCATCATCTTTATCCACATCATGTGTATCTAACTCACCATGCTCTGTCCATATTGTCTAGTTTTTTTTGAAACCACTTTTCACAAAATGAGATTGGATTACTATAGTATCCGTCCAAGCAATCTTATTTTCGCAGTTGATACATGGACATAATATGTCATCTATCTTTTGCAACTTTGCATGTCTCTTGGATGCTTCAATAAAATTTGCAACATTATGAATGTACATAGGATCGGGTCTTGGCATGTTATACATCCACGCTCGACGATCCATGCTTCAATAATAGAATTTTTGTCAGATTTACAAAATTTGACCACAAATATTCCCTAAAAGTCTTCTATAAAATGAATTTACAAAGACATAACAAGTATGATTAGGGCGACTAATGTAGGTCTGTTCACTAGGTCGACTAATCGACCCTAGTCGATGGCTAATCGATGTTCGGTCGCCCTCAACGTTTTTACGCTAATACCAAGTCGATACAGAGTTGTAGAGAGAGGTGGCACGCAGGAAAGCGGCGGCAACATCAAATAAGACTCTAATATCAGCGATGAACAGAAAGCGTGGTGGACGGGAGGCGGCGGCATCAAGCAGAGTCTGGAGGAGACGGGCGCCATCTTGAGGCGGACGGAGTCGAAGGCGTCGGGAGCAACAAGCGGGGGTGAAGGATTGTAGTCGTGGGGCAAACAGGCCCAGTAGCATGGGCTAGGTCTGGGTGGGATCTGGTCCGTTATATCTTGACGTCGGATTCCATCCAACGATGGTAACTAAATGGGTGAGTTATAAAACCATCTCCCTAGAAAGCTAACCCTAATCACTCCTTCGAAATATATGCAAGCAGGAGGTACGCACACACAAGTAACATATTGAAAAGGAAAACACATAAAACTACAATTACAAGTTCGGGTAAACTTCATGCATCTTTTATATATATATATATATATATATATATATATATATATATATATATATATATATATATATATATTACAATATCATCTATTAATAAACATCATATTCATGTCACATAATAGGTACAAACTACAATAAGCTTATTACAATATAGTCCATACATCAATATCTAAAAGACCAAACTAGCAGAACACACAAAAGGACACAATCCATATAGTCCATACATCAATATACCAGAACACAATCCATACAGTCCTTACACATACAAAAGGACAGAATCCATATACCAGAACACATAAAACTAGCAGCTTATCAGGTAATGAAA
Source organism: Tuctoria greenei (assembly GCA_036927565.1). Taxonomy (NCBI): domain Eukaryota; kingdom Viridiplantae; phylum Streptophyta; class Magnoliopsida; order Poales; family Poaceae; genus Tuctoria; species Tuctoria greenei. The sequence goes on along the minus strand of JAYESD010000001.1, from coordinate 51,401,739 downwards.
ATATACAAAGAAAAAGTAAGGAAACTGCATTTACCTTGCAGAGGCGTCAACACGGTGGGGAGGCGTCAGCACGGTGGGCCGGCTGGGCGGAGACGTGGTCGTGCGGGGTTGAGCGGCAACGCGGCAATGCGGGCTGGGCGGCGGAGTGGCGGTGCTGCAGTACGGGCTGGGCGGCGGCGTGGCGCGGTGCAGGGAAAATTCAACAGCCTTGCGGTGTCGATATAAATTCTCCAGGGTTACGTTTCGACTATGGTGAGAGGTCTTTATATAGGCGTTGGTTTTTTACAGGTAGTTTTTAACTTTTTCTCAGGCGGTTGGTGCTTAGTAACCGCCTGAGAAAATGATTATCGCAGGCGGGTTTTACTTACCAACCGTTTGAGATAATGCCCAAGCCTGTTCTTCAGTTTCCTTTTCCCTTGCGTCTTTTTTATTTAGATTCCAATATAAATACTCAAACATGTATAGATTCTGCAAATTGAGTCCAAATTTGATGATTCTTTCTTCTATATTTTTCAAAAATTAACATCTACCACCTGAAGTATACATTTTAAAACTTGTATAGCTGACATTGTAATGTTTTGGTAAATATCAAATTAATTTTTACTCACATATTATTCAAATTTGTGTATCTCCTAAAAAAATATCCTTCACTGAAATTTGTTTGTATGAACATATTTGTATTATTTATACATGTATGAATTTTGTTAATTTTTTTAAAGCATTCCAACATGTCAAAATTCAAATTATCCATAATTCTAACTAAATGTTCATATACATATGAGGCATTCATCAAATTATGAACACACATTGATTCAAAAAAATTTAGAAAAAAATCAGAAAAAATACATAGAGGTTGGTATGATGAATAAAAATGTCCATTGAAAAAATAAATAAAAATCATTATATTCATCAAGATAGAAAAATGAAAAATAGCAATTGTTATATGTTTTTTATGTTCTGACCAATTTTAAAGGATTTATGAAGTGAAATTTAATGGTAACCTTTACTAATCAATAATATTACTAGAAAGTGGAATTTTGCCTTTTTAAGGGCCCCACATTTAATCAAGAATATTAATTAAGAAGAAGTAAAGATCTTCTCAGGCGGTTGGTACTTAATAACCGCTTGAGAAAATGATTATCTCAGGCAGATTTTACTTACCAACCGTCTGAGATAATGCCCAAGCCTGTTCTTCAGTTTCCTTTTCCTTTGCTTCTTTTTTTATTTAGATTCTAATATAAATACTCAAACATGTATAGATTCTGCAAATTGAGTCAAAATTCGATGATTCTTTCTTCTATAATTTTTAAAAATTAACATCTACCATCTGAACTAAATATTTTAAAACTTGTATAGCTGACATTGTAATGTTTTGGTAAATATCAAATTAATTTCTACTCACATATTATTCACATTTGTGTATCTCCTAAAAAAAGGTCCTTCACTGAAATTTGTTTGTATGAACATATTTGTATTATTTATACATGTATGAATTTTGTTAATTTTTTTAAAGCATTCCAACATGTCAAAATTAAAATTATCCATCATCCTAACTAAATGCTCATATACATATGAGGCATTCATCAAATTATGAAGACACATTGATTGAAAAAAATTTAAAAAAAATCTGAAAAAATACTTAGAGGTTGGTATGATGATTAAAAATGTCCATTAAAAAAAAGAAAAAAATCATTATATTCATCAAGATAGAAAAATGAAAAATAGCAATTGTTATATGTTTTTTATGTTCTAACCAATTTCAATGGATTTATGAAGTGAAATTAAATGGTAACCTTTACTAATCAATAATATTACTAGAAAGTAGAATTTTGACTTTTTAAGGGCCCCACATTTAATCAAGAATATTAACTAAGAAGAAGTAAAGATCTTCTCAGGAGGTTGGTACTTAATAACCGCCTGAGAAGATGTTTATCTCAGGCGGGTTTTACTAATCAACCGCCTGAGATAATTGAATCTTCGCAGGCGGTTGGTAAGTAAAACCCGCCTGAGGTAACCATCTTCTTAGGCGGTCGGTACCTAAAATCTGCCTAGGAAAATAGGCGTCTATATATACCCCTCGGGCTGTGTTGGAAAAACCTAAACCGGGCGAAACACTTACACGCCGTCAGGCTGCCAAAATTTTTTTTGCCGCCAAGTGTTCGCCGCCGTCGCCGCCGAGCTTCGTCGTTGCCCGTTTGCTTTTCCCTCGTCACTACCAGGTACGCCGAGCGAAGCCATTGCCGTCGCCGCCGAGCTTCATGGTAAACCCAAAACCCTTTGACCTTCCCTCCTTCGTCCCCCTGCCGCCTCCCTCCTCGCCCTCGGCGCCGACCGAGTCAAATGATGCCTTGCATAGATTTCCTTGGTTAGGATTCAGGATTTCGAAAAGGGTAGCATCCTTGGTTAGCCTCCTATAGCGAAAAGGGTAGGTATGCTTTTTGGAAATCTCATGAAGTATTCTGTAAGATTTGTATTGACCTTCAAGCCAATAGACCATTGTAAGGTGATGAAAATCTTCTCTAACTAAATCAGCTGCTGTTCTAAAACTGTTTGAACAAGCATATGAATTTTTGCCATAATTATCTGTAGAAAGCTCTTCTAGTCTATTGTGATACATTTTTGAAAGGGTAAGAGCTATTATACAACTTTTCTATTCATTGTTACCTCAAATTCGGTATAGAACTAATTAGAAACTAGAGTTGAAGTTAGTACCTGTGTACAGTGCTATATGAAACAGCTAGAAAATTTCTGAACTTTGAACAGCCATAATTCTTAAATTAGAAAAGCGACCTATGCATATATATACATGTATGGAAAGCTTAAAGAGTCCTCTATAAATTTCTTATTCAACGCTAAGGCCAAAACACAAAATAACCAGGTCTAAATCGATGTAGCATTTAAGGTGTCGTAACAGTCCAGAATCTGGATAGTTATGTATTCAGTTGCTTTTTGGATCGTAACTTCTAGTAGGATCATCAAAAGACTTCATAATTTACATTTATGGAATCCTGAGGATGTGTGTAACAAGTTTGCAATATATTGTTTCTGCAAATATCGATGTTCTTTATTTGAAAATTGTGGACAAAGGGGCTGTTTGGTTTATATACTAAGGTTGTCATAATTTGCCACAATTTTTTCCTAACTTGACTAAGGTTACGTGCTCAAATTTTCAGCCACAACTTGGCAAGCCTAAGGGAATCTTGCCACACTTTTTTGAGACCTAGACATGTGGGACCCAGTTCGGTGGCAAGGAATGTTGCCACAATTGTGGCTATGAACCAAACACATGACTAAGGTGGTCAAACTTGACTAACTTTAGGTGTGGCAAAGTGTGGCAAATTGTGGCTCCAAACCAAACATCCCCAAAATAGAGTGTAGCCTTCCCGCAGTTCATCTCACAGGGTTGTGCTCCTTCAAGATCGGTGTCGCTATCCTTTTGCCAAACAAAGCAATGTGCTCGCATACGGCTATTAAACATCGCTTGTGCTCAGAACATAGATACAAGTAACTGCCTATTTAGAATAAGAAGATAAAATTGCCATTGCTGGTGAGCAACTTTAACATGCTTGGCACCCTCGCAATGTATAGGAACTTTTGGTCAGTCGCCTTAAACCCTAGAACGCCTTATCAAATCCTAGAATGCTTCCATCTTTTTCTTCATGCAACACTTCATGTAGAGTTAATATGCCATTTATTACATTTTTTGTCTTATTAGTTCTAGCATGGAAAGCCTTAAGAAGACTGGTGCTGGTAGTAACAATAAGAAGACAATATGGAGTTTACTAACTCTAGCAGTTCAGGCTCCTTTCACAGTCTATCGGATCCTTTTCCTAATATAAAAATTAAAAAGAATTCAGAGGATCTCGACCCAAAATATGATCCTATCGACGAGGTATGGATCACGAATCTTAACTTAAGCAGTTCAAGTTAATGTTGGTTGTCAAGTATACGAAGTCTTATAATTCTTTTCTACCTAGATTAATCGCAAAGAGAACGAGGTGACTTCGGCTACTAAAACCGCAGAAGGTTCTCCAATGGATGAATCCTCAGCTTCACTCAAGCGGAAATGAGGGCAATGAGGTCCCAATAAGGGTCCATTGGACCACATCATGTACATAACAAGGGTCGGTCCAGGTGGGATTCCCCAAGAACCACTGGATTCAGTTACCAAGTACCGTAATGCGTGCGGTTTTCTTGTTAGGGAGCTCGTGCCGATCACAACCGAGAATTGGAGGAAATTACCCGAGCAGACCAAGAATGAGTTGTGGAAAAGAATAAAGAAACAATTCAAGTTCCCAAAAGGCACGAAAGAAGTTGTAAAGAAAGCAACATTGGTCTCTTGTGGCAAGAAGTTTTGTGGCTGGAAGAACGAAATGAATGCTTATGTTAAAGCCGATAAGGTCCCTAGCCCGAGGAAGATGGGAAAAATCACACAAGCTTAATGGCAAGAGTTTGTTTGTCAAAAGACCACACCTGATGCTAAAGCTCTAAGTGCAACTAGGTCAGAGCTTGCAAAAAAGAACAAATACCATCATCGCTTGGGATCTGCCGGATATGCCCTCAAAGTCCAGAAATGGAATAATATATTAGATGAATTACCAGTAAGGGCAATCCTCACCCATTAGAAGGCTGCGATGAGAGAACTCAGCGGTGGGTCTTTGCTCGGTCAGGTTTGACCAGCGAGGGCAAACATGAAAAATCTGACTCTGTGAATGAAGTCGAGGATAAAATGAAAGAAGTAATTGAAAAGCAACAGAAGGGTCTCTTCAAGCCGAAGAGGGAGAATGACCAACTTACCGCTATCTTAGGAAACCCTGAACACAGCGAACGGGTTCGAGCAGTCTCTTCTCTAATGTCTTGGCTAGATAGTTTCCCTAAAGATAAAGACACATATAGAAGACGTGAGAAGTTTACGAAAACACTTGATAAAATGATTGCTCAAATGGTCAAAGAAAATATGCAAGAAATAATGGAACAACTTAGACAATCGAGACAATTAGTGGTGTCGAGTACAGCGATGGTTCCGGTGCCAAAGTAGCAATTAGTATCTCCAACTGCCTACCCTAGCAGCGTTGGTTCTGTGCCAGGCTCAGGGTCAACCCATAAGTTCCCCGTCGATGATATTGCTAACGACAAATCTTGTCGTCTTCTTGTCCCGATCGGCAGAGCAGGGAACAGAACCAAATAGGTTGCCACTGCTATGGCAAAGTCTGATCGTGACTTCAACGGGAATCCACTTCCGTTGTATTATGTTGTGGTGCAAGTTCTTCAGATCATTGATAATGATTATGAAGATTATGAAATAGACTACGTCACACCTGAGGGGATCGCGGCTTTGGGGCAGGCTGTCAACCAATTAATCCTTTGGCACTGACGCGATATCGTGTTGGATGATGAGCCAATATCTAGCCCCGTCGCATCTCAAAATACTGCAACCCCATCTTCTAAGTCGAAAGTCCAGGAAGATCCACTCCCAGTCCAGGAAGATCCACTCCCCCTATATCTCAGCAAGGATGATAGTAACCTTGCTAGTAAAGATATCCAAGAGCAACAAGTTGGACAACAGCTTCAAGCAGTACCAGAGCAAGTTGTTGCTAGTAAAGAGCAAACACTTGAGCAACAAATTGAAGTAGTACTAGAGCCAGCTGCTGGGAATAAAGAGCAATCAGTTGAACAACAGGTTCAACAACAAGCCAGTGTCCAACTTCTGACGACTACTCCTCGATCATCAATGCCTATCAAAGTCAGCTCATATGAAATTAAGAAACCTTCATCATGGTCAAAGTATTTGGAAACTATGATGGAAAATATTAGAAAATCGAGTGCATCTCATTCTTCTCATGAGCCAACATTAGGAGATATCGAGGAGTGGGAAGAAGACGGTGTCATGTATAATCGGCGGACGACTTTAGTTAAACCAGGAGTTCCAATATACAAGCTTGAGGATGTTCCTCCTGAATTTAAGAATGGGAAGTCGTTAATGACATCCGTACAACTTAGCAAACAACCTGCCCCGCTCAAAAGAATGCATGAGTGGTACATCCTTGCCAGCACAAAATATGAGATTGATTGCGTCACATTTCGTATTCCAGAAGAAGCATTCTGGAGCACTGGAAAAGATAGACGAGTCATTTCATTTGAAGAGTTGCATCCCCTTTTCCATCGGGGCACGCTCGAAATCAACCTGATGCTCGTCTGGTGCTTGTAAGTACCTCTAATATTTTGCATTTGCTTTTCTTACTACACGCATACACATTTCATGAGATTATAACAATTCTGGACTTCTTCAATAGGATGCAATACATGGATAATGAAAGGATGGAAAACAAAACAGGTATCCTTGACCCTACACGGATTGCAAAGATGTTATTCGACGTCAAGGCGAATTGAGACACAGCAAAGTTCAAGCACATGAAAAAAAAAAGATTTTGAAAAAGGAATTGCAAAACATAAGAAGGATAGAAGGACAGAAGTTGCAGCTTACATAGGACTTGTGATGTTTAACTTTGTCAGAGACGGCAAGGACCTCGTAAAGGCTCCGTACAACTTCGAGTAAGTTCGACACATGACATTGAAATAGCAATTATGGGTAATTGTTAACACGTGTGTTTATATGTTTGCAATAATCACTACATAATGATCTTCATCAAGCCAAAGCAGGGAATGGCAACAGTCTTGGACTCGGCCGATTTCTCACCAGATCGTTACAAAGATTTCCTTTCCATTTTAAAACTGTACGTTTATTCAATAATTTTAATTTACACACATTTAGAATGTGTTGACAAGTTTTATATGACATTTCTTGTATTACAGCGCTTGGCGGTTTTACGCGGAATGGCTTGGCGGTGAGAGACCTTCTAATACGACTGCATTGGACATTAAAACGTATTATGCTTGTACGAAGCAGCCTGCTAGGAGTGTCTTATGCGGGTACTATGTATGCAAGCATCTCTGGACCACTAGCGAATATAGAGTGAATCATGAGGATGTAAGTTATCCTTAATGTCGATATCTTATTTTCTTACTTTCGAGTTTCATTTTCATTGTAACTAGCATAGTTTAATACTTATATTCTTCGCTGTTCATTATTACCAGAAAAATTATTTTCATATTTTATTCTAACTTCAAAATTCAATTGCTCATAGTACAGCTGCTCCAAAAATACCAAATAAATTCCTGTATACTCTCACTTTGATATATACTTTGAGATTGTTCAAACCAACACATTCTAAACCTTGTTATTTGTTTCATTGCAGCACACGAAGAATGTGAATGAAGAATGGCCGGTTTGTAGAAGTATTCCTGGTGGAGGAGCTGAAAAGATTGCTGCTAAACTCTGTCAATTCATTCGTCGCGAAATTTTGCACAAAAGAGGGGAGTTCTTTGATGAAAATGGTGCAATAGCTGATGTGCCAGAACTTTGCTACTATGCCAATAGAAACAGTTTTTAGTGAAAACTTGTAAACTATAAGATGAATTGTATCTGTAACTTGTACATATGTATATTGTTTTAGTGAAATTGACTTCTGTGAGATGACTTCTGTGATGATATTGTTCGCTTTTGTTCTATGATTATATTGAATTGACCTGGAATTTAGAAATAACAGCAGCTAGTACTGCATAGGTTACACCTTATCACAGGCGGTTATTTACCAACGGCTAGACCTACCTGTGAAAAATAATTATCACAAGCGGCTAGATACAGGTAAAGAACCATCTTTGATAACCTAATTATCACAGGCGGTTACTGTTATGGTAGAAACCAGTTGCGATAAACTGTCTTCACAGGCAGCTTGATGTAAGTCAAGATCCGCCTGTGATAACACTATTATCACAGGCAGTTATATATGCTTCATGACCCGCCTGTGATAATTGTATTGTCACAGGTGGTTACATATGCTGCACGACCCGCCTGTGATAACTTATCTTCACAGGCGGCTAGCCTAAGTAAAGAACCGCCTATGATAATCTGTCTTCACAGGCGGCTTCACTTCTCCGCCTGTGAAATTGCGAATTATCACAGTCTATTCGTTTCTGGCAGTTTTAAAATCCGCATGTGATAATAAGTTTGGAGCCGCATGCAATGAGGCTTATTGTAGTAGTGTGGTAATGTCAAGAATTTTCAGTGGAAGAAAATTTGGAACTTGCATTGTCAACAATAATAAAGCAATTTGTTTGGAGATTGGCCCATAATAGCCTTCCATTGAAAAATAACATAAAGCAAAAAGGTATAGTGTGTGATACTATTTGTGTATGCTACAAACGGTTGAATGAAGATGGAGGCCATCTATTCTTAAGATGCAATGGAGTAAAATGGGTGTGGCATGAGTTTCAACTGGAATATGTTCGATGTCGTTTGTGTGCTTGCAGTAATGTGGAAGAGGTGGTACAAGTAATACTCGAGCAAGATGAAGAGAAGAGGTTATTGATCAGTTGTCTGTTATGGTGTTGGTGGTGTCGACAAAACAAAATTAACTCAGGAGAAAAAGTACAGTCAGTAGAGGATCTTATTCATCAAATAAATAAGCAAAAAATTGAATCCTTACAGTTCTCTCAAGATCATCGAGTGGCTAAAGAGAATGTTACACCAAGTTTATGGAGGAAACCAGAGGGAGATATTCACAAGATAAACACTGACAGAGGTTTCCATTCTAAATCAGGCCAAGGAGGGTGGGATTTGTCATTAGAGATGGTACCGGAAAAGTTCGAGATTCAGGGGCTGATTTTATACCCTATTTAAGGACCGCAGCGCAGGCCGAGGCTGAAGTGTGCATGCAGGCATTACAAAAAGCATCTGAGTGGGGAATAAGTGTGATTCAAGTTGAGAGAGATGCACAAAATCTAGCAAAAGCTCTAATTAAGAGGTGTAACACCCCAACCACTACGGGTCTGACGGTCGTCACTTCTGGCAGCTCTCTAGGATCACAGACTAGCTCCACAAATCAACACTAGTCTTTTCTGCGCATTTTATCCTCACTCGTGCGCACCCGAAAAAATTTCCCGGTTGGTCACCCATCCGTAAATTGCTCCGTGCTCCGTGCCAAGCATGCTTAACCTCAAAGTTCTTTGCAGGTGAGCTTTCGGAAAAGAAGGTATACCTTGGTGGTATGAGTATTCTATCAATCCTAATAATCCTTGAGCCAGGATGTCACAATCCACCCCTTAGAAGACTGACGTCCTCGTCGGTCAACTCCCAAGCCAGAACGTCCCCTCTTGGCCACGCCTATACGTTCAGTACTGGCATACGTACCATATCGTGTCCCTCCTAGAGGACACACATGTCATGTGTATGTACTCACGTCCATGACCCGTACGCTACCGTAAAACCGTGAGGGTCTGCTCTAATACCATTTGTAACACCCTAGCCACTATGGGTCTGACTGTCGTCAGTTCTGGCAACTCTCTAGTATCACAGACTAGCCCCACAGACCAAACTAGTCTTTTCTGCGCATTTTGTCCTCGCTCGTGCACACCCAAAAAATCTTTCTGGTTAGTCATCCATCTGTAAATTGCTCCGAGCCAAGCACGCTTAACCTCATAATTCTTTGCGCGTGAGCTCCCGGAAAAAAAATATACCTTGGTAGTATGAGTATTCTATCAATCCTTTTAAGCCTTAAACCAGGATGTCACAACCCGATCTTGATCTTGCAAGCGAAGGAGTTCAATATAGAGCTCTTCTTATTTTTATGATTTCGAACTTTAATTCAGCTATTGTAATATGTGTCCTGAGATTTGTAATGTTTTAACACATGCTATAGCAACTTTTGGTTCGAGTCAGGGTGAACTGAGGCAATGTGGCCTGAGACCATTCGCACCAGCGTACTCTAAAGCATACTCTATACACTATTCTTCTTCAGCTTTTACAATATGTACTCTAAATTACACTACAAAATAGTATATCTAATATGCTTTACAGTGTGCCACTGCGGATGGTCTGAGTCACTACCAAATAATTTAAGATGTCAAGTGGCCAACATTTTCTCTGAGCTTGGTATCAAATGGATCAGGTGTTCCTTCTCAAAAAAAAAATAAAGATGTTTGCCCCTCGCTTGAATGACCGATCCTCTCCACAAACCAAGCTTCCTGGTCGTCTGATCAATTCATTTGTACGACCGTGGGCTTGAGTTTAAGGATACACATGGAATAGATTGGAATGGACGTGAGCAAACTGTCCACCAACGTGCATATACTTACCAGAGACAGCCATGCTGAGGTTGCTGACATGTTTCTCTCAATTCTAGTTGGCAGCGGATTGAAATCATCCACTTTTGACGTGCTTAAGTTCATAGGGATGTCTGGGTATGCAAATGGAAAAGATCCAACATTGCAACCTAGGCTTCCAGCCATGATTCTTGCCTCTGCGAAGGAGAAAAATTGAAATGATGCATGATTTGTCTAGGTTTATCTTGAGTCCCGTGGCTCTGCTAAAATAATGCAATAAGTTCTTTAGAAAGAAGATTTCCCTTTGTGATGCTTTGAGGATTAGGATGGTGTTATCAGCGTATTGGACCACTGGAAAATCCATGTGTGAGAGATGTCCCAAGGGTGAGTATAGGAGACCCGTGGCGCATGCTCTATTAACCACGAACTGTAGCAGTTCAACATAAGTGACAAAAAGGAGGGGTGATAGAGGGTCTCCATTTCTGTCTCTTCAATGGCAATGGCAAGTCTTACCGAAGACACCATTTAGTAAGACATCTGAGGTGGTCGATGATAGAATATCCTTTGACTAATCTATCCATTTTGTTGGGAAGCCCAGTCTTTACTGCATATTGAGAATGGCTTCATGCTTAAGTGTATTAAGTACTTTCCAGAAGTCAAGCATGAGGAGTACGAACGGCTGTCTAGATTTTATGCATTGATAGGTATACTCATATGTCCATGCTAGAAAATCCTGGATTGTTTTGGTTTTGATGAAATCATATTGGTTCTTATGGACTAGTCCAAGGATGTGTTTTTGCGGCCTGTTGGACAACAGTTTTGTTGTCACTTTCATGCTAGAACTGAGGAGGGATGCCGGTTGCAAGTCATTTGACGTGGTTGTGGCTGCTTACCTTCGGTACTAGCATGATGAGGGAGGTATTTAAGGGCCGTAACCCAATGCTACCATGATAAACGTCCTCACACAATTTATATACATCAGCTCTGATGATATCCCAACACGTCTTATAAAACCGGGCGCTGAAGCCATCGGGTCCGAGGGCTCCTTAACCACTTGGCCAATTTCCTCTCTAGTAAATGGCACAACTAGTTGTTGAAGGTTTTGTTGTCCACCAATTATATCCGCCAGGTTCAACCAGGGTATGAGTGCTTTAGTATGTTCCATCCTATCTTTGAACTAATTCCAGGTAACCTTCTCCTCATGATCTGTGAGTACACAACCAGTTGAGTCCTGAATAGAGGTAATGAGGTTTCTACGGTACCATTCAGTGGTTGCTGCATGGAAGAATTTGGTCGATTTATGGCCCCATTGAAGCCATATTTCATTGTAGTGTTGCCTCCAATATTCATTTTTCTTTTGTAGGAAACTGACAATGTACCTTTTTATTAGGTGCCGAAACCTGTCCTCTTGGGGATAGAGGTTTCTCCGCTCTTCAAGTTTGTCCATGATGACTAGAGTCTCGTCACTAAGATGAGTGATGAAAGCTTGCCTGGGCTCTTGCTCCAGGTTTTCAAAGCATCTCGTAAGGATTTAAATTTTGCTACTATGGTCTTGGTTGAATCCATATTGGGAAACCTGTGAGTCCAAACCTGCTTCACAATGTCCTTGAAATTAGCATGCTACATTCAGTGGTTCTCAAAGTGAAATACATAAGATTTGGAAAGTTGGAACAAATTTGTACCATACAGGGCTCATGTCCGAAGTCGTCTAGGCCATGACAAGGAATGTACTAGGGAAGCTTGTCATCCAATGAAGGCTGGTGAAGCACCAATCTAGTTGCTCAATAAGAGTAGATTTTTGCATATTAATCCAACTAAATTTTCTACTTTTTAGCGGTATTTCAATGAGGTCAAGGTGGGTAATGAGGTAATTGAAGATCTGCGTGTCATTGATATTGGCGCCCAGAAGGTTCCTGCTTTCAGCAACCATGTAGAAGTAAAAAGATCCCACAAACATCCAATTAGTGTGTGGTCCATCTGGAGATTCCGCATCCAAGTTATAAATTTTGATCCCTAAGGCTCAACGCACGGACCATAAATTGTTGTGAGTTTCCATATCAAGCCACTGTGGAGTGCCATGAAGTTAATGATGATTGCAGAGGTGGAGAGATGTTCCACTGTTCCTTGTAGAAGTGAACCATTCCAGCCAAGCAGAAGACCTCCTGATGCACCCACTAAGGGAGGGTAAACAAACTTGTTAAACCATTTGTAGGTATATTTTTTGATAAAGTTTGAGTCAGTTACTTCCTTTTTAGATTCCTTTATGCAATAGGCCACACACTCACTTTCTTCAATCTTTGCCCTAACTGATAGTTGCCTTGAGTGGTCATTGATGCCCCTAACATTCCAATTCAATATATTCCATTTTTGGTTGTGGTTGACATTAAATACTTATGGCATTTGGTAGGATTATGTTGGGTTGATGAACTTCCAACTTCATATGTAATCCATTGAAGTAGCAAGGACTGTCAACTTTCTTGCTGGACACTGATCTGCCGAGTGATTCATGTGCGTATCCCCTGTTGAGGTCATTTGACAAGAGAGGAACTAGGGGACCTTTAAGAAAGCAACAAAGGGTAGTAATCATGTCACATAACCAATCAGGAAGGTGATGAACAGTGAACCTGAAATCCATAGCATAAGTAGAATAACTATACAACAAAAGCCAGGGTTCGAGGCTATTGCAGATAACTAAACTAGACCATAAATACCTAGGCATATAGATGACTATCACGAGGGTTTTCCTTTCCCTTAATACCAAAATGTTGCTTTATACATAGAAGCTTCTACCTATGACCCTCTTTCCAGGAGCAAGGGTACTCATTGCCCATCTATTGCTCCTGGGTTAGCCCCTTCCCACGGCTGACTAAGTTCGATGACTACCGTCTCTATGGGATCTCGCACCTTGTGACTGCCACTTCTCACAATTCTGCAGTGCCAATTTTAATGTAAGGGCCAGGGCTGTCATCTATGTCTTTCAATGTGGGGAATTTAACTGGGCCAGGGAAGGTGGGAGTAGGTACAATACCCATATCTTCCAGAGCGAGTCCCTCATCCCTTGTCAGAACAGTCATATATATGACCATCCAAGCGCTAGGTGATCCAGAGTCTCCTTCTGATGGTGTCCTGCAAGGGACGCATGGAATGCATTATGGTCTGACGATTTGTTGTGGTGGTTGAAGAATGAGAGTTTTGGGCAGCAGGGGTCAGTACCTAGGGAAGTCTGCATATGAGATCTGCAGAAATAAACTCGTCTGTAGCAACCCCTCAGATGAGTCAGGGAAGATGGCAGAACCACGAACGTTTTCCTATGAGAGACACTGTTGTCCAAGTGTGAACTAGGACACTTTCCCCGGTACTACAAAGGAGTAGCCCGCAGAGGTTCATATTCAGTTGGAACGCTAGTCAAGATCGAGAACAAGAGGTGAACACAGAGAATTTTACGTGGTTCGGACCGCCTAAGCGTAATACCCTACTCCACGGGGTGTGTGTTGATTGTATAAGCTTAGCTGAGCTTGGATGCGTATGAGATGACATGTACTTTCTACCGTGCAACACAGTCCTTTTATATGCCAATGACTGACTGCTATAGTTTGTGCCTGGCCCGACAGATGGCCCCAGTTGTAATCACTGCTCTATACACGATCTATAGTGTTAAGGGTGGTTAATAGTGTGATAACGTGTCTTAACAGCAGCGTTACCAGTCTTGATAGTCATCTGATCATACATCATTAATATAGTCTTAATGACGCGTTAACTAGTTCTTGTAATGGCCAATTGATAGCTCTTAAATTTTCGCACTGTTGGAGATTTCGCTGTTTTCCCGTTGCAGACTTAGGTCCATGCGAATAACACGTGGAAGTTCCGAAGCTCCCCTCTACTGGGGGATAGGTTCAGTGCTACTGAACACGTGGCAGTGCTGGAGCTTCCCTGAGGAGGGAGGCAGGTCCGGCTCTGTAGGACACTGGTAGCACCGGAGCTATCCAAATGAGGGAGGCTGATCCGGCTCTTCTGGACACATGGCAACACCAGAGCCACCCTATGGAGGGAGGCAGATTCGACACTGTGGGACACGTATCTACTTCGGACGTCTACCACCTGGATATAGGAACTCCATGAATTTGTTGACGTTACCAAGGGGTACCTGGTACAAAGATACTGACAGTGGTCCCCAGGCCCACCTTAGGGAGAGGTTATGCTACCGAAGGTGGGGCTCCAAAGTTTTTTCCTGGCGGTTGAAACGACGGCACACAATTATGCCATCACCACGTGGCACTTCTTGATATGGTGAGCGGGATCCTGGACTGTGGGTCTCATGGAATTGAAGATCACCAGTTCCCAATACGAAGTTCGTATCGGTTCCTAGCATAATCTTTGTAGCCCTGTCAGGCTGTCGCCCTCGGGCTTCCAACTTCCTACCATAACAACGGTTCGTCTGGTGCAACTTTTTAACAAAGTGGACTCGGGCCCCCTTGTCATTGACGAGATTATTCGTGATTTGGTTCTGGATGTAGTTTCCATCCAAGCGTTGTGGAGGCTTACTAAAGGGAGAAAGTCTGCACGGGAAGAGAACTCTTTATGCTTTAATTTGATCTTGTGCTTAGAGCCCTCCGCCCTTACATCACCTTTCCCACTTCTGCTCCACTTTGCGGCAATGGAGTTAGGACTTCCTTGCAACAAGATCAAGAAAGACAGCGAGTTATCGAGAGTCCCCACCTACATGCGGTGGTCGAGTGACTCCTTCAAGAACTCTATTCGCTTCGGCAAGCTCCCCTTCAAGAAGAAAAGCGCCAGAGAGATCATGTACTTCTCGGTGTTTGCTAGCTTCTTATTTTTGTTGCTGGACTTCTATGGTTTGCAGCTCCACCACCTTGGCACCCACTCCTTCTTGTTGGTGGTGATTTTTGTCCATTTTGCGAGATGTGGGTGGGTGTGCCGCCCTGCATCGAACTCTTCTGGACCTTCTTCAGGATTGACACAACCGGGAGAAGGAATGAGAGTTCCTTGGCTTCTACTACTTCTTGAAGCGCAAGAATTAAACCTTCAAGTACTTGAAGACGTTTCCTTCCGGGAAGTGGGATGGCTGGAAAAAGGATTGGGTGATTGTCAGGGTGGATCGCCATGACAGACTAGAGTTGCCTGATGACCTTCCCACCATCGACACCGACACCTGGGAGGTGCTTCTAAAGCTGACGGAAGAGTAAAATCCGATCTTGTCTAGGATCCAGAGTTGCATGGAAGGAGGGTGACACCTCTGATGGTGATCGGGAACTTCCTGACCAACCGTTGGGATCCGCTCAAGAAGAGGGAATGACCGGCATGGACATTCAGTGGGGAAATGGACCCATATCGGATTGATGTTGGTCTCTGAAAGTGCATCTAGGTTCCCCGTGGGTTTTGGATGATTGATGACGACAGTTAAGTCGCTAATGAGCTCAAGTGATCTTAGCATAGGTATGGACTCAATTGGAGACGCAAACCCTCAAAAAGGAAAAGGAAGGAAACGGAGTCAACTCGAAGCGTAGAAACTAGGGTTTCTAGCGTGTTTGAGTTAGACTAGCCGTAGTAATAGGAGGGTGTGTGTGTCAAGTGCATTGAGATCAAGTTTGGGAGCTCGAAGTGGTTTAGAGGTCAAACCTATGAAAGAAATGAGTGGTTGAGTGGTCTGGCCGTAGGGCCGGACTAGTCCGTGCAGGAGGCCGGACTAGTCCGTTCCTGGCCGGCCAAGTCCGTTTCTGGCCGGACCAGAAGGGTCTGACTGAGATCGGACTAGTCCGTTTGTGACCGGACTAGTCCGGCTAGCTGTGAGTGGGTTTTGGGATGAAGTCCCAAAACCACGGACCTGTCCGTTTTGGACCGGACCAAGAGGTCCTGAGTGAGAACGGACTAGTCCGCCCGTGGGGCCGGACTAGTCCGGGTTGGCTAAGAAAAGGTGCTTCTATGGCTAAGTCTGGGAGGACCGGACTAGTCCGCCCTAGGGGCCGGACTAGTCCGTGGTCCTCAGACTAGTCCGTTTTCACCCGGAGCAGAAGGCTCTGTGTGAGAGCGGACTAGTCCGGTGTTGACCGGACTAGTCCGTTCTGGAAGTGACCGTTTGAATTTGAAGTTTGGCGGGTAGCGTGACGATCGTGTGTCAGCTGTCGGGACCTGACAAAGGAGTCAGTGGTCCCCTAGGCCGGACTAGTCCGGGCCAGTGACCGGACTAGTCCGCCCTTTTGCTGAAGTCAGCAGATTGGGCTTGGGACCTCTATAAAAAGGGGACCCCCGGCCTCATTTCAAACACCCTTGGAAAAACTCAAACCCTAGCGCCGCCACAGCCAACTTGGAGCACTCCTAAGCCTCCTTCTTGCCTACTTTCCCTCTAAAACTAATTCTTGAGTGGATTAGGGTTTAGTGAGGTGAAGAAGAGGAAGAACATCGCGCTTGTGCTCCCGGTTTGATCTCTTGCACTCGTTGAGTCTTTGTGGGCTGTGTATTGAGTTTGTTTTACTGTGTTGATCATCTTTGTGGTGTGGGAGCCTCAGTTTGTGAGAAGCCCCAACGAACTTTGTAATCACCTTTGTGATTAGTGGAGAACCAAGTTAGGCCCGTGCGGTAAACTTGGTGAGGGAAGGGTTGTTGGACCCGGTCCTTTTGTGGACTCCTCAACGAGGACGTAGATTCCTTGTGTGGGATCGAACCTCGGGATAAAATCCTTGTCTCCTTGTGTTCTTCGCATTTACTCTATTGATTACTTTGTTCTAGAGTTGGTAGTCTTGTTTCATATTCCGCATTGCTACAAACTTGTGGAAACTTGACTTGCTCTCGTTTAGGTTGTTGCTCAACTTGACTTAAACATACACTCATTCGTAGCATTGAGAAAATCCCCTAAAACTTGCTAGAAACATCTTTTTAGGGTTATTCACGCAGGCTGACCGGACTAGTCCGCCCCCTGACCGGACTAGTCCGCCCCCTGCAATTTAATCTCGTTTTATTGAGTCATTTGCAGGTCAAATAGCCTATTCACCCCCCCTCTAGGCAACTTTCAATTGGTATCAGAGCAGGACTCTCCACAAAGAGTCTAACAACTCGGAGAGATGGCCGGAGTGGTGAATGACGATGCATCGAGCAGCAACTACGAGGCGACCCGTGAGGAGACGTTGGCTTATCAAGATAAGCCAACGGACGATGAGGAGACTCGCCAACTCAAGGCGAAGCTCCGGGAGAAGTTGAACATTTCCAAGATTGATCCATCAAACCAATCAAGCGGTGGTGGTGGAGTCAACTACAACCGGCAAGGATTCAACTATGAACGCCTTGCCGCCAACAACCACTACCTGTCCATCCCATTGGGGAAACCTCCCCAATTCGATGGAACGGACTACGGTATGTGGAAACATAACATGAAGATCCACCTCGTGTCACTCAACCCAGCGTTGTGGCAAATTGTCATGACCGGGGTGGAGATTCCAAAGGATGAGGACAACATAACTCAAGAACAAGCCATCCTCATCCACCGCAACGCTCAAGCTGCGGGTGTGATCATCTCATCTCTCTCTAGAGATGAGTTCAACCGTGTCGATGGCCTTGAAGTGGCCAAAGACATATGGAACACCCTCAAGACGGCGCATGAGGGAAACCGAGTGGTCAAGGAGGCCAAAATCGAGCTCATCGAAGGAGAGCTTGGGAGATTTGCCATCTTGGATGGTGAATCCCCCCAAGACATGTACAATCGGCTAAAGGTGCTGATCAACAAGAGCCGATCTTATGGCTGCACCAAGTGGACCGACCACGAGGTGGTGAAGAGGATGATCCGGGCATTCATGCCTAGGAACGTCTCTTTATGCTCCATGATTCGGGAAAGTCCGGGGTTCACTCAAATGACCCCGGAGGAGGTCCTTGGGAGGATCATTAACCATGAAATCATGGAGAAGGAGGCGCTCTTCTACAACGACCTCCAAAAGTTCACCGCCTCCAAGATGAAGAACGTTGCACTCAAGGCAACGCCCTCTTCAAAGGAGCAAGAAGAAAGTGATGAGGAGAGCCTCGACACCGATGAGGAGGAGGCCTTCTTCATCAACAAATTCAAGAGAATGATGAGGAGGAAGAAAGGGGGGCACAACCATGAAGGCAAGGGAAAGGAAAGAGCAAGACCCAAATCAAGAAGGTCTTGCTACAACTGTGGCGAGTATGGGCACTTCATCGCTGATTGCCCACACGAAGAAACAAAGAAGAAGAAGGAAGGGAAGCCTCAAGAAAGGAGATTCTTCAAGAAGAAGAGGTCCTCCGGACAAGCCCATTTGGGGAAGGAGTGGGACTCTAACGATGAGTCCTCCTCCGAAGAAGAAGAGGAGAAGATGGCCACCATAGCCATCGGAAGGAACTCCAAGGGAGGCAAGCTCTTCCCCAACCTCAACAACGACCACAAGCCTACTTGTCTTATGGCAAGGGAAGGAAAGAGAAAGGTAACATCTCATCCTTCCTCCCCAACTTCCTCACATGATGATTTTGATAGTGCTAGTGAAAATGAGCATATGTTTAAGGACCTAAGCAAAAGCACCTTGCGTAGGATGAAGTTGCTTATGGATGAGATCTTTGAGAAGGAAGATCTCATCAATAGACAGGAGGACATGCTCATCCTTGAGAAGGAGAGATGTCAAGAGCTTGATGAGCTCCTTGAGCTCGAAAGAGAGAAGAGCAAGGCATTGGAACACGAACTTGCACTTTGCAAGAAAACGTGTTCAAGTCTTGAGGAGAAGTCAATTGAGCTCAAGGATGAACTTGGAAGCTTGTCAAAAGCTAACAAGATCCTTGAGACTCAAATTGAGTCACTCAAGAACAATGTAACCTCTTCCTTCAAGAGCTCAACCTCCTCAAAGGCCTCATCCAAGGCAACATCACCTTGCAAGTGCTCCAACTTGATCCTTAAACTTAAGGATGAACTCAACCTAGCACAAGGCAAACAAGCACCTAAGGGTGCCATCTTTGACAAGGAAAAGGTGGCATATGCACGAAGTGCATTCACCAACACAAGACCACCCCATGTCAAGGATGGTCTTGGCTATACTAGAGGTGCAAGGCATAACACCAAAACCTCCAGGTATGGCAAAGACATGATTGTCTTTGTTAAGGGGAGTTCATCCCAAACTAAAATTGAAAAGAACTCACTCTCAAGCAACAAATTGCCTAAATCTGAATTGCATCCTCTATTTCATGATTTTGATGCATCCTATGTGCTAAAGAGGAACAAACACGGCAAAGTGTTTGCTAGATATGTTGGGCCACTCCGCAAGAGCCCCAAGCCTTGCGTGTGGGTGCCCAAATGCCTAACTACTAACGTGAAAGGACCCAACTCAGCTTGGGTACCTAAAAGGAAGGCATAAACTTGTTTTGTAGGCATACTCCTCCGGTGGATCGAAATGGGTGTTGGATAGCGGATGCACCAACCACATGACCGGAGAGAGAAGCATGTTCATAGAGTATGAGGAGAATAAGGACCCAAGTGAAGGAATCTTCTTTGGGGACAATAGCCAAGGGAAAATCCTTGGCTCCGGTAAAATTTCTATCTCCTCATTACATACTTTATCAAATGTGTTGCATGTTGATTCTCTTGACTATAATCTCCTATCCATATCACAACTATGTGATAGAGGATATAAATGTGTGTTTACTAGTGAGGGAGTGAATGTCATTAGAGAAGGTGATGACTCGATAGCCTTTAAGGGAGTGCTCAAGGGAAAGCTCTATCTTGTGGATTTCACCGCGGATAAAGCTCAACTTGACACATGCTTAATGGCAAAAGCCAACATGGGATGGCTTTGGCATAGAAGGCTAGCCCATGTTGGAATGAGGAACCTTCAAAAGCTCCTTAAGGGTGAGCATGTTCGTGGCCTAAAAGATGTAGTATTTGAAAAGGATAGGCCATGTAGTGCTTGCCAAGCGGGAAAGCAAGTAGGAGCTCAACACCCCTCTAAGAATGTCATGACGACAACTAGACCTTTGGAGTTACTCCATATGGATCTTTTTGGCCCCATTGCGTATATTAGCATTGGTGGTAGCAAGTATGGTCTAGTCATCGTTGATGACTTCTCTAGATATACTTGGGTGTTCTTCTTGCATGATAAAAGTGAAACTCCCAGTGTCCTCAAGAAATTCCTAAGGAGAGCTCAAAATGAGTTCACCTTAAGGATAAAGGCTATAAGGAGTGACAATGGCACCGAATTCAAAAACATGCAAGTAGAAGAGTTCCTAGATGAGGAGGGCATCAAGCATGAGTTTTCCGATCCCTATTCTCCACAACAAAATGGCATAGCCGAAAGAAAGAATAGGACGCTCATTGAGATGTCAAGGACGATGCTAGATGAGTACAAAACATCGGACCGGTTTTGGGCGGAAGCGGTTAACACCGCTTGCCATGCCGTGAATCGATTGTACCTTCATCGCCTCCTCATGAAGACCCCTTATGAGCTTCTAATTGGTAAGAAACCCAATGTTTCTTACTTTCGGGTCTTTGGTAGCAAGTGCTATATCCTCAACAAGAAGCCTAGGACTTCGAAGTTCGCTTCAAAGTCCGATGAGGGTTTCTTGCTTGGATATGACTCAAACACTCATGCGTACCGTGTGTTCAACAAATCCTCAGGAATTGTTGAAGTAGCACGTGACGTGGTGTTTGACGAAACCAATGGCTCTCAAATGGAGCAAGTTGATCAACATGCCCTTGATCAAGAGGAACCTCCACTAGAAGCTCTAAGGAAAATGGCACTTGGAGATATTCGCCCTCAAGAATCATCTCAAAGCCCAAGTGACCATCATCATTATGAAGTAGGTCAAATCCCCATTGGACAAGTTGAAGATCCACTAGAAGCTACCCAAAGTGATAATGAGAATGAGGATCAAGGAGGAGGCTTGGATCAAGGGGGAGACCAAAGTGAAGAAGATGAACCAAGTAATTCAAGTGGTCAACCCCCGCATCCTCGTGTTCATCAAAGTGTTCAACGGGACCATCCCGTTGACAACATTCTAGGAGATATCACAAAAGGAGTGACAACACGCTCACGTGTTGCAAACTTTTGTGAGCATTTCTCTTTTGTCTCATCCCTGGAACCACATAAGGTTGAAGATGCCTTAAGGGATCCGGATTGGGTGGTTGCCATGCAAGAGGAGCTCAACAACTTTGAAAGGAACAAGGTTTGGGAGCTTGTCAAGCGCCCCCAAGCTAATGTTGTTGGAACCAAGTGGGTGTTTCGCAACAAACAAGATGAGCATGGCGTGGTAACTAGGAACAAGGCACGACTTGTGGCAAAAGGATACTCACAAGTTGAGGGTTTGGACTTTGATGAGACATTTGCCCCCGTAGCTAGGCTTGAGTCCATTCGGATACTACTAGCCTTTGCTACTCATCATGACTTCAAACTCTACCAAATGGATGTCAAGAGTGCATTCCTTAATGGACCAATCAAGGAAGAAGTTTATGTAGAGCAACCTCCAGGGTTTGAAGATCAAGACTATCCTAACCATGTTTACAAATTACGAAAGGCTCTTTATGGTCTCAAGCAAGCTCCTAGAGCTTGGTATGAGTGCCTAAGAGACTTTCTAGTTGAAAATGGTTTTAGGATAGGAAAAGCGGATTATACCCTTTTCACAAAACACTTCAATGAGGATCTTTTTGTGTGCCAAATATATGTGGATGACATCATATTTGGTTCCACAAATAAGGTGTTTTGTGATGAGTTTTCCAAGATAATGACGGAGAGATTTGAAATGTCCATGATGGGTGAGTTGAAGTTCTTTCTAGGATTTCAAGTGAAACAACTCAAAGAAGGGACGTTCATAAGTCAAACTAAGTATACTCAAGACATTCTAAGAAAGTTTGACATGGACAAAGCAAAACCCATCAAAACCCCTATGGGGACAAATGGACACCTAGACCTAAATGAGGACGGTCCAAGTGTGGATCAAAAACTATATAGGTCTATGATCGGATCACTCCTCTATCTTTGTGCATCTAGGCCCGATATCATGCTAAGTGTGTGTATGTGTGCACGCTTTCAAGCAGCACCCAAGGCTTGTCATTTGACCGCCGTTAAAAGGATCTTGAGATACCTTGTACACACACCCACCCTAGGACTTTGGTACCCCAAAGGATCCAAGTTTAACCTCATTGGATATTCCGATGCGGACTATGCGGGGTGCAAAGTTGATAGGAAGAGCACATCGGGTACGTGCCAATTCTTAGGTCGATCTCTTGTGTCTTGGTCCTCCAAGAAGCAAAACTCTATTGCTCTATCCACCGCCGAAGCGGAATATGTTGCGGCCGGAAGTTGTTGTGCACAACTTCTTTGGATGCGACAAACTCTTAGGGACTATGGGATTAACTTGCGTAAAATTCCACTCTTGTGTGACAATGAGAGTGCAATCAAGATAGCCCATAATCCGGTGGAACACTCTAGGACCAAACATATAGACATTCGACACCATTTCCTGCGAGATCACTCAATGAAGGGAGACATTGAGATTTCGCATGTGAGGACGGAACATCAACTTGCGGACATTTTCACAAAGCCTCTTGACGAGAAGCGTTTCTGTGAGCTAAGAAGTGAGCTCAATGTGTTGGATTCTTGAAACGTGGCTTAAAGCACCGTTCCTCATATTTTTGAGCCACATTTCGAAAAACTCCTCTCTATGTCGATTTCTCCTCAAATTTGTTTGAGAAATCTATTTTCTTCAAGAAAATGTCCACAAGTTGTTCTTTAATGACTCATAATCATGTTTGTCATGTTTTCCTTGCTATATCTGTCCAAAAGGACTTAATTCTATGGGCAAAACCCAAATACATTCTTTTAAGGCCCAGCTGAACCGGACTAGTCCGCCCCTATGGCCGGACAAGTCCGGGTCAGACTAGTCCGCGGCTAGTCCGCGCACCGGACTAGTCCGGCCTTCCACCGGACAAGTCCGGACCCGGACTAGTCTGGGTCTGGTCCGCAGACCGGACTAGTCCGGCCCCTCAACCGGACTAGTCCGGCCCTTGGGGACTTAAACCCCCAGGCGGCCCAAACCCCCTCTCTCTCTCCCTCTCATTTGCCTCTCAAACTTCCACACGCGCACAACCGCCCCCAAATCGGCGATTTTGCGCTCCAACCACCAAAACTCAACTCCAATCCGCGCATCGAAGCCTTTGGGAGTTAGGGATCACTTCCCCGCGCTCCATCTTCGAGATCCACGCCGATTTCGACGAATCAAGCGGATTTTTGAAGGTATTTCACCGTTCCTCAAAAACTAGCCCCATTCTTGATTCTTCAAGTTTTTGATAGGAACATCTTCGTTAATGTCGTTCCATACATCCCTGTGATCATAGCCTAGGAGTATTGCGCATTGATTCACAAATTTTTCGACGAATTGATTAGGGTTAGGGTTCTTCCTGTGTAACCCGGACTAGTCCGGCCACCAGGCGGACAAGTCCGGCCAACGGACTAGTCCGCCCCTGGGGCGGACAAGTCCGGTCTGCACAGGGCAAACCCTACTTCTAGTTGGTTCTCGAGATCTTTTCGGCAATACTTCTTCTTCCTAGGCTCATATCTTCCTTCCTCCATCTTTTTCACAGAATGTCGAACTCCGAGCGCTCTCCTCCGCGTGTCCACCTCGAGGGGCGTACTAAGGCCCAAATTGCCGAGGCTCGGACTAAGGCTGCGCTAATTGAGGCGCAGAAGGCCAAGGAGGAAAGAAAGCTCAAGGCACTCGAAGCATCCAAGGTGGCTGCGAGCATTTACAATGAGGATGAAGCCATTGCTCGTGCCACCGCGGAATCCCTCCATGAGCTGAGGAAGAAGAAAAGAGAGGATAGGGAGGCCCACAACTCCAGGGCTGCTGAGGCCAGCGCTCCTAAGCGAAAGAAGCTCGTCACTGTTGGCGAGAAAGCTAAGGGCAAGGAGCCAGTCCAAGAAGAGGCTGCCCCTAGGGTCGAGCGCGACCCAAAGAAGGGAAAAGCCCCGGCTCCAGTTGAGCTGAAAAAGAAGAAGCCCTCCATCAAAGTGCCAGCCAAGAAGGCACCTGGAGGAGTGGTGATTCGGGAAAAAGGGAAGGCTCAGGCTGCTGAGCCTCTGGTGATGCACAGTCCAGCACGGAATCCAAACCGTCAGCCCAACCTCTCAGCTAACACCTTCAAAGGCAAAGGAGCTGAGAAGGCCAGGAGGCTCAGAGACGAGAATGTCTATAAGTATGAGAAGTCCACCGCCGACCCTAGGTTCTGGTGTGATTTCCACTGCGATTACTATCGCCTCGTCTACATGAAGATGAAGACTCCTGTGACTGATGCCCAGTGGGTTGACTGGGACTACATGGCTCAGAAGAAGCATGCTGCATTTGATGCTGTGATCAATGCAGCAGAACGACATGGAATCAAGGATATCATGGGTTTCCAGTACGACTGGAACATTGAGGTGATTGTGCAATTCTACTCGACCGTCTACTTTCACTCCTTTGGCAATCGCCGGATGTCATGGATGACCAATGGAGAGCAATACACAGTCACTTTTGAAGACTTTGCCAAGATCTTAGGATTGGAAGAACACCTTGAGCATGAGATCATCATCTCCAACCTCAAGGCCCTAGATCGAGATGCTCTTGACTTCATGTATCCAGATCACCTTCCTTATGAAGCAGGACTGGCAAGAAATATCAAGCCATTCTTCAGTGTGCTCAACCGCCTTCTTCGGAAGACCATTGCCCCAAAGGATGGAGATGCCGGAGTCATCCAGGGCAACTTGAGGCATTTGCTTGTGCTGATAGATGGGGAAGAAAGCTTCAACCTAGCTGAGTACATCTTTGATGATATCTTCAATATATCACATACCCCCAACAGATCTTGTGGCTATGCTCCTTATGTGATGTGCCTAATTGAGACAGTCTCCGGTATTACCTTCCTGAAGGATGTCACACATAAGAGACTGCGTCCTCAGATTCCCCCGCCTCTGCCTGTTCCTCCAAGACGCAAGAATGCTGATCCTCCGTCTCGCCCAGTGGCGCCTCCTTCTCCGCCTCCGCCTCAGTCCATGAGTGCGTTCTTCAAGTGCTTCAAGGCCATCTTCACCTCGTGCCGGAAGCAAGAAATTCGCGCTCAGAGAGCACACAAGCGCCAAGAGAAGTATCTTAAGGCGGTGTGCGACAAGTTGGAGATCCCGATGTACTCTCCGGAGGTGAGTGATGGGGAGATCACTCCTTTCCCCACCTTCACCGCCGATGAGCTCGCCCAGCTCCAAGAGGATGGAAGCTCCTCTCGGGCTGCTCCCTCGGCAAGGAACTCCGACGACGACGACGACGATGTCAATGATGAGGAAGACGTCGAAGATTCCGAGGCCACGGAGAGTGGAAGTGGCGGAGATGAGGACTAGCTCTTAGGTCTTAGCCTCCTCCCTTCTTTTCCTTTTTGGTGCCTTGATGCCAAAGGGGGAGAGTTAAGGGGGAGTTAATCTTTGTGGGTGTGTGTTGTGGTGTTGGAATTATCTTGTAACATATTTATGCTTTTACATTTGTGCAAGACTCGTTAATGTTGCTTACTATCAATATATTGCTCTTATTGTCAATCTTATGAATGTATTGATGTCATTTATGTCTTGTCACAATTGTTGAGCACATCACGTAGGCACCCCACCATAACGTGTGTGGGTATGAAAGAACCCCTCCACCTCTTTTACTTGTTGCATACATTGAGGGGGAGTCATACATACGCACACATGTTATGAAAACCAAACTTTATACTCTTATTTGTGAAGGACTTAATGTGTTGTCATCAATCACCAAAAAGGGGGAGATTGAAAGTGCATCTAGGTTCCCCGTGGGTTTTGGATGATTGATGACGACAGTTAAGTCGCTAATGAGCTCAAGTGATCTTAGCACAGGTATGGACTCAATTGGAGACGCAAACCCTCAAAAAGGAAAAGGAAGGAAACGGAGTCAACTCGAAGCGTAGAAACTAGGGTTTCTAGCGTGTTTGAGTTAGACTAGCCGTAGTAATAGGAGGGTGTGTGTGTCAAGTGCATTGAGATCAAGTTTGGGAGCTCGAAGTGGTTTAGAGGTCAAACCTATGAAAGAAATGAGTGGTTGAGTGGTCTGGCCGTAGGGCCGGACTAGTCCGTGCAGGAGGCCGGACTA
Source organism: Tuctoria greenei (assembly GCA_036927565.1). Taxonomy (NCBI): domain Eukaryota; kingdom Viridiplantae; phylum Streptophyta; class Magnoliopsida; order Poales; family Poaceae; genus Tuctoria; species Tuctoria greenei. The sequence goes on along the minus strand of JAYESD010000001.1, from coordinate 51,375,453 downwards.
GTCCGTTCCTGGCCGGCCAAGTCCGTTTCTGGCCGGACCAGAAGGGTCTGACTGAGATCGGACTAGTCCGTTTGTGACCGGACTAGTCCGGCTAGCTGTGAGTGGGTTTTGGGATGAAGTCCCAAAACCACGGACCAGTCCGTTTTGGACCGGACCAAGAGGTCCTGAGTGAGAACGGACTAGTCCGCCCGTGGGGCCGGACTAGTCCGGGTTGGCTAAGAAAAGGTGCTTCTATGGCTAAGTCTGGGAGGACCGGACTAGTCCGCCCTAGGGGCCGGACTAGTCCGTGGTCCTCAGACTAGTCCGTTTTCACCCGGAGCAGAAGGCTCTGTGTGAGAGCGGACTAGTCCGGTGTTGACCGGACTAGTCCGTTCTGGAAGTGACCGTTTGAATTTGAAGTTTGGCGGGTAGCGTGACGATCGTGTGTCAGCTGTCGGGACCTGACAAAGGAGTCAGTGGTCCCCTAGGCCGGACTAGTCCGGGCCAGTGACCGGACTAGTCCGCCCTTTTGCTGAAGTCAGCAGATTGGGCTTGGGACCTCTATAAAAAGGGGACCCCCGGCCTCATTTCAAACACCCTTGGAAAAACTCAAACCCTAGCGCCGCCACAGCCAACTTGGAGCACTCCTAAGCCTCCTTCTTGCCTACTTTCCCTCTAAAACTAATTCTTGAGTGGATTAGGGTTTAGTGAGGTGAAGAAGAGGAAGAACATCGCGCTTGTGCTCCCGGTTTGATCTCTTGCACTCGTTGAGTCTTTGTGGGCTGTGTATTGAGTTTGTTTTACTGTGTTGATCATCTTTGTGGTGTGGGAGCCTCAGTTTGTGAGAAGCCCCAACGAACTTTGTAATCACCTTTGTGATTAGTGGAGAACCAAGTTAGGCCCGTGCGGTAAACTTGGTGAGGGAAGGGTTGTTGGACCCGGTCCTTTTGTGGACTCCTCAACGAGGACGTAGATTCCTTGTGTGGGATCGAACCTCGAGATAAAATCCTTGTCTCCTTGTGTTCTTCGCATTTACTCTATTGATTACTTTGTTCTAGAGTTGGTAGTCTTGTTTCATATTCCGCATTGCTACAAACTTGTGGAAACTTGACTTGCTCTCGTTTAGGTTGTTGCTCAACTTGACTTAAACATACACTCATTCGTAGCATTGAGAAAATCCCCTAAAACTTGCTAGAAACATCTTTTTAGGGTTATTCACGCAGGCTGACCGGACTAGTCCGCCCCCTGACCGGACTAGTCCGCCCCCTGCAATTTAATCTCGTTTTATTGAGTCATTTGCAGGTCAAATAGCCTATTCACCCCCCCTCTAGGCAACTTTCAGTCCCGGGTCTAAATTGGATGAAAAGGCTTTGAAGATTCATCTCCAAAAGTTGCGCCATGGAACCATCAATCCTGATGACCTGACACATCCAGCAGAGTTCCTACCCCTGAAAATAGTTTTGGAGTTCAGGAGGGAGCTGCAGAAGAATATGTCGCTTCTTGACGACTTAGGCAATGTGGAGAGACGTAGAAGTACTCCTCCAGTAGGGATCTCAATCCCCAGAACTTCAAAGGGCACGACTCCTGCAGCTTCAAGTCAGAAGAAACCCGACTCAAGTCAGGGTAAGGGCAAAGAGCCCGTCGAAACCTCCAGCGGAAAGAGAAAGCTGGCGTGATCTGACGGCAGTTACGTCATATTGACTCCGATGCAAACAGTGCTTCCGCCTCGACCAAGCCTCAAGCCCGTGCTGGTTGTGCCTCCAGCATTGATAAGTCCAGCTCCGACGGCAAGATCTTCATGGGATCCAACGCCTGTATTGGGTGCTAGTTCCGGAAAGTCGACTCCGGTCTGAGGCGACGCCGGTGGATGCTTCGAACTCTAAGATGAAGTCCAAAGCCTCTGCCTCACCGACAATGATGGGTTCTGGCTCCGGCCATCCCAAAAAGAAGATTTGTGCTGACTGGAGCAACAACATCCCTAGGTAAGGGTCGGCTCTTTAGTTTGTGTCTTGATTTTGTTTCTTGCTTTTTCTTGAATTCTCTATCCTCTGTTTTCAGAGTATCGAGAGGAGGAACTACTACTCCAATGCCTACTGCAGCCTCAGAGACTGCGCAAACTGAAGCTCCCACTATCGCTCCAACCCCTCCTCCTATGGTTTTGGCAGATGACACGACAGCTCCAGCGTTGTTGGTCATGGAGACGACCTCAGCACCGACGATCGAAGAGCTCGTGGTTGCACTGCACCATGAGGAAAAAAAGGCCTGAGCAAGATCTAGCTGTCTTAGAGCCAGCTGCGGAGGTTCTGACATCAACGCTGATAGGAGAATTGGTCCCGATCTTCCGAAAGGTAATGGGTAAGTCGATTGATGGAGAGCTCGACGTTGATGATCCGAGGCTCTCGAGTAGAACACGAACAGCCCCTGCAATCACTACACCACCGCTTCGTTGGTTATCAACCGTGCTTCACATGATTGACCTCGTCAAGAAGGCTAATCCCTGCAAGTGCAACCGAGAACACAAGCAAGAACGTAGAAGACAAGATCTGAAATCGCGAAGTTGGGGTTTCACAAACTGTAGAACAGCGATATTATTAATCTATGCAAAAACCCAATTGTCTATGGCGGCTACCATGGAGTATATATAGGTGGGAGGACGTCCAAGGGGGTGTTAGGGTCGTGACCTAACCCTAAGACACGAAAATAATGGACTTAGACTTGATACAAGGCCCAATGGCCCAATACGGTGGCGCAGCACCCTGACACATTCTGTACTTGATTTTGTTTCGACGATTCCTGACGACTCCGAAGGAATTTTGACAAGGGACCGGTTCCATTAGAAAGGATATCCTCTCCCCTTTCCGTGCATATGTAGAACGTCCAAAACGGAGTTCGTATGCGTCCTGGGCGTCCGTTTTAGTGTGTACTGCTCATGGACTCCGAGTTGGATACGATTTGGAGTTTGGTTCGGTTTCCATCTTCTTTGAACGAATTCTCTGGTCTTCCACGTCCCTAATACTCCCTCCAAGTACTCCTTGAACCTCTCCATGGATCCTAATCACAAATAAATCATTAAGTAGCAATCTATGCTCAAAAACATATAAGGAAATATATAAGAACGAGTTCACCTCTGAAATTAATTGTTGTGTATGAACTCTATTGATTGCATCTTGTATATTCAGTAGAGTGTTGTTTGTATCCATATAAGTGATGTCCTCATCATCCTCCCCTCCTTGAATTGGAGTCGTCCTCGACTCAAGTTCTTCTCCTCTCATGTGTTGGTCCAAATGTGCAACGCCATCAAATCTTCTTGTATGCATGAATGGAGGAGGCCAAGGTGGTGGACGACATAGTGAGCTATCTTGATCTTCTCAATCAAATAAGAGTGCACATTCGCTTGAGCCAGTATCCCAAACAAATAAATATTGTGTCATATTTGTAGGTGCAATAATAATGTGCATGATCTCATCATTCTCCCCTTCTTTATGACAAGCCGTCCTCAGCTTGCTCGTATGTCCAGCAAAGAGGCTTGCATTGGAGGTAGAGTAAGTGCTGTCCATAATGTACACCCACAGTGAATAATGCTTTTGTTGTCCCTGCTGCAAGGAAAACATACTAGAAAAACTTAACAAGACATTATTAGCGTTAGTACATTCATTTACTTGACCATGTTGTTGCAGCACAAAAGGAGCTTTCTCATTTGAACATATGTAAACTTTATGCACCATAAACATACCACTATGTTCATATTTGCCTATAGCATGAAAAATATTTCTACTTAACAAAGGCAATTCAGATTGAGAAAATATTATCTTCTCTACGATATCTAGATCACAAAGAGTGTCAAATTCAATATAGCCCAAAGTATTTAGAGAAGATAACAATTTCAGCTCATCCCTTTCACATGTAGTTGGGATCAAATGCTTAATTTCAGCACAAGTGAGTGATAAAGTATCAAATTCATTTAGTTGTTCTAGCATAGGTATAATATAATTATCAGCACACAACTCATTTTCGTTATAAGAATCAGTGGGAAAATCAACTAATGGTAAAGTTGTATTATGAAAAGGTTCATCTTGTTGCTGCTCATCGATAGTATGATTGGTAGCAAAATTCAGCACATCTGAAAATATCGTACCTTGGTGAACTGTATAGCATTGTCCATTAACACTACTCTGATTTTCAGCAAGAAATTCAAATGCATTATGAGTTGATTCATCAAAAAATTCAGAAGAGTTGTTCAACACCTCACTCTCATTTGCATCTCCATTTATTTGTTCATGTTCCTGCAAAAGGTTAGGCAAAGGAGGAGGTACAACAAGAAAATTCTTCTCAAGTTCATGTATTTCATCTTTACAATTAGATACATTAGCAAAAGTTTCTCGCATAAGAATTTTCATATCTTTCCATGTTCGAGGTCTTTCTATCACTTAAGTTGTTCCACCAAGTCAATGCACAACCTACTACTGCACTTGCAACATTTCTAATCTTTCTTTTCTCACACATATGACATTGTCCAAAAATTTTATTCAACTCTATTTCCCAAGCAATATATTCATCGTAACTAAAACCATCATAAGAAGGAAGAGATGGGAGAATGTAATTACTTCTTGTGGAAGGTGTTGTAAAGGTGGTCTGAATGTCATGTGAATCCTTGGTTGATGTTTGATTTTTAGTGAGCAACTCTATCGCCGTCTTCATCATGTCCATCATCTCAGCATATAATGCATGATTCTTGCTTTTACCTGACATTGTTAGTAGCAAAAAGAAGACAACACAAAAAAATATGTTATCCCTATCAACTACAAAGGATAATGGAAAAGTGGAAGTGGAATCACACACTCTCAAGCGTCTTACCACGCTCTTACAAGTGTTCTTACCGACACTGCAGGTGGCAAACGGTGGCCGGTATGAAGAAACCAATGAAGCGTGGGATGATTGCAAAGGTGTATCGATTCTGCTCAAGAGTAAGGTGTAGCTTGGATGGCACTTTCTATGTAGCAAGGATTAGCAACAATGAAATCAGATAGTAAAGTTGAATAAGTGTCCAAAGTATTTGTCAAAGTTGCTGGCCTAAATGTGTTCCTAGTAGTTCAAGCTAGCAAGACATGAGACAAAACTAGATGACACAAAGAATGCAAGCACTTCTGTTTTTTTTGTTGTTTTTTTCTCTTTTGTGTGCAGCTTTTGTTTCTTGTTTTGCACTTGCCTTTTTCTTTTTTCTTCCTTTTTTTTCAGAATGTGCTGCAAGGGAAGAACACAATGAAAATCAATCCAAGATATCTCGTGTGTCTGTCGCAGATTTTCTGCTCAATCTTTCAGGGACAAATAGGCACACTTATAGGCTCTAAATTGGAAAACTTAGAACATCAAGATTGTAGATATATCTCTCCTCTTTAATTCTAATATATGGAAGACCTATTTTGGAAAATAACAATAGGAGATACTGCCCCCGAAATACAGACTGTTCAGAATTTTTAGGTAAATATCAGATTCGGATCTAATGCAATTTCGACATCGATAACTTTATTTTATGGGCAAATGATGAATAAGAAAGTTATATAGAACTTCTTAAGCTTTCCAGAAAGTATAAGAACACGAAAATCCAAGTTTGTATGTGCGAGATATGATGAAAATACCGAACTGGACAGAGATGAATCTAATATGGACGTGATGACGTGATTCAAAAGGATGAATCAACACAATGCAAAACTCAAACTAAGACTAAAAACACTTCTAAACCAGCAATATGACTCAACCACGGACACAAACTCAACAAAACAAAACTGAATAACAAAGTTGCAAAGGCTCAATGTGGTTTGGACAAAGTAATGAACAGATCTACTAAACTGCAAGTTTTTTGTGACTTTTTTGTGGACTCTAGGTATGAAAAACAAAACTAATGTAATGGATAGATGAATTACCTAACGGGCAACCTGGAAATCTGATACCAATTGATAGGAGAATTGGTCCCGATCTTCCGAAAGGTAATGGGTAAGTCGATTGATGGAGATCTCGACGTTGATGATCCGAGGCTCTCGAGTAGAACACGAACAGCCCCTGCAATCACTACACCACCGCTCCGTTAGTTATCAACCTTGCTTCACACGATTGATCTCGCCAAGAAGGCTAATCCCTGCAAGTGCAACCGAGAACACAAGCAAGAACGTAGAAGACACGATCTGAAATTGCGAAGTTGGGGTTTCACAAACTGTAGAACAGCGATATTATTAATCTATGCAAAAACCCAATTGTCTATGGCGGCTACCATGGAGTATATATAGGTGGGAGGACGTCCAAGGGGGTGTTAGGGTCGTGTCCTAACCCTAAGACACGAAAATAATGGACTTAGACTTGATACAAGGCCCAATGGCCCAATACGGTGGCGCAGCACCCTGACAGATTCTGTACTTGATTTTGTTTCGACGATTTCCGACGACTCCGAAGGAATTTTGACATGGGACCGGTTCCATTGGAAAGGTTATCCTCTCCCCTTTCCGTGCATATGTAGAACGTCCAAAACGGAGTTCGTATGCGTCCTGGGCATCCGTTTTAGTGTGTACTGCTCATGGACTCCGAGTTGGATACGATTTGGAGTTTGGTTCGGTTTCCATCTTCTTGAACGAATTCTCTGGTCTTCCACGTCCCTAATACTCCCTCCAAGTACTCCTTGAACCTCTCCATGGATCCTAATCACAAATAAATCATTAAGTAGCAATCTATGCTCAAAAACATATAAGGAAATATATAAGAACGAGTTCACCTCTGAAATTAATTGTTGTGTATGAACTCTATTGATTGCATCTTGTATATTCAGTAGAGTGTTGTTTGTATCCATATAAGTGATGTCCTCATCATCCTCCCCTCCTTGAATTGGAGTCGTCCTCGACTCAAGTTCGTCTCCTCTCATGTGTTGGTCCAAATGTGCAACGCCATCAAATCTTCTTGTATGCATGAATGGAGGAGGCCAAGGTGGTGGACGACATAGTGAGCCATCTTGATCTTCTCCATCAAATAAGAGTGCACATTCACTTGAGCCAGGATCCAAAACAAACAAATATTGTGTCATGTTTGTAGGTGCAATAATAATGTGCATGATCTCATCATTCTCCCCTTCTTTATGACAAGCCGTCCTCGGCTTGCTCGTATGTCCAGCAAAGAGGCTTGCATTGGAGGTAGAGTAAGTGCTGTCCATAATGTACAACCACAGTGAATAATGCTTTTGTTGTCCCTGCTGCAAGGAAAACATACTAGAAAAACTTGACAAGACATTATTAGCGTTAGTACATTCATTTACTTGACCATGTTGTTGCAGCACAAAAGGAGCTTTCTCATTTGAACATATGTAAACTTTATGCACCATAAACATACCACTATGTTCATATTTGCCTATAGCATGAAAAATATTTCTACTTAACAAAGGCAATTCAGATTGAGAAAATATTATCTTCTCTACGATATCTAGATCACAAAGAGTGTCAAATTCAATATAGCCCAAAGTATTTAGAGAAGATAACAATTTCAGCTCATCCCTTTCACATGTAGTTGGGATCAAATGCTTAATTTCAGCACAAGTGAGTGATAAAGTATCAAATTCATTTGGTTGTTCTAGCATAGGTATAATATAATTATCAGCACACAACTCATTTTTGTTATAAGAATTAGTGGGAAAATCAACTAATGGTAAAGTTGTATTATGAAAAGGTTCATCTTGTTGCTGCTCATCGATAGTATGATTGGTAGCAAAATTCAGCACATCTGAAAATATCATACCTTGGTGAACTGTATAGCATTGTCCATTAACACTACTCTCATTTTCAGCAAGAAATTCAAATGCATTATGAGTTGATTCATCAAAAAATTCAGAAGAGTTGTTCAACACCTCACTCTCATTTGCATCTCCATTTATTTGTTCATGTTCCTGCAAAAGGTTAGGCAAAGGAGGAGGTACAACAAGAAAATTCTTCTCAAATTCATGTATTTCATCTTTACAATTAGATACATTAGCAAAAGTTTCTCGCATAAGAATTTTCATATCTTTCCATGTTCGAGGTCTTTCTAAATCACTTAAGTTGTTCCACCAAGTCAATGCACAACCTACTACTGCACTTGCAACATTTCTAATCTTTCTTTTCTCACACATATGACATTGTCCAAAAATTTTATTCAACTCTATTTCCCAAGCAATATATTCATCGTAACTAAAACTATCACAAGAAGGAAGAGATGGGAGAATGTAATTACTTCTTGTGGAAGGTGTTGTAAAGGTGGTCTTAATGTCATGTGAATCCTTGGTTGATGTTTGATTTTTAGTGAGCAACTCTATCGCCTTCTTCATCATGTCCATCATCTCAGCATATAATGCATGATTCTTGCTTTTACCTGACATTGTTAGTAGCAAACAGAAGACAACACAAAAAAATATGTTATCCCTATCAACTACAAAGGATAATGGAAAAGTGGAAGTGGAATCACACACTCTCAAGCGTCTTACCACGCTCTTACAAGTGTTCTTACCGACACTGCAGGTGGCAAACGGTGGCCGGTATGAAGAAACCAATGAAGCGTGGGATGATTGCAAAGGTGTATCGATTCAGCTCAAGAGTAAGGTGTAGCTTGGATGGCACTTTCTATGTAGCAAGGATTAGCAACAATGAAATCAGATAGTAAAGTTGAATAAGTGTCCAAAGTATTTGTCAAAGTTGCTGGCCTAAATGTGTTCCTAGTAGTTCAAGCTAGCAAGACATGAGACAAAACTAGATGACACAAAGAATGCAAGCACTTCTGTTTTTTTTTGTTGTTTTTTTTTCTCTTTTGTGTGCGGCTTTTGTTTCTTGTTTTGCACTTGCCTTTTTCTTTTTTCTTCCTTTTTTTTTCAGAATGTGCTGCAAGGGAAGAACACAATGAAAATCAATCCAAGATATCTCGTGTGTCTGTCGCAGATTTTCTGCTCAATCTTTCAGGGACAAATAGGCACACTTATAGGCTCTAAATTGGAAAACTTAGAACATCAAGATTGTAGATATATCTCTCCTCTTTAATTCCAATATATGGAAGACCTATTTTGGAAAAGAACAATAGGAGATACTGCCCCCGAAATACAGACTGTTCAGAATTTTTAGGTCAATATCAGATTCGGATCTAATGCAATTTTGACATCGATAACTATATTTTCTGGGCAAATGATGAATAAGAAAGTTATAGAGAACTTCTTAAGCTTTCCAGAAAGTATAAGAACACGAAAATCCGAGTTTGTATGTGCGAGATATGATGAAAATACCGAACTGGACAGAGATGAATCTAATATGGACGTGATGACGTGATTCAAAATGATGAATCAACACAATGCAAAACTCAAACTAAGACTAAAAACACTTCTAAACCAGCAATATGACTCAACCACGGACACAAACTCAACAAAACAAAACTGAATAACAAAGTTGCAAAGGCTCAATGTGGTTTGGACAAAGTAATGAACATATCTACTAAACTGCAAGTTTTTTGTGGCTTTTTTGTGGACTCTAGGTTTGAAAAACAAAACTAATGTAATGGATAGATGAATTACCTAACGGGCAACCTGGAAATCTGATACCAATTGATAGGAGAATTGGTCCCGATCTTCCGAAAGGTAATGGGTAAGTCGATTGATGGAGATCTCGACGTTGATGATCCGAGGCTCTCGAGTAGAACACGAACAGCCCCTGCAATCACTACACCACCGCTCTGTTGGTTATCAACCGTGCTTCACACGATTGACCTCGCCAAGAAGGCTAATCCCTGCAAGTGCAACCGAGAACACAAGCAAGAACGTAGAAGACACGATCTGAAATTGCGAAGTTGGGGTTTCACAAACTGTAGAACAGCGATATTATTAATCTATGCAAAAACCCAATTGTCTATGGCGGCTACCATGGAGTATATATAGGTGGGAGGACGTCCAAGGGGGTGTTAGGGTCGTGTCCTAACCCTAAGACACGAAAATAATGGACTTAGACTTGATACAAGGCCCAATGGCCCAATACGGTGGCGCAGCACCCTGACAGATTCTGTACTTGATTTTGTTTCGACGATTCCCGACGACTCCGAAGTAATTTTGACATGGTACCGGCTCCATTGGAAATTTTATCCTCTCCCCTTTCCGTGCATATGTAGAACGTCCAAAACGGAGTTCGTATGCGTCCTGGGCGTCCATTTTAGTTTGTACTGCTCATGGACTCCGAGTTGGATACGATTTGGAGTTTGGTTCGGTTTCCATCTTCTTTGAACGAATTCTCTGGTCTTCCACATCCCTAATACTCCCTCCAAGTACTCCTTGAACCTCTCCATGGATCCTAATCACAAATAAATCATTAAGTAGCAATCTATGCTCAAAAACATATAAGGAAATATATAAGAACGAGTTCACCTCTGAAATTAATTGTTGTGTATGAACTCTATTGATTGCATCTTGTATATTCAGTAGAGGGTTGTTTGTATCCATATAAGTGATGTCCTCATCAAACGCCGGAAATCAGTTGAGCTCCGATGAAAGTCCTGGCGCCAGCTCCAGAGGTTACCATGCCTGATCCTGCACAAGGGGATCCGGCTGCGGGACCTTCAAATTATGTGTCGATGTCTGAAGATCCAGCTGCAGGACCCTCCTCGTCAGTGTCGGAGGTAGAAGATCCGGCTGCAGGACCTTCCTTGTCCGCACCAGAGATAAATGAACTTTTGGAGATCATCCCTGCCACTGTCGAGCTATTGGAGTCCATGCTTGTGCCATGGGCTCCAACGACTGTTCTGGAAGACCTGGAGGAACCAGAGGATAGATCCCAAGCAGGCCCGGAGCCAATCCCTCTAGCATTGTCGATTGACAATTCCTACTCCAGCCTCAACCAAGTCCAGCTCGCCTTCGACTATGAGCGCAAGTCTCTTGAAGAAAAGCGCGCCATGCTGGGGTGTTGGCGCCAAAAGTTGTACTTCGAGCTGAAGCTGACGCAGTCCTGACTAGAAGGAGTGGGTGGCAGCAGAGAGGGACCAGCAGTCACGCCTGAACAAGGCGCTAGATGAACGAGAATAAAAGCCCTCGATAAGAAGACCCAAGAGATCTATGAGCATGCCTAGAGGGCCAATGAAGTGGCCAAAAGCTGCTCAGAGAGTCTCAACATCGTGAGGGAATAAATCCTCAAATGTCTGGACAAATTAGATAATAAGGAGGATGAACTCCAAAAAGGAGAAGATAAGATCCAAAAGAGGGAGCATGAACTCTCTCATAAGCTGGCACGCGGCGAGCAAGACTTGGCTGGCCGCGTGGAAGAATTCAAATCCTAGTGCAAACTTGAGAAGCACCGAGTATGGATGGCCGGGGAAGGATTTGGCAAAAGAGAAAGTGTTGCCTCTGCTAGGGAGGATACTGTGAATGCGAAGGCGAAGGATCTTGCGGAAAGGCGAGGTTGCATTCACCTCCGATAGAAGCATATTGCCGACAAAGAGAAGTTGTTGGATGAACGGATCCAGTAGCACGCTAAGGAGGTCGAGCATTTCGCGAAGGAGGGTTCTTCGAAGCTCTCTTCTGCAAGGAGGTCGCTGAAGAAGCTCCGAAGGGCGAGAGAAGTTGAGTACAAACAAGTTTGGGACTTCCTCTGGCGGGCGAATGAAGCTCTAGTACCTTTTGGATTAAGCCCGGTCAGACCGGCTGATCTGTAGCCAGAGATGGACAAGGCCCTGGTAGCGCTTAAATCTGCCGGCATAAAGCTGGAGGCTCTGGGAGATGTGGTCGTCGATGAGATCGAGACTGAAGGGAAATCTCTAGCTAGGAACGTCGTAGAGTATGTGCTGACGTGCTGCCCAAGCTGAGACTCCTCGATGTCTCTAGCTCCGGTGTTTGAAGGACCCATCGCCGAGGAGGAGGAAGCTGCCAAGGCCAGTGTCCAAGAAGCCGCTGAGAAAGTTGCTTCATTCTTCGTGAGGAACCCCATTTGCCAGGACCTTTCTTTTTGTACCTTCACCTTGTAAATCTCCAATTTTGAATTAATGAAATCCTTTCAAATTCCATTTTTGTCTTCAATACATTGCCCATTGTCTTGTTGGCCCCCTGGTAGATGTGTTCAATTGATTGACGACATCTATCATAAGGAATTTGACAATGTCTTGAAAACCTTATTGCTCCGAACTGGTAGCCAATATGATAGCTCCGAGGTCCGAGTCTTAATTCCGAAATCTCTAAGGACCCTTTGTTACATCGACGGCGGGCCCTGGGAGGTGTCAGAGCTTGATGCTTCGACGGCACCCACTGTCAACTCATGAAACATCGATGATGCCCCCCCCCCCCCCGGGGGGGGGGGGGGGTTGTTGGAGTTTGTTTTCTTTGACGGTGCCCACTGTCAACATATGAAACATCAACGGTGGGCCCCCTGGGGATTGTCGGAGCTTGTTTTCTTTGACGGCGCCCAATGTCAACACATGAAACATCGACTGTGGGCCCCCTAGTGGTTGTCGGAGCTTGTTTGCTTCGACGGCGCCCACTTTCAACGCTTAAAACATCGATGAGGGGCCCCCTGGGGCTTGTCAGAGCTTGTTTGCTACAACAGTGCCCACTGCCAATGCTTGAAGCATCGACGGCGGGCCCCCTAGGGGTTGTCAGAGCTTAGTTTGCTTTGACGACTCCCACTGTCAACGCATGAAACATCGACGGCGTACCCCTGGGGGTTGTTGGAGCTTGTTTGCTTCGACAGCACCCACTGTCAACACATGAAACATCGACAATGGGCCCACTGGGGTTTGTCGAAGCTTGGTGCTATGACAGCATCCTCCATCGTCGTGCAGATTACAGTCAATTATTCATTTTTCCTGCGCATAAGAGACAAGAAAAGCAATAAAATTTGTCCTCTTGCCTATAGCTCATTTGCGGCTTATTATCTTTCTTTGAATTTTAGATCCTAACAAAAGTCACTTTGATAACATAAGTATATTGATTAAACTTCCTTAGATCCTGATGCTTCCAGACCCGCCTTACTGAGACCCACCAAAATTGGTAGAGTGGCGTACTTAGGGTGTTGGACCATGCTAAGTCAATAGCGCACTCCGGACCTGACATTGGCTTTTTTTTCAGACGAGTAGGCCATCTAGCAATACTAAGATCCAATAGAAGATAACCAATAAAACTTATATATCACATGAGTCTCTAGGACTAAATTTCAAATGGATTACACAAAACTGCTATTGACAAGAAGGTAAAGGGTGATAAAAATAATGAGCTTGCGCAAAATTAATGCATGTAGAGTCTATTTGCACATAAAAGTATTTCATTATAGGTCCAAATAACAAGGGAGACAAGGACACACTTAAAGTACAGAACCAAGTTAAGTGTGCTTTTGATCTAGGACTAAACCGACTATGTTCATAGACTATGAAATACATTTTATACAAATACAGACTCACCTCTGTGTAACTAAGTGTAGAAATTACGAAGGTACTCAATGTTCTAGGGATTGGAAAGTGGTATTGCATACTCTGCTGCCAAGCGAATGCATCCAGGACAGGAAACTTTGAATATTCGAATGGGACCTTCCTAGCAGGGGGGAAGTTTGTTTATCCCTTCACGAGTAAGTATTCTCTGTAGCACCAGATCACCTTTTTCTAGCTGCTGATTGCGCGCATGCCTTTGATGATAGTGCCAGAGCGCCTGGCGATAGCACGCATTTCGGATCCTTGCTTGGCACCTTGCCTCGTCGATGAGGTCTAGGTCTTCACACCGGAGCTGATCCTGCGTGGCTTTGTCGAAGGTCCGGACCCAGAGAGAACCCATGGTGATCTCCGGAGAAAGGATTGCTTCAGCTCTGTACACCAAGAAGAAGGGTGTCTCCCCTGTTGCCCGGTTGGGTGTTGTCCGGCTCGCCCACAACGCAAACGGAAGCTCTTCTATCCAGTTGACGCCATGTTTCTTAAAGCACTCAAAAGTGCACGTCTTGAGTCCCTTGAGTATTTATGCTTTTGCTCTCTCAGCTCGGCCATTGCTTGCCGGATGAGCTACGAAGGCGTAGCTGACTTGTATGTCGAGTTCTTCGTAGTACTCTTGGAAAGTTGCACTTGTGAATTGGGTTCCGTTGTCCCTGATGACTTTGTTCGGAACTCTAAATTTGCAATGGACATCAAGAACTTGATGGCTGATTGCTTGTTGATAGTCACAACTGGAGTTGCTTCCGGCCACTTTGTGAACTTGTCGATGTCGACATATAAGAACCGGTAACCTCCAATGGCTTTTGGAAAGGTCCCAAAATGTCCATACCCCATACACCGAATGCCCACATGGGAGGAATCATCTGCAGTCACTGCGCCGGTGTTTGAAACTGCTTCGTGTGGAACTAGCACGCTTCACACTTCTTGACCAGCTCAACTACATCCTAGAGTGTTGTAGGCCAATAAAAACCATGATGAAAGGCGTTACCAACCAACGTGTGGGATGACGCGTGGTTCCCGCACTTGCCTTCATGGATCTCTACGAGGAGTTCACAACCTTCTTCTCGGGAAATGCACCTCATTAGAATGCCATTAGGGCCACATTGGTAGAGATCCCCTTCTACCAACGTGTATATTTTAGCCAATCTGACAATTCGCTCAGCGGATACACCATCTTCACGAAGGGTGTTGTCTTTCAAGTAGTCCTAGACCTCCAAGATCCATGCATCGGGACTGACTTGAGGTTCTGGATCTTGCATGCTTGGTTGCTTGGAGCATTCTATAGCGCCTATAATCCTTGGTGGACCCATGGTAACAGGGCCACCGGGACCGCCAGCTTCAGAGTGCTGGTCTCACCCCCATCACTCAATTCGGCTGGCTGAGCGGCAGGTGCTGATAATCTCCTGACAAAAACCCCATCGGGTGCTTGAGCCCCGTTGAAGCCTTTGTCGAGAGGTCTTCAGCTTCAGCATTGTTGAGACGTTGGACATGGCAGAGGTCTAGGACGTGGAAGTCTTTCTGCAATTTCTGGACTTCATGTAGGTAAGCAGCAAGTTGAGGGTTATTGCAACTGCATTCACCTTTGACTTGTCTGATGATGAGTTGCGAATCATCCTTCACCAAGAGTTGTCGGACACCATATGATAGCGCCACCTTGAGTCCGAAGATGAGAGCTTCGTATTCTGCCATGTTGTTGGTTGCCTTGAAGTCGAGGCGCACCATGTATTTGACTTTCTCCCTGGTTGGAGTGAGGAGATGGATTCTAGCTCTGGCCCCCAGCTTTTGCATGGAGCCATCGAAGTAGAGAGTCTAGTGAGGATTAGTGAAGACTGGGACCTTAGCTTCTGGCTTCTGGTCATTAAGGCTCCCAAGAGTTGATGAAGAATGTGTCCACTCTGCCATGAAGTCAGCCAGCGCCTGACTCTTCATTGCATGTTGAGGCAGGAATTCGAGGTCGAATTCTACCAACTCCACTGCCCACCTTGCGATATATTCGTAGAATTGGGATTATGTAAAGTTGCTCGCAGTGGATAAGAGGTTACCACTGATATATTATGGGCTTGGAAGTAGTGATGAAGCTTCCTTGAGGCAATAAGGACTATGTACAACAGCTTATGCACCTCGATGTACCTACTCTTGGCATCGTGAAGTACTTTACTGATGAAGTACACTGGCCGCTGGACAGTTCGGACCCTCTCGGAGGGGTCCAAAGCTTCATCTTCACCAACCCGGACCCTCTCGGAAAGGTTCGGATCTCCTTCTTGAGTAGGTACCTGCTCGGATGAAGGAGGTTTATCCACAGGCATCTTGCTTTTAGGATCCATGCCTGAGGGCTGGGATCCAGACTCACCTTCAAGCAGCTCCAGACCCTCCCAGAGGGGTCTAGGATCCTTAGTTGAAGATGCTTCTGGTCTTTCTGCAACCAGAACCATGCTGACAACCTTCATAGTTGCAGCGATGTAAAGTAGAAGAGGCTCACCAAACTCTGGAGCTACCATTATTGGTAGTGTGGTGAGGAGCTTCTTTAGCTCTTGGAATGCCTTCTCTGTTTTTTCGGACCAATGGAATTGTCCGGACTTCCTTAACAGCTTGAAGAATGGTAGCACCCCTCTGCCAGCCTTGAGATGAACCGGCTGAGCGATGCTACCCAGTAAACTTCTGGATGTCCTTGATACGGGTTGGAGGCCAAATATCTTCGATGGCTTTGATCTTAGCCAGATTTGCCTCAATTCCTCGGTGAGTCACCAAGAAACCAAGAAGCTTTCCGGAGCTAACCCCAAAAACACACTTGTCCGGGTTGAGCTTCGTGCGCGTCAAGAGCAGCTTGTCGAAGACAGATTGAAGATCATCGAGGAGTGAGTCTTTGTTCTTCACCTTGATAATGATGTCATCGATGTAGACTTCCACCAAGTCCCTAATTAGCTCCACAAAATCTTTGTGCATGGCTCGCATAAAAGTTGAGGCATCATTTTTAAGACCAAAAGGCATGGCAGTATAGCAATACAACCCATCTACTATGATGAAGGCAGTATGCTCTTCATCTTCTCTAGACATTGGATATTGATGATATCTAGAATAAGCGTCTAGGAAACACAGTAGTTCACACTCAGAGGTAGAATCCACTATTTGATCTATTCTTGGTAGTGGAAAAGGGTCTTTTGGACATGCCTTATTCAAAGTGGTGGAGTCGATGCACATCTGAAGCTTCTCGCCGGCCTTTGGTACAACAACTGGATTTGCCAGCCATCGTGGATGGTGAACCTCCCAGATGAATCCAACGTCAAGTAGTTTTTTGACTTCTTCTCTAATGAAGTTCTGCCGCTCAACAGATTGCTTCTGGGGCTTCTGTTGTATAGGTCGTGCGTCAGGGTGTATCTTCAGACGGTGCTCGATCAACTCCGTGGGTATCCCAGACATCTGTCATGGTTTGCCATGCAAACACGTTGACATTTGCCCGGAGGAAAGTGACGAGCGCGAGTTCCTATTTGTCAGTCAGACCTCCCGATATATATGTGGTATGAGCGGCATTAGAACTGATTTGGACAACTTTGATAGGAACATCGATGTGACTACCTAGTTGCACACGAGGTGCAATAGATGAGCCACGCTGGCGCGAGCTCAGTGGTTGTTGAGCAGGCTGCTCCTTGCTGGATTCCTCTTCTTGCACTATTGCAAGCACATGAAGTTCTTCCAGTGCAGTAACCTCAGTAGTGCGATCCTCTCATATCCAGAGGACACCTGATGGAGTTGGCATCTTCAACACGAGGTAGCCGTAATGGACCACAACCATGAACCTATACAGGCCTAGCCTACCTAGGATCACATTGAAGGGGATATTGATGTGGGCCACATCAAACACCAGCTTCTCGAACCTATAGTTGTCCTGTGTCCCAAAAGTTACAGGTAGGGTAACCGATCTGACAGGCTTGATGGCTCCCGGACCTACTGTTGAGAATGGGTGTGAGGGCCTAAGGTCTAAGAGGTTGAGTTGGAGCTTCACAAAATATGTGAAACTGAGGAGGTTGAGGGTCGCGTCTTCATCCACCAGGACATGGAAGTTTTGGATATTGTTGATAGTCGAGGAGACCGTGAATGGCAATTGTCCAGCTCCGTCCATGTTCTTCGGATAGTCCAAAGCATCAAAGGCAATGGAAGTATCCATCCATTTCTCATGAGGCTCCAGCTTGGCAGTAGGAGCAACAGCAGCCATCTCTCGATGCATAGTCTGTAGGATGTGTCAGGAGGTGATGTCCCAGCATCCACCATACATCATACGAAGAGTCTTTCGACACTCATTGTCGGAGATATCGAAATCGTCGTCGACGATGTTGTATACCACCTTTAACGCATTTTTTGGCGTCTTGGAATCCTAGCGCCTGATCAGACAGAGCTTCGTCGACTTTTTGCTTCCCTTCCCGCTGGCAGAAAGGGGGTCTCGTCTTGATGCTTTCTGTTGCATTCAACAAGCCTCTTGACCTCATGACAGTCTTCAAGATTGTGGCTTGTCAATTTATGAACCGGACACCACATCTTTTCACCATTGCCATCTTTAGATGAAGGTCGAGGTCGCTTGTCGGGGCGTGGCCCCCCGGCCACCAGGTGCTGCGGTAGTGGCAGCGGTAGGTGTACTGGCAAGTGACTTCTTCTTGCTAGTTGACTTTTTTTTTTCTTTTTACTACTGCTAGAGGCAGTAGCTTCAGCTTTGGAGGTAGATTGCTTTGCCTCAACAGCTAGTTTGGAGTGCATCTCACGACCGTCCGTAACTCTGGCACATTTGTCGGCCAAGCTGAAGAGTTCCGTGACGCTACTGACATTCTTGGTTGTCAGCTTCTCCAGCATCTTCTTGTCCCTAACCCCCTGTCGGAATGCAACGATGATAGAAACATTGGATATAGAAGGGATGGTGTTCCATACCTGTCGAGGTGTGCGATCGACACTTCCCCCGGTACTACTTAAATCGTAGCCCACTAATGTTCTTGATTGGTTGGGGTGCGTGAGATTTGGGCAAGACAGTGACACGGTGGATTTACGTGGTTCGGGCCGCCTGAGCATAACACCCTACGTCACGGGTTGTGTGTTTTGTATGTATGAATATCGCAGCCCTTTTGTAGTCTAAGGATTGGCCGTTACATCACTTGCCTGGCCCGACATGTGGCCCTGGCGAAGTTAACTGTCTAATACACGATCACTGAATATTAAGTGTGGTTAATAGGGTTATAACGCGCCTTAATGATGGCGTTACTCCTATTAATGGTCTACTAATCGCATATCATTAATGACACTTAATCAGGTCTTGTAACTGTCGCTTTAACTGTCCCTTGAAGGTTTGAGCTGTTGGAGATCTCTCTGTCTTCCATTGAAGTCTTAGCTACGGAGGTTTCACACGTGGCGGCTCTGGAGCCTCCATCATGGGGAGGCAGGTCCGGAGCCACTATACACGTGGTGGCACTGGAGCTTCTCTCTACTGGGGGTTAGGTCCGGGGTCACTGAACACATGGCAAGACCGGAGCTTCCCTATGAAGGGAGTTAGGTCCGGCCTTGTGATACACGCTACCCAAATGAGGGAGGCGAGTCCAATACTGTGCAACATGTGTGGCCTTCATAAGTATTCAACATGAAATGGCGGAAATCCTTAGCTTTTCTTGCGATATCATGGGGTACCCGGTACGCAAGGTACTGACAGTGCCCCCGGGCCCACCTCCGTTAGAAACCCTTTGGGTTAAGTTATTCTGCCAGAGGTTGGGCCATCTTCGATTCCCGCGCTGCGGCTTCAAAGGTCTTCTGATCTGCTGTTGGGGCAATGATGCGTGGTTAAACCATTGCCACGTGACTTCTTTTGAATGTGGCAGATGAGATCTTTGCGTGCGGATCTCACACAATTGAATGTCGCCAGTTGCCGATGCAAAATCATATCAGTTCCGTGCGCCTTGTCAGGTCGCCGCCCTCGGGCTTCCAACCTCCCATCATGACAACGGTTCACCTGGGGCAATAGCTTCGGCCTTTCCGCCAAAGGGGACCCGGGCCCATTCGTCATTGGCAGGGTAGATTTTTTAAAGCGTAACCTTGGTCCCATTGCGGTTTCCATCCAAGCGTTGCAGGGGCTTACTTAAGAAGTAAAGCCCACACGGTTTGAGGACTCCTCACGCTTTCAATCAAACTCGCGCTCAGAGCCTCCCAACCCCCGGATAGCCTTCCAACTTTTGCTCCACTTTGCCACGATGGTCGTGGGTCTTCCCCGCAACAAGGTCAAGACCGACGAGGAGATGGCGAGTGTCCGGACCTACATGGGTTGGTCTAGCGACTCCTACAACAAGGACATCCGCTTCGGCAAGCTCCCCTTCAAGAAGGAGCACACAGGAGATTTGGTGTACTTTTCGGCGTACGCCATGGTGGGTCTAAACCCGCCTTTCTCCAACTTCCTCTTGATGTTGTTGGATTTCTACAGCCTCCATCTGTATCATATCGCCCCCCCACTCCCTCTTTCTAGTGGCAAATTCCGTCCACTTCTGCGAGATGTGGGTGGGCATGCCTCCTTGTATCAAGCTGTTCCGGACCTTATTCATGGTCCACACAACTGGCAAGGGGACGGAGCTCATCGACTTCTACTACTTTGTGAAGCAGAAGAATTGCCCCTTCAAATACTTGAAGACCTTTCCCTCCGGCAAATGGGATGATTGGAAGAAGTATTGGGTGATCATCACTGTGGAGGAGCATGAGAAGCTGGAGCTACCCAAGGGCCTTCCCAATGTCAACACCGACATCTGGAACGTAGTTCCAGAGCTATCGAATGCATACAAGCCCATGCTGGAAAGGTCAAAGAATGCATAAATGGAGGAGTGACCCCCAAAATAGTCTTCGGCAATTTCTTGGTGAACAGGTGGGCCTCGCTGAAGACTAGGGAGTGGCCCTCATGGGTGTTCAATAGTGAGATGGATCATAACCGAATAGAAGTTTGTTTAAACACCAACTTGGACGATGAAGTTTTGAAGATCCATCTCAAAAAATTTCAAAATGGAAGTATCTCCTGTGACGCCCTTACTCTGTCGACTGCCTTCCTGCCTCTGAACATGGTTCCGAAGGTTAGCAGAGAGATCCGAAGGAGAATGCAACCATTTGATGACCTGGGCGTGGTCCAGAGCCGCCCTATCTCCAGGTTTGCGATCCCCGGAGCTTCTGAGAAGATGGTTACCCCTGTCGCAAGCCAGAAACTCGATGATGTCGGCAAGGGCAAGGGCAAAGGCAAGGAGGCGGCCGAATCCTCCAATAGGAAGAGAAAGTTGAGGCATCCTGACGGGAGCCACGTCAGGCAAGCTCCTACTACAACTGCCCCTTCTCCCCTGCGAGGAAGATCTTCGGTGGCCACGCCTCACCTGGTGTAGGCGTCGTCAAGGGGCGCGAGCTCCGGTAGGTCAACTCCGATCCCAGTCCCGGGTGTGGGCTCCAGGTCCGAAGGTCCTTCCCATCCGAAGGAGGTCACAGCTGAGGCAACGCCGAAGACGGCGACAAGTTCCAGGCAGCAATCCGGAGCTTTAGCCACACCAACCACAGTGGGCTTTGGCTCCGATCGACCAGTGAAGAAGTTTCACGCCAGTTGGAGCGATAACCTTCCAAGGTAGACATTGCTCC
Organism: Tuctoria greenei; assembly: GCA_036927565.1. Classification (NCBI taxonomy): domain Eukaryota; kingdom Viridiplantae; phylum Streptophyta; class Magnoliopsida; order Poales; family Poaceae; genus Tuctoria; species Tuctoria greenei. Next base: position 51,354,414 of record JAYESD010000001.1, on the reverse strand, counting down.
CACACCTTGAATTTCAATTTTTATTTATTGTCATGTATTGAATCTTTCAATTCTTGGTTTACAGAGCAATGAGGAAGGGCATGTAAGCTTCAACACCCGCCCCAGCGACTAAGGCTGTGCAGGCGGAAGTTCCCGCTTCGACCCCTATGCCTCCCCAAGTTGTGTCTGAGGTCGCGTCACCTCCGGTGCTAGATGTCATGGATCTGGATCCCGAAGTGACACCCGAGGCTCCCGTCGTAACGCCGGACCACGGGAAGGACATTTGTGAAGACATGCCGGCAATAGTAGCGCCGGTGGCTGAAGCTCCGGCGCAATACACGGAGATGGCGGAAGCTCCGTCAGTTGAGCTGGAGGCAACCGAAGCTCCAACGCTTGTGCTAGAATTTGTTGAAGAGCTGACAATCGAGCCGGAGGTGCCCGCGGTCTCGACCTTTGTGTCGGAGATAGTAGAAGCTTCGGTGTCCATGCCGGAGCTAGTTGATGTACTGGCGCCTGAGCCGGAGGTGGTGGGGGCTCCGGACGAAACTCCAACGTCCACTCCGGAGGTGATAGCTCTAGGGATGCCCACGTCCAAGCTAGAGCACCTAGAAGAGTCTCCGGTAGGCCCTCCACCCGCTGAGCCAACGATGGAAATTCCAGCGAGGGAACCTTTGTTATCAGCTCCAAAGGTTGAAGTTCCTTGGACGGGGCATTCCTCGGCGACAATGGAGGCTGAGGTACTTCCTGAGGGCGGCCCTAGTGCCGCAGGACCATAGGGGACCATGCTTGTGACTTGGGACCCGGTCTTTGTTCTTGAAGACCCCCTAGAGCTAGCGGAGATGACCCCGGCAGGTCCGAAGGCTATTCCCTTGGTGTTGTCTATTAAAAATGCCTGCTCAAGCCTCCGTCAGGTCCAACTCTCCTTCGACCATGACAGCAAGATCCTCAAAAAAGAGCGCCACACCTTGAGGCATTGGCGCAACAGGCTTCACTTCGAAACCAAGCTTGCGCAGACGAGGCTTGCTGATCAGAAGGAGTGGGTCGAGAAGGAGAAGGCCCGGATTGAATATTGGGACAAATTGCTAGATGAAAGGGACACCTCCATCAGGGCCCTCAATGATAATTCTCGGGAGATTCTTGAGCATGCCAAGAAAAGCAACGATGCTACTGACGAACGTCATGACAACCTCAATACATTAAACAAGATTCTCCTGAAGCGCCGAGCAGACCTCGATGCGAGGGAAGAGAAACTCTTGGAAAAACAGGAGGATATTTTGAAGAGAGAGAAGGAGATCGCCCAGAAATTGTCTCTGGGAGAGCAAGGAAGAGGAAGAGAAGCTCTGGCAGAGGGGACAGGACCTCAACAAGAGAGAGGTTGAAGTCTCCACCAGAGAGGAGAAAGTGCGGGGTAGGGAGAAAGACCTGGCCAACCGGTAGAACCGCATCCACCTCCGGGAGTCAGAGTTCACCAAATACGAAAAGCAAGTTGCTGAAAGCATTCAGCAGCATGCCAAAGAGGTTGAGTGCCTTGCCTGGGAAGGCTTAGAGCTTGCGCCCGCCAGGAGGTCACTGGAGGAGCTGCAAATTTGAGGGAGACTGAGTTCCAGCAAGTATGGGACTTCTTGGGGCAACCCAATGATGCTTTGATGCCGCTAGGCTTCAGTCCAGTACGTCCGCATAATCCAGAGCCGGAGCTGGACCAAGCGCTGGTGGAACTCATCTCTGCCGACAACAAACTCGACGCGATGGGTGATGTCATCGTGGACCAGCTAGAGACGGAGGGGAAATCTCTGGCCAAGAACGTCGCATAATATGTGCTGACATGTTACAAGAGTTGAGACCCCCAATTCTCTCTGGATCTGGTGCTCGAAGGGCCCATTGATGAAGAAGAAGATGCCGCCAAAGCTAGCGTTCACGAGGTTGCCTAGAAAGTTGCCTCATACTTCTGTAGAACCTAGGACTTTTCTCTTTTGCTCTCACTTGTAACTCTCCAATTTTGTAATCTCCTATCCTCAAACGAATGAAATCCAATCTTGCTGAAATGAATTCCATTTTGTACTTGTCTTCAATACATTGTCCTTATTTGCCCCCTGGTAGATGTACACAATTTGATTGCGAACATTTACCAAAAGGATTTGACGATGTGTTGATGACTTGGACACTTCAAACTTGTAGCTTTTAGGTCCAAAGTTTATTTCCGACTTCTCTAGGGAGCTTTTTGTTGTGTTGATGGCGGGCCCCCTGGCAGTTTTTGAAGCTTGGTAGGTCCGACGGCACCCACTGTCAACGTGTAAAAATGTCGACGACGGGCCCCATGTGGTTGTCGGAGCATGGTAGGTCTGATGGCACCCATTGTCAACACATAAAAATGTTGACGGTGGGCCCACTGGGGTTGTCGGAGCTTGGTAGGTCCGACGGCACCCACTGTCAACGCGTAAAAATGTCAACGGCGGGCCCCCTGGGGTTGTCGGAGCTTCTCAGCTTTGACGATATCCACCATCAATCGTAGAATTCGCCAATGGAAAATCCCCTTAGGTGGTTCCACCATCTTCACTTCAATTGCCATTATGCTCCACGTCGACGGCGGGCCCCCATGGGAGTTGTCGGAGCTTATTAGCTTCAACGGTGCCCACTTTCAACGTTTAAAATGTTGACGGCGGGCCCCCTTGGGGGATGTCGGAGCTTGGTAGCTCTGGCATCGTCCACCATCGTTATGTGTTTTCATTTTTCCTGCGCATCAAAGACAATAAAAACAGTAAATTTCATCCTCTTGTCTATTACTCATTTGAGACTTACTGTTCTTATTTGGATTTTAGACACGAAGGAACTCGATACGATAACAAGCACATTGATGTAATCATTCCAAATCCGAATGCTTTTGGCACCCGCCCTACTGAGGATTGCCGGAATGTAGGTAGAGTGGCGTACTTAGGGTGCAGGACCAGGCTAAGTCGATAGCACATTCCAGACTCGTGTTGGCTTGGCGTTCAAGCGAGTAGACCATGCAGCAATGCTAAGATCCGAAGAGACCAACAATATAACTTGTACAACATATGAATAACTTGGACTAAAACTCAAAAAGAATTTCACAACTTCATTAAAGACAAGAACGGGAAGGATAAATAAAATAAAATGAGCCTACAAAAAATTAATGCACGTGGGGCCTGCTTTTACACAACAATGCTTTTCATTATAAGTCCGAATTACAGGGGAGACAAGGATACACATAGGGTACAGAACCAGGCTAAGCGTGCTATACATCTTGTACTAACCCAGGGCAGTTAGCTACATTTTTAGTGTTGTGACTGTGTCAAGTGTTGCTTGAACTTCCCGGATCCCCCCAGAGGGATCCGGATGTTCTACCGGAGGACCTACCCGACTCTTTGTATAGACTCTATAATTTACATTGCATGTAATTACAAACTCACCTCCGCGATACTAAGCATAAAACTTACGGAGGTGCTCAATGTTTTAAGGATTAGGAAACGGGGTCCCATCTTCAGTTGCCAAGCGAACGCATCCGCGATGGGATACTTTGATCACTCGGAAGGGACCTTCCCAGCTGGGGAAAAGTTTGTTCATCCCTTCTCGAGTCAGTATTTTCTACAGCACCAGATCGCCTTCCTCGAGCTGTCGGTTATGCACATGCCTTTGATGATAACGCTGGAGCGCCTGAGAATAACATACAATCTGAACCGCTGCTTGGCACCTTCCCTCGTCGACAAGGTCAAGGTCTTCACGCCGGAGCTGGTCCTGCGTGGCTTCATCGAAGGTCCGGACCCAGAGTGACCCCATGGTGATCTCTGGAGGAAGTACTGCTTCAGCTCCTGAAAGTAGCCTAGAGGGGAGGTGAATAGGCAATAATACCTGAAATCACTTAATCAAACAAGATTAAATTCCTGTGGCCGGCTAGTCTGCACAGGGTCGGACTAGTCCGCTCAGCACAGGATGAAAACCCTAAAACTTAATTTCTACGAGTTATTTGCAGAATTAAAGTTCACCAAAGAGATAAATAATGTGTAGTATACTCGTAAAGCTCGGGTTGTGAAGTTTGAACACTTAGATTGCAAGTTCACAATAATGATCAAAGTGTAAAGAAATAAGAGCGAGATGAACCCTAATAGCAATACTAGTGATCACAAAAAGCGAAAGACAAGTGAAACGAGATTTATCTCATGGTTCAGCTCTACGAAGAAGCCTACCTCCACGTTCATAAGTCCACACAAGGATCGGGTCTCACTTGACCCTTCTCTCACCAAGCCACCACGATGGCCGGCTTGGTTTCCACTATATCAATGGGTAATCACAATGTTTGATGGGGCTACTCACAACTTGAGGCTCCCACAGATCAATACAATGTGGAGCACACGAAGCTCAAGTCACACAAGCCACAAAACACAACACAATGTGCAAAAGATCAAACCGAGAGCCAAAGCGCGATGATCTTCCTTTACTCTCCTCCCCAAACCCTAATCTCTTCAAGATTTGCTCTCAAGGGGTTAGTAGGACGAGTAGAAGGCTTTGTAAGGCTCTAGGATGATTGTAGCGGTGCTAGGGTTCAAGACTTTTTGAAATGGGCCCGGGGGTCCCCTTTTTATAAGGGTCCCGAGCCCCTACTGCTGACCACAGCAGAGGGGCAGACTAGTCCGGCCTCTGGGCCCGGACTAGTCCGACCCTATGGGACCACTGACCACTGGTTAGTCCCCGACAACTGCCACACTGAGTAACGATCGTCACGCTACCCGCCAAATTTCCAAATTCAAACGATCACTAGACAACGGACTAGTCCGAAGTAGGACAGAACCGTTTGGTCTATCCCAAAACAGACTTTTCTAGGTTGGCCCGGACTAGTCCGGCCACAGGGGCGGACTAGTCTGGCCCTCTAGGGTTTCTCTCGGTCTATCACACTAAGTATCAAATGGAAAAGTTTGTACCCAAACGGACAAGTCCGAACTACTCCAGAGAGCTTTAGTCCGTCCAAAAACGGACAAGTCCGGACTTAGCTCCAAATTCACTCAGATTCACTCCAGAGACGTTTGTCCGTCGCAAAACGGACTTGTCTGCCATGGCCGGACTAGTCTGGCCTCCCAGGGTTTTTCTTATTTTTGACTTCTCACTTAGGTGTTTCACTAAACAACCACCTTGAGCCCCTTGGTATGATCTCAATGCACATGATACATCCACCTTCTCACATGACATGGCTCATATGACCTCAATACCATAGAAACCCTAATTTATACGCTTGTGTCTTTGATGCCCGTTTTCTCCTTTTCCTTTTTGAGGGTTTTCATCTCATTTCAATCCTTGTACATGTGCTTAAGATCACTTTAGCTCATTAGCCTCTTAATTGTCATAATCAATCATCCAAAACCCACGGGGATGCCTAGATGCACTTTCAATCTCCCCCTTTTTGGTGATTGATGACAACACATTAAGACTTCAACAACAAATATAATAAATTGTTTTCATAACAGGTATTTGTATGAGCGACTCCTCCTCAATGTATGCATCATGAGTAAGAGAGATTGAGAGAGTTCTCATACATATACACGTTATGATGGGGTGCCTAAGTGATGTGTTCATAAAGTGTGATAAGTCAATGATTATGCAAGATAGACATGTAAATAAGGAAACACACCACAAATTTAGGCAATATACATGAATATATAGATTAAGTCTTTCAATACAACTTGAAATGAGAGTTTAAAACATAAGTCCTTCATAGATCACTACCCTCTCAAATAAATCTATCTTATATCTCCCCCTTCATCTCTCCCCCTATATCTCTCCCCTAGATCTAAGTGTCCCATCCAAGCTATCTCTCCCCCTTTGGCATCAAGACACCAAAAAGGAAAAGAAAAGAGGAAGGGCCCTTAGGTCTACTCATTGTTGGAGTCATCCTCGTCATCGCCGCCTTGGTGCCCGCTGTCGCTTTCCGTGGCCTCCGGGTCAAGATGGTCATCATCATCATCGGTCGGGGTCGCGGTGGAAGTCCCAGCTTCTCCAAACTGAGCGAGCTCCTCGACTGTGAACTCCGGAAAAGAAGTGACCTCACCATCACTCTCCTCGGCGGGGGACATTGGAATGTCCAGCTTGTCGCACATTGCTTTGAGATACTTCTCATTGCGACGCTCCATGCGACATTGCCGAATTTCCGTCTTTCGGCAAGAGGAGAAAAGAGCCTTGAAGCATTTCAAGAATCCACTTCCGCATTGCAATGAAGGCGGAGGTGGTGGAGGAGATGGCACGAAGCGAGAGGATGAAGCGGAAGGATCCGCATTCTTCCTCCTAGGAGCAGCCGGCTCTAGAGGAGGAAGTTGTGGTCGAAGCCTCCGGTGAATAATATCTTTCTTGAACGTGAGCACGGAGATCTTCTCGATCATGTACATAATGTACAGAGTGTATCCACATGATCGGTTGGGCGTGTGCGAGATGTTGAAGATGTCATCAAAGATATAGTCCACCACATTGAAGCGGACATCTCCATCGATCAGCACCATCAAGTGCCTCAAATTTCCTTGAATTATCCCCGCATCTCCATCCTTGGGGGCAATGGTCTTTCAGAGGACTCGGTTGAGCACACTATAGAAGGGCTTGATGTTTCTGATGTGCCTGGCCTCATACTGTGCATGACTTGGGTACATATACTCCAAGGTGTCCCGATCAACTGGCTTCAGATTTGAAATGATGATCTCATTATCTAGTTGGTCCTCCTAGTCAAGCAACTGAGCAAACTCTCAATAGGTGGTGGAGTACTGCTCGCCATTGGTCATCTAGGTAATCCTTCTGTCCCCATCGGTGTGGAAGTACAAAGTGGAGTAGAACTGAGTGATGACTTCCACATTCCAGTCATACTAGAAGGCCATAAACTTCTTCAACCCATGCCTCTCAACGGCCTCAATCACAACATTGAAGTCTTGATGATCCTTCTGGGTCATATAGTCCCAGTCTATCCACTGAGCATATGTGACAGGGGTCTGCTTGCTCATGTAGACCGTCAGGTAGTAGTCACAGTGGAAGTCACACTAGAACCGGGGATCCACTGTGCTCCTGTCACGCTGATAGACATTGATCTTCCTCATCTTGCGTGCCTTCTCAGCCCCCTTGCCCTTGAAGATGTTAGCGTCGAATGCCGCTGCACAGTTTGGGTTCCGTGCTGGAGAAGACATCCTCAATGGGCCAATGGGATGAGGAGCACCCTTCTTGACTTTGCTTGCAACCTTCTTGGCCACAATCACCCTCTTCTTGGGTGCAGCATCAACTGGGGCCTTGCCCCTATCTTTGGAGGTCCTCGCCCCCTGGGACTTAGCTTGCTCACCCAAGGTCACAAGCCGCTTCCATTTCGGGGCTGCCTCTACAGCTGTAGAGTTGTGCTCCTATCACTGTGTCTTCTTTGCCCTCTGTGAGGCAAAGTATGCAACAGCCATCTCTTGATCCTCTCTTTGCTTCTGGCGAAAGAGAGCTTGCTTCTCCGCTTCTGTCTCGGGGTCATAAGGTGGAACGTACTCATTGTCCGACATGGTTGCTGACAAGAGAAGCAAAGGAATGTGTATGAGTCAAGGAAGTAAAGGGGTAGAGGTAGAATTCACAAAATAAACCTAGGTTAGGTTTTTCACTATGTAATCCGGACTTGTCCCCCCAGGGGCCGGACTAGTCCGCACTGGGTCGGACTTGTCCGCCCTGTGGCCGGACTAGTCCGGTTCACACAGCAAGAACCCTAATCTAGAGAAATTTTGCAAAAAAAAACAACGGATCCTACCACAAAAATGGAGCTACATGATCACATTGATGTGTACAACAACATTTGTGAAGAAGTTTCTATCAATAGACCCAAAAGAATTGAATTTCAAGGATTTTGGAGTTAGGTCAAGAATACCTCTTCAAATCTTTGATTCGATGAAATGTGAGTGAGGAATCGGCCTTCGATGCTTGGGGAAAGGTTCCTAAGCACCTTAGGGCTTCAATCCACCGATTGGAATCAAGATTTGTTGGAGGGAATCGAAAATCGCTGTTTGGGTGATGGTTTTCGAGCGTTTTTGGAGAGAGAGTGATTGAATGGAAGTGGAGAGGTCGAGGGCTCCCTGGGGAGGTTAAGTCCCCAGGGGCCGGACTAGTCCGGTCAGGGACCCGGACTTGTCCGGCCTCCGGACTGGGTCCGAATAACCTGAACCACCGGACTAGTCTGGTCCACTGGAGCGGACTAGTCCAGTCCTAAGACCTAAAACTCCTATATATTGAGCTTTTAGTGGAGATTTGATCCTTTTGGACTATATTTCACAAAAGATCTTTGTAAATATGGTCAGTAAGCAATCAACAATCAAACTATGACCATGATTCACAAGGATTCAATAATTTCAAAATAATTCGTAGAAAAATTGAGGAGGATGAGTTTTTCACAAGCATGTGTGAATTTTGAATATAACAATCAGATGTGCAAGACTTAAGTCACATTTCGAGAATCTAGGATATTTAGCTCACTCCTAAGTTCACAAAACCTTTTCTCATCTAGGGGCTTGGTAAAGATATCGGCCAATTGTTTATCGGTTCTAACATGGGAAATTGCAATGTCTCCTTTGATAGAGCGATCTCTCAAGAAATGGTGGTGAATATCGATGTGCTTGGTCCTTGAGTGTTCAACTAGATTGTGGGCTATTTTGATGGCACTCTCATTGTCACATAGGAGAGGAATATGGTGCAGGTTTATGCCATAGTCCCTAAGAGTTTGTCGCATCCAAAGAAGTTGTGCACAACAACTTTCGGCGGCGACATACACCGCTTCGGCTGTGGAAAGTGCAATGGAGTTTTTTTTCTTTGAGGACCAAGACACTAGAGATCTACCAAGGAATTGGCAAGTTTCCGATGTACTCTTCCTATGAACTTTGCACCCCGCATAGTCCGCATCGGAATATCCAATGGGGTTAAACTTAGAGCCTTTGGGGTACCAAAGTCCTAGGCTTGGTGTGTGAACCAAATATCTAAGAATTCTCTTAATAGCGGTCAAATGACACACCTTAGGAGCGTCTTGAAATCTAGCACACATACACACACTAAGCATGATATCGGGCCTAGATGCACATAAGTATAGCAATGAGCCTATCATGGAACGATATACCTTTTGGTCCACACTTGGACCATCTTCATTAAGATCGAGATGCCCATTGGTTGCCATAGGAGTCTTGATGGGTTTGTCCTTGTCCATGTCAAACTTCTTGAGTATATCTTGTGTGTACTTGGTTTGACTAATGAACGTGCCTTCCTTGAGTTGCTTCACTTGAAAACCTAGAAAGAACTTCAACTCCCCCATCATGGACATCTGAAATCTTTCCGTCATTATCTTGGAAAACTCATCACAAAAAGCTTTGTTAGTAGAACCAAATATAATGTCATCGACATATATTTGGCAAACAAACAAATCATCATTGATGTGCTTAGTGAATAGAGTATAGTCCGCCTTCCCAATTATGAAACCATTTTGAGTTAGAAAGTCTCTAAGGCACTCATACCAAGCTCTAGGAGCTTGTTTGAGTCCATAGAGATCCTTACACAATTTGTACACATGGTTTGGGATTCTTCATCTTCAAATCCGGGGGGTTGCTCCACATACACCTCTTCCTTGATTGGACCATTGAGGAATGCGCTCTTGACGTCAATTTGATATAGCCTAAAATCATGGTGAGTAGCAAAGGCAAGCAATATACGAATTGATTCAAGCCTTGCTACGGGAGCAAAGGTTTCTTCAAAATCTAAACCTTCGACTTGTGAATACCCTTTCGCCACAAGTCTTGGCTTGTTCCTTGTAACCACCCCGTGTTCATCTTGTTTGTTGCAGAACACCTATTTGGTCCCTACAACATTCACATTAGGCCTCTTCACAAGCTCCCATACTTGATTTCTCTCGAAGTTGTTGAGCTCTTCTTGCATGGCCATCACCCAATCCGGATCTCGTAGTGCTTCTTCAACCTTGTGGGGCTCCAAGGAAGAAACAAAAGAGTAATGTTAACAAAATTTTGCAACACGAGATCGAGTAGTTACCCCCTTGGAGATGTCTCCAAGTATATTGTCAACGGGATGGTCCCGTTGGACGCTTTGATGAACTCTTGGGTGTGGCGCTTGAGGTATTGATTCGTCATCTTGGTCTTCCTCATCCTCATTGTCTCCCCCTTGATTGATGCCTCCATTTTCATCTTCTTGGATCGCATCTTGGTGAACTTGATCTTGATCATTTGAGGAAGAGCTTACTTGATGTGTAGGATGGTCAATTGCATCTTGAGGTTGTTCTTGTGATCGTATGTCTCCAAGTGCCATCCTTCCTATCACCACTTGTAGAGCTTCTTCTTGATCTAGCACATGACGATCAACTTGCTCCACTTGGGAGCCATTAGTCTCATCAAACACTACATCACATGCAACTTCAATAATTCTGGAGAATTTGTTAAAGACACTATAGGCGTAATTGTTTGAGTCATAAGCGAAGAAACCCTCATCGGACTTAGAAGCAAACTTCGAAGTCCTAGGCTTCTTGTTAAGAATGTAGCATTTTCTCCCAAAAACACGAAAGTAAGAGATGTTGGGCTTGTTACTGGTTAGGAGCTCATATGACGTCTTCTTAAGTATGCGGTGAAGATACAACCGATTTATGTCATGACAAGCGGTGTTAACCGCTTCCGCCCAAAACCGGTCCGACGTCTTGTACACATCAAGCATGGTTCTTGACATCTCAATTAAAGTCCTATTCTTCCTCTCGGCCACCCCATTTTGTTGAGGGGAGTAGGAAGCTGAGAACTCATGCTTGATGCCTTCTTCATCCAAAAATTCTTCAACTTGAGTATTCTTGAATTTGGTGCCATTGTCACTCCTTATGGTCTTGATACTCAAGGAGAACTCATTTTGAGCTCTCTTTAAGTATCTCTTGAGAACACCTTGAGTCTCGCTCTTGTCATGCAAAAAGAATACCCAAGTGAAACGTGAAAAGTCATCAACAATAACAAGACCATATTTGTTACCACCAATACTAATGTAGGTTATTGGATCGAAGAGATCCATGTGTGGAAGCTCCAACGGTCTTGATGTTGTCATAATGTTCTTGGATGGATGTGGTGCTCCAACTTGCTTTCCGGCTTGGCATGCGCTACATGGCCTATCCTTTTCAAACACAACATTCTTTAAACCACGGATGTGCTCGCCCTTAAGGAGTTTTTGTAAATTCTTCATACCAACATGGGCTAGCCTTCTATGCCAAAGCCATCCCATGTTAGTTTTTGCAATTAAGCATGTATCAAGTTGGGCTTTATCCGTGGAGAAATCCACAAGATAGAGCTTTCCCTTGAGTACACCCTTAAAGGCAATTGAGCCATTGCTTCTCCTTGTGACGGTCACACCCTCATTAGTGAATAAACAATTATAACCTTTATCACATAGTTGTGATATGGACAAGAGGTTATAATCAAGTGAATCAACATGTAAAACATTTGAAAGGGTATGATTAGGGGATATAGCAATTTTACCGGTGCCAAAGATTTTTCCTTGGCTGTTCTCCCCAAAATAGATTCCTTCACTTGGATCTCCATTTAGCCCATACTCAACAAACATCTTCCTCTCTCCGGTCATATTATTTGTGCACCCACTATCAAGAACCCACTTGGTTCCATCGGAGGAGTATGCCTACAAGAAAGATTTAAGCCTTGGCTTTAGGTACCCAAGCAGTGTTGGGTCCTTTGATGTTAGTCAAGAGGCACTTGGGCACACACACACAAGGTTTGGTACTTTTGCGGTGTGGCCCAACATACCTAGCAGATGCCTTTCCAAACTTGTTCCTCAATAAAACATATGAAGCATCAAATTTGGAACAATGAATGAGGTTCTTTCTTAGGCACTTTAGGTGTAGTAGCAATCTTTTTTCCTTTATTGTTGTATGAGCTTCCTTTGACAAAAACAATCAAGTCTTTGCCATTCTCAGGAGTTTTGGCGTTTTGCCTCATCCCCCTAGAATAACCAAGACCATCCTTGACAAGGGGATGTCTTGTGTTGGTACATGCACTACGTGCATATACCACCTTCTTCTTGTCAAAGGTGCCACCCTTGGGTGCTTGATTGGTTTGTGCCAACTTTAGCTCATCTTTAAGCTTTATGATTAAATTTGAGCATTTACAAGGTTGAGATGCTTCAGATTTAACATTTGTGGAAGGTGAGCTTGTACAGGAAGAAGGTGCATTGACCTTGAGAGACTTCACTTGCGTCTCAAGGATCTTGTTAGCTTGTGTCAAACTAACAAGTTCATCCATGAGCACAATTGTAGTGTTCTCATGGTTTGAGCAAGTTTCCTTGCTCAAAGCGAGTTCACGCTCAAGTGCCTTGCTTCTTTCTCTTTCAAGCTCCAAGAGCCCCTCAACCTCTTGACATCTCTTCTTTTGTTGGATGAGCATGTCCTCTTGACGATTGATGAGTTCTTCCTTCTCAAATATCTCTTCCTACAACAATCTCAATCTCTTCAAGGTGCTTTTGCTCATGTCTTTAGGAATATGTTCATTTTCACTACTACTATCAAAGTCATCATGAGAAGAAATTGAAGAAGAGGATTTAGATTTTACCTTCTTTCTTCCCTCCTTGGCCATGAGACATGTTGGCCTTGAAGTATCCATGTTGGGAAAGAGCTTGTTCTCCGTTGTTGTCTTCTTCATAGCAATAGTTGCTACCTTCTCATCTTCATCGGAGGAGGATTCCTCGTTTGAATCCCACTCCTTTCCAAGGTGGGCATGCACGGATTTCTTCTTCTTCTTGAAGTACTTCTTCTCTTTGGACTTGCCCTCCTTCTTCTTGTTGTTTTCTTCATGTAGACAATCCACAATGAAGTGGCCATATTCTCCGCAATTGTAGCAAGCCCTTTTTGATCTTGTCTTGGGCTTGTCTTTGCTTTTCCTTTTATTTTGGTAGCTCCCCCTCCTCCTTCTAAACATCCTCTTAAAGTTGTTGATGAAGAGAGCTTCTTCCTCATCGGTGTCCGGACTCTCTTCATCACTCTCTTCCTTTTCTTGTGATCTTGAGGACATTGTTTTGAATGCAACATTCCGTTTCTTGGAGGAGGAAAGCTTTTGTAGATCATTGTAGAACATCGCTTCTTCTCCATCATCTGATGGTTGATTATTCTCCCTAGCACTTCTTCGGGAGTCATCTTGTGGAAGCCCAGACTTTCTCGAATTAGTGAGCAAAGAGTGACGTTTCGAGGCATCAATGCTTGAATCATCCTCTTTACCACCTCTTGGTTGGTCCACCGGGTGCTTCCATATGTCCGACTCTTGTTGATGAGAGTCTTGAGGCGGTCATGCATATCTTGGGGAGATTCACCCTCCATGATGGTGAATCTCCTAATATCCCCTTCGATCATCTCAATCTTTGCCTCCCTAATAACGCAGTTACCTTCGTGCGCCATCTTGAGGGTATCCCAAATCTCCTTGGCAACCTCCAACCCTTCAATGCGGTTGAACTCCTCACGAGTCAATGAGGAGGTAATCACTCCAACAGCTTGAGCACTGCGATGTAGAAGAACGGCTTGCTCCAGAGTGATGTCTTCCTCATTCTTCAGAAGATGAACACCTGTCATCACAATTTGCCACAAGCTGGGGTTTAAGGAAATGAGGTGCATCTTCATATTATGCTTCCACATAGAATAATCATTTTCCGTCAAATTGAGGAGGTTTCCCAATGGGAATAGACAAATAATGGTTGCTCGTGGTAAGTTGCTCATAATTGTAAGGATATCGGGAGTAGTCTTGTGAACTACTCCCATTGTTGATGTTGACTGGAGTAATTGGCTTGATCTCCTTCTTGGGCACATTGAGCTTCTAACGAAGCCGTGCCTTGAGCATCCGAATTTCTTCATCTTCATTCTGGTCATCCTAAAGAACATCGACGTTTTTCGTCTTGGTGTCATCGACGAGCACTGGAACTTCATTGTCACCCCTTCCGGCCATTACTTCTCTGAGTTGTTAGACTCTTGGGGAGAAGCCTGCTCTGATACCAATTGAAAGTCACCTAGAGGGGGGTGAATAGGCAATAATACCTGAAATCACTTAATCAAACAAGATTAAATTCTCGTGGTCGGACTAGTCTGCACAGGGTCGGACTAGTCTGCTCAGCACAGGATGAAAATCCTAAAACTTGATTTCTACGAGTTATTTGCGGAATTAAAGTTCACCAAAGAGACAAACAATGTGTAGTAAACTCGTAAAGCTCAGGTTGTGAAGCTTGAACACTTAGATTGCAAGTTCACAATAATGATCAAAGTGTAGAGCAATAAGAGCAAGATGAACCCTAATATCAATACTAGTGATCACGAAAAGCATAAGACAAGTGAAACGAGATTTATCCCGTGGTTCAGCTCCACAAAGAAGCCTACCTCCACGTTGAGATGTCCACACAAGGATCGGGTCTCACTTGACCCTTCTCTCACCAAGCCACCATGTTGGCCGGCTTGGTTTCCACTATATCAATGGGTAATCACAAAGTTTGATGGGGCTACTCACAACTTGAGGCTCACACAAATCAATACAACGAGGAGCACACGAAGCTCAACTCACACAAGCCACAAAACACAACACAATGTGCAAGAGATCAAACCGAGAGCCAAAGCGCGATGATCTTCCTTTGCTCTCCTCCCCAAACCCTAATCTCTTCAAGATTTGCTCTCAGGGAGTTAGTAGGCCGAGTAGAGGGCTTTGGAAGGCTCTAGGATGCTTGTGGCGGCGCTAGGGTTCAAGATTTTTTCAAATGAGCCTGGGGGTCCCCTTTTTTATAGGGGTCCCGAGCCCCTACTTTTGACCTCAGCAGAGGGGCAGATTAGTCCAACCTCTGGGCCTGGACTAGTACGGCCCTATGGGACCACTGACCTCTGGTCAGTTCCCGACAACTGCCACACTGAGCAACGATTGTCACGCTACCCGCCAAATTTCCAAATTCAAACGGTGACTAGACAACGGACTAGTCTGATCCAAAATGGACTAGTCCGAAGTAGGACAAAACTGTTTGGTCCGTCCCAAAATGGACTTTTCTGGGTTGGCCTGTACTAGTCCGGCCACAGGGGCGGACTATTCCGGCCCTCTAGGGTTTCTCCCAGTCTATCACACTAAGTCTCAAACGGACAAGTCCGTACCCAAACGGACAAGTATGAACTACTCCAGAGAGCTTTAGTTCATCCAAAAACAAACAAGTCCAGACTTTTCGGACTTAGCTCCAAATTCACTCAGATTCACTCCAGAGACGTTTGGTCCGTCTCAAAATGGACTTGTCTTCCATGGCCGAACGTGGGGACCGGAATCCCGACCGCCAAGGATCTCATTAGGTGGTGTCGTGTGATGCGACACCCAACAGTATACAAGAATAGAATGAGAACAAATTTACAATACCAAGTCTTTATTGACAAGCACAACGGAAGTTTAAAAGTACTAATGGAAGGAAAGAGAACTATACATCATAGCTACACTCTCAGTACTAGCTATGCAAAAGCAAAGTCATCCATGCCCTGGATACTTTGCACTAGCAACACACAATTCATGGCGGCGTGCAGGGTTCCCACTCGGCTGTAAACCCTAGAGGGGGTGCAGCCTCGTCATTAAACCCGTCGTCAGTCGTATAATCTGCAAAAACTCGTTAACTGCAAACGTGAGCATAAGACTCAGCAAGACATTCCTCAGGCACGACACATCATAGACTCCACAATCAAACAAGAAACGCTTTGTAGATGATATGACGTGCACAAGGCACGTAATGCTATTACAGCTAAAATATGGGCAAACTGTAAACTTTTAATTGTAATATCTCTAAGCCAAACAAGGTTGTTCAAGCAATTTGTAAACCAATATATCATATTCGTCTGACTTCTTTAGTATTTACTACGTCACGGCACAGTGAACAAGTGGTACTCTATTACCGCGAGAGACGGTGATTGCAATTAGGACATACCCGGAACAACACGACACACATGCACTTTTGGAAATGCCAACGAGTACTTTCAGCAGTACCTACATAACAATTCAGTACTAGTCGTATATGGCCACCTTTCACTAAATAATCGAATGTCGAACCGATCGATCCGTCACAAGCAGGAGGTCACTGCGTGGGGCGTACTCTGACGTGGCCACCAGCTCATTTACACCTTGCTGCCCTCAACCCACGCCTATAAAACGGAACGGAATGCCTTGACAAACTAGTATCAAGCTACGTCAGTTTATTGGAGCCCATTCCTCCAGTATGTCACTAGTACAATTCAAGCTTGTCCAGCAGGACCACACACGAAACGGTCCTCAATCGACACAAGCAGGGCTACGCACGTGAGACCACGTCTCACTGCATCCTATCCACTGCTCGGTCTCAATTTCATATTCATAAACCAGTTTCTTATTCTAGAATCTCCCGTGTGATACAATTCCTATCTCACGAGTAGATTCCAACTACTCGACTTCTACCGAATTCTTATGAGCATAAGCATAGCAGTGTCTACTCAACGGGACATAGACCTACCCAAGACTCCATAGGATTTGTGGGCCATGCAAATGGATGTCAAACACCTTAAACATAATGCACAATCATCTGAAGACATAAGGTGAAATAAAACTGCAAAGCACTGTATGGAACTTAAATGCAAACCAGGGCTTGCCTGAATGTGAGTCTGAGTCTATGTTAGTTTATGGCAGCTGGACCTCCAAGGCTTCCGGCTGCTCCTCGACTTCAGCTACTACACGATATGCATATACTAGGTATAAATGATTTTGTGACTAATTAATATGCTTAAGGTTGGGTGAGTATATCAAGTTAAAATAAGATAATTATCGTAATTGACTTTGGGATTTTTATGGTGGATGCTAGAGATTATAGAGAAGACTCTTGCAAAGAACAGGAGATGATAAAGGATGTTTGTTATTCTTAATAATTATGGTAAGCAATTAGTTTCTCTAAATTTTGGTTGACATCTTTGGAGATGTATTATGGCTACCAAGGGTTGTATCCTGTAGAGGTGGTCCCACTAATTCTAGGAAAATGTGTTTCACAATTTTCTGAGCTTCCTACAGGAAGAAACTGATTTTTAAAGTTTGGGTAAATTTTTGGAAATTGATTTTCCATTTTTCTCAATTTATGGCTACATAGAGATTTGGAACATAGATCAACCCAGTATTTTAAGTCCAATGAACTTGACATTTTTACTGGATATCAGATGTATCAACTATAGGGTTCTGACAAAAATTTGGAATTTTCCAAGTAACAGAACTGTAGGAATGAATTCTTTAAGCATTTTGCTTATCTGAATTGTGGAGAACTTTCTATGGCTTTTCATACAAATCCAAGTGCACCACTGGACAATATTCTTCATTCTAGTTGTCGGTACCCTAAAAACCGTACACCCCCTGAGATTACGAAGATCTCGTGGGAAGGACGACTACTTGAATTGAAGACCCTCGGAGGCTCACTTGTCAGACATGACCGGACCTGCTTCTCCAACATGGTTAATCCCTAGGTCGCCACGTGTACTGCCGAACCGGAGCTACCGCCCACAAGGGGGAGGCTCCGGATCAAGTACCGAAATGGCACCTCCGGACCTAACCCCTGAACGAGAGAAGCTCCGGAACTGACACGTGTCAGGTAGCCCCGGAGCTTCCTGCTTCCCACAGCAAGCTCCGGAGCTGCCACGTGTCTAAACATCGGAGCTGGCAGCCTCTAACCTCCGGGGGACCTTGTAACGGCTCTGGATCTTCAAAGGAGAGCCAAGGACTTCAAGACCCGTTTAAATGTCATTAATGCCATATTAATGACACTTAAACGGACAATCTTAACACCTATAACGGCACTGTAGAAGCCCGTTACAGGATCATTAACAACAATTAATCGTGTATCAATACTAGTAACCGCCGGGGCCACATGTCGGGCTAGGCAGCTTGTAACGGCCTGTCTTTGTACTATAAAAGGACAGGCCGACGATACACAGACACACGTACAGACACAGATGTAGAGATATACGTGACAAACTAATACAACACCAACACACCCGTGGAGTAGGGTATTACGCTCAGGCGGCCCGAACCACGTAAATCCTAGTGTCTCCTGTGTTAAACCGCAATTCACCTTTTTGAGTCTCCGCGCGCCCACACCGAACTACGAACTCCTTCAACACTTTAGCAGTGTCAGGAGATCTGCCGACTCCAACAGTCGACACTAGTTCTAACAAAATTTATTTGGGAATTTTTGTATAATTCTATTGGAAGTTATGGATTTTCTAAGTTTGGATTGAATCTGGATTTATTTTCCTATTGGAAATTTCAAATAAAACGGGCTGGTCCCACTTTATTTGAATTGGACCAATCGGAATGGAGCCACACCGGGAGTCACGGGGTTAACCCGCGCAGCCACAATGGATCCTTATCCACAACTGATCCCACGCGAGAGGATGTCGCTGACCAGTGGGACCCGCATCTTCGTCTACCTCCCGACGCGGCAGTGCTCCTAGCCGGAACTGCGGCGATGCCTCGCCGGACATAGGTGCGTCGACCTCCTCTCGGCCTCGCCGTGACTGCTCCACCCTAAAGTCGACTGCTCAAGCCGATGGTGGGGTCCAATCATGCCGGCGATGGCCGGAGACAGCGGCGCGACGGTGATGGCGGAGCTAGGGTTTCGGCCCTCGTCGGAAATGTTCGGGAATGGCTCAAAAGACTCGGGAAAAGCTCAGGAAGGTTCCTGGGAGCACCAGGAGTATGATTTGGGGGTCAGATTCGGGGGAAATCACCGGCAAAGTTTAACTCGATGGCGAGCTACGAGTTTTCAACCGGCGGCCATGAAAACTCAAAATCCGACCTCGTCTCTCGATGTCTTTCTCTCAATTTTTGTGAGGTGATGCGCCTGGAGATCTAGGAGATAATAACTTAGTGGATTGACAATTAATCGTACGTAGAAACGGAATTTAACCGGTAATCTATTGATATCGGTATGAGCTGTCTTGGGGAAAACTGGAGATAAAGGAGCTAGGAAGCATGACAGTGGCTGAAACTTCACAAGAAGCATCTAGGTACCTTTGCGCACCTTATTGATTCAAAGAGGAAGATGGAATTGTGCTTGAAGTGGCCTGTCCTCGTGGAAAAGGAAGTTTCCCCTAGCGACTTCACCCGCGAGCGTCAAGGAACTTCGAAATACTGCACATATAAGCAGTGAATCAAACAAAGGATTGGACAGGAAGGAAGAGCAACTAGTCAGGCCACCTTTTGCTGTTGGAAGCACTGCGATTCCTTGCATATTTTGACCAGCGCATCGAGAATGGCGGCGGCGTTGCGGTGCAGTGGCGGAAGAACGAAAACAGAGGCGAGTGATCGGGGTGGTGTCCACTTCGACCGGGGGAGGGTATTTATAGGCCAGGGAGGAGTAAGGGGGACGCCATGAAGTAGGCAGGCGAGCAGCTCCGTGGTGCCTTGCATGCGGCACGGTGTCAAGTGGAGGAACGCCGGAAAAACGGCGTGCAGAGCAGCTTCGAGTGTGTCCCACTAACTGGTGGGTCCCACGACCCTTATCCCTGCCTCTTCTCTGCAGACTTCAATTCCCTTACCAAATTTTGTCCAAAAATTGTAGATTTTTGTGGGGAGGCTCAAATAAATATCTAGAATTTCATTCTGCAATTGGATTTTGAATTGGAGCAAGTTTCAATTTGATTTCAAATTCAAATTTGAATTTGGATGGAATTCAATGGTGCCATTGATTTAAATAGCAATTGAGTTCCAAAAATTGTGAAACCATGGGGATAAGTCAAGCAACTTATGCTGATCATGAGTTTATGTTCAAATCTTGATGTTCAATCTAGTTGAACAGAATTCAAAATTTGAATTCAAAACATGGTTTGAATTTGCTAAGCGTCTCAATTAAAATAGCAAATGGAGTTCAAAATTTATGAAACTTTGCAGGAAGTCTATTTGGAATATAAGAAAATCATAGAAAAATTTATGGCCTCTGAATTGAATAATTTTGACAGGGCCAAATATACAGTAGTATATATTCAATTTATATTAATTTGAATATCTATTTGGTACTGCATATTAAATTGGCCTAGAAATCTTTCTTCAAATAATTCCCAACTTTGAAGAGAGGTCAAAAGAATTAATCTAAGTTTATTGGTGAAGTTCATTCCTCATGTTAATAAATTTAAACATGAGTATAAGAAAAGATTTGATGAGATCAAGTTTATAAGCATGGCTATAATTGGTCTCCATTAGGGTTAACAACCAATTTACAACTGAACCTCATATGAAGGAAAATGTGGGATTTTACATTCCTCCCCTCTTAAAAGAATCTCGTCCCGAGATTACAAAAGGAAGGATAAAAAGAAAAGACCTAATGAACATATGACGTTAACAAGTCCAGATAATTGGCTTTAAGATATTCCTCGCTTTCCCACGTTGCTTCATTAGCGGTGTGGTTTCCCCACAAGACCTTGTAGAATCGCGAGGTGCGGTTTCTTGTGGTACGAGTCTTCTCATCAATTATCTGGGTTGGATGTTCGGAGTAAGTAAGATCTGGTTGGAGGGCTTCCAAATCCTCCATACGGACTTTTGCTGGGGCCTTGAGACATTTTCTCAATTGTGAAATGTGAAACACATTGTGGACCCCTGAAAGCGATATTGGCATCTCTAGCCGATAGGCTACAGGTCCGCACTGCCCACTTATTGCGAATGGTCCGATGAAATGCGGAGCTAGTTTCCCTTTTACTCTGAAATGATGAATCCCTTTACTTGGGGATACCCGAAGGTAAACGTGATCCCCGATATCAAAATGAAGCGGTCGACGTCATTTGTGCGCATAGCTTTTCTGGCGAGACTGAGCAGCCATAAGGTTGGCTTGAATAACTCGTACTCGATCTTCAGCTTCCTTTACCAAGTCTATATCATATGTTACTCGTTCACCGGATTCACACAAGTTCAACGGTGTGCGGCACTTCCGGCCATAAAGAGCTTCATATGGTGCCATTTGAATGCTAATCTGATAACCATTGTTATATGAAAACTCTGCCAATGGTAGATGATCACCAAAATTCTTACCATGGTGAATGGCACAAGCGCTGAGCATATCCTCTAGTACTTGGTTTACCCGTTCCGTTTGACCATCAGTATGTGGGTGGTAAGCTGAGCTTCGAATCAATTTGGTACCCAGAGATGCGTGGAGCTGCTCCCAAAATCGAGCAACAAACAAAGTTCCACAATCTTATATGATAGTGTGGGGTACTCCGTGTAAGCATAAGATCCTGGCAATATACAGCTCTGCATATTGCCGTGCCACATAATTGACATTGACTGGAATAAAGTGAGCCGACTTGGTGAGTCGGTCGACTATCACCCAAATTGAGTCATGTTTGCGAGAAGTGAGAGGTAACCCAACAATGAAATCCATGCTGATGTCCTCCCATTTCTAGGTAGGTATGCTTAACGGTTGTAATTGTCTAGCTTCTTTCAGATGGCCGGCTTTCACTCGTCGACATGTATCACATTCGGATACATACTTCGCTATTTCCCTCTTCATCCGAGTCCACCGAAATTTCTTCTTCAAGTCTTGGTACAATTTGTTACTCCCTGGATGAATAGAATATTTGGACAAATGAGCCTCGTCCAAAATTTTCTTCCAAAGTTCCACATTGCGGGGTACCACGATGCGGTCTTTGAACCAGATGGTACCGTCATCGTCACCTCGGAACACTTCATTCCCCCTTTTTCATTCGTTGACGAATATGGGATATGCCCTTGTCCTCCTTCTGGGCCTCCATAATTTCCCCCCTTATGGTGGGAATGAGGGCTAGGTTGTAGAGTGCCCCATACGGAACCAAGTAGAGACTCGGTTCTTCTTCCTCTATCAAGGTGATAGAAAGGTTATTGATATGGGACTTGCAACTTAGTGCATCTGCGACTACATTTGCCTTTCTGGGATGGTAGTGGATCTCAATCTCGTAGTCTTTGATTAACTCCAACCATCTTCGTTGTCGCATATTCAATTCTTTCTGGGTGAAAATGTACTTCAAGCTTTTGTGATCGGTGTAGAGATGTACTAGGTTGCCCCATAGATAGTGTATCCACATCTTTAAAGCTAGTACCACGGCAGCGAGTTCAATATCATGAGTCGGATAATGCTGCTCATGGTTTCAAAGCTGCTGGGATCCATAAGCGATCACTCTTCTGTCTTGCATTAATACGCAACCCAGACCAATTCCAGATGCATCACAATAAACATCAAAGGATCTTGTTGTGTCTGGTTGGGCTAACATTGGTGCTGTTGTGAGGTGTTTTACCAATGGTTGGAAGCCCTCCTCACATTCCTTTGTCCAGGTATACCTCTTTTCTTTCTTCAAAAGTTCTATCATTGGTTTAGCTATCTTGGAAAAGCTTGGGACGAACCTCCGGTAATATCCAGCTAAACCCAGGAAACTTCAAACTTCATGCACAGACTTGGGAGACTCCCATTTGAGTACTTGCTTAATCTTGCTTGGATCAACTGAAATCCCTTCGGCAGAGATGATGTGCCCCAGAAATGGCACTTGGTTAATCCAGAACTCACATTTGCTGAACTTAGCGTACAACTTGTGGTCCCGCAATCGCTGAAGCACGATATGCAAATGTTGTGCATGTTCTTCTTTGGACTTTGAGTATACAAGGATGCCGTCGATGAAGACCACGACAAACTTGTCCAAATCCGGCATGAATACCGAATTCATGAGATACATGAAATGGGCCGGTGCGTTGGTTAATCCGAAGGACATGACAAGGTACTCATATAATCCATACCTCGTCGAGAATGCTGTTTTAGGTATATCCTCGGGTCGAATCCTGATCTGATGATAACCAGAGCAAAGATCCATCTTTGAAAATACCCAAGCACCTACCAACTGATCGAATAGAATATCGATACGGGGTAGTGGATACTTGTTCTTGATTATGTCAGCATTGAGTGGACGATAGTCCACACATAGTCTCAATGTTTTATCCTTCTTTTCCACGAACAGTGCAGAACATATCCAAGGTGATGAACTTGGACGAATGAAACCCTTGTCCAATAGTTCATTCAGCTGCTCTTTCAGTTCTGCCAGTTCTTTAGGTGCCATCTTATATGGCCTTCTCGAGATTGGCACTGTTCCCGGTACAATTTCAATCTTAAACTCGACATCTCTTTCTGGTGGCATACCAGGAAGATCTTCGGGAAAAACGTTCGGATACTCACATACTACCGGAATATCTTCGAGTTTACAGGCTTCGGTGTTATCAGCAGTTGGAGGCACGTGGATATTACTCTCAAGAGTGAGAATTTGGGGAGAGTGGTCCAGAGAATTTAGATATATTCTCTGAGGAATGATTTCAATAATAGCACTGTTGTATTGCAACCGTGCCATTCCTAAAATGACATCTAATTTCTGATGCTCCAATATAATGAGAGAGATGGGGTATATGTTCCCACCGAGATTAAGAGGTACCCTATGGACCATCTTATCTGCTACTACTTTGCCTCCCGGAGAACAAATCATATATGGGGTTTTTGTGGAAATGATAGGAAATTGGTATTGATTGACATAAGACTTGCTAATAAAATTATGGGAAGCACCGAAGTCAAAATGGATGACAACGGGATGACCAATGAGAGAGAATGTACCCGTGAGTATGGGTGCACCTTACGGAATGTCCTCGATGGCGAGGTGGTGGATGTTACTGGTTCTGGTGGCTGGCTTCTTGGGCTGGTTGCGAGGCTGGTTTGCCCCCTGGTACGATGACTGTCCTCCGCTCTGCGGGTAGTCCTTGGTGAAGTGCCCCGTACGTCCACACGTATAGCACGTGTACGGGGTCTGACCGGTACGGAGTGGAGGACGGAATCCCGGTGCACGCAGTGGAGGTAGAGGTGCACGCGGAATCATCCCCTGTTGCTGTTGTGGGCGGAAGTCGGCATTATTGAATGAGCGACCACGAAACATCGATGGTCGCGATGGCGGCTGCCACCTCTGGCCGGATGGTGATCGATACACCATGTGGTATTTCTGAGGAGTACCTCCTCCGCTGCCCTGCGGAGCACTCCTTTTCTTCTTGTGAGAGAACAACTCCCTAGTAGCATCCTCCTGTACGATGGCGGCATTGACCATGTTGTTGAAGCTGCCGCTATTGAACAAGGCAAGCTTGTCCTTCATCTTGGGGTTCAAACCTCGATAGAAGCATTCTCGCTTCCGATCTTCGGTATTCACTTGGTCCTGAGCATATTGGGCCAAGTGGTTGAATATCTTGGAGTACTCATAAGCACTCCTTCCTCCTTGTTTGAGCTCCAAGAACTATTGAAGCTTCCTCCTCATAACACCGGAAGGTATGTGATAGGTGTGAAATGCCTCCCGGAACTCCTCCCATCTCGCGGCATAGCCGACTGGTCGTGCGGCAAGGTAATTTGCCCACCACGCACCAGCGGACCCTTGTAGTTGTTGGGCCGCGAACAGGGTCTTCTGGTATTCGGTCACTCGTAGCAAACCGAACTTCCTTTCAATGGAGTGGATCCAATCAATGGTTCATCGGCCTCCATGAAGACCGGCGGGTGTGTTGACATGAAACCCGAGTACGAAATCGGAGAAGGTTGTCGTGGACCCGCATCTGGTTGCCCTCCTTGATGGGACGAATGCTAGACCAGAGTATGTAGTAGCTCCGTTTGCTCGTTGCGCGAGCCAAGCACTGCGGCGAGAACCTCCGCTAGACTCCTTGGAAGTTCCGGAGGTGGGGGTGGAGGAAGTTGTTGCTGCGGCATTGCAGCTGTCTCCTGGGTTGGAGATTCGTCCTCACGACCACGACTGGATCCCCCCATTTCAGGTGTCGAGCAAGTACACACCATTCTGCATCCAATGACTTAAAATCAGCACATGTTTTCTTTCCTTTATCCAGTTTATCATTCAGTAGCATGACTATTTGATAAGGAAATAAGTGCATCACATTCACATATATTGATAAAGTACAAACTTTATACAAGATATATTATCTCGTGACCAAGTTTACAGTATTGTACTTCAAAATGATGGACTCCCACTATGAAAATACATCTCTACCGTACCATACTTGGTTCCCATGAGATGTCATACACATCTTATCAACTTAGACATACCCACCACTATTCTTAATATGAAACAAACATGGTCACAAAAGAAACACACGAGCAACTATTAAACTATATGTTGCCTCGTGACGGCAGAAGTGCTGCCACATCCCACTCCAATACGTCCTACTCGACGTACTCGTGTTCCTCGGGATCTTCTTCTTCTTCGTCATTCGAAGTTGGTGACATAGGTGTTGTTGCGGGAGCAAGAGTTGCTACCCCACCCACATAGATGACGTTGTGGCAACTAAAGATTTCACATCAGCCTGCAGAAGAAACATCCTCAAGTCTTCCAGTTCCTTATGTGCATTTTTGCAACTGGCCTTCCAATCCTGAGTTTCCCCTCTGGATTGATCCCTTTCTTGAGTCACCTAACTCAGCTGTTCATCCAACAGTTGCACCTCGAGTTGACTCGCTTCCAATGCGCTTTCTGCGTGTTGTATTTTCATGCGAGCTTCCGATCGAGCTTGAACAGCCTGGTACCACTGCTTCTCCCTTAAGTTTAAACGATGGTTTAGGGGAGCAACCATGGCCCTAAGTGAGTCGTTGGCACCTTCAAAGTGATCCCCTTGAAGCAAGGCCTACTTCAGGTCACTCATCATTTTTCCCAGGCTAATATGCTGATCAAGGCTCTCCTGACACGCTGATGCCGCATATGATGCTAAAATCATCTTGGGTACTTCTTCAGTATGCCCATATGCTACAACCATTTGACTTGCCCACTCGTCGCTGGCTCTACCGTCGACTGGAAAGAGCTCGAATGGAGTGCCAGCCATAGCATGGTAATGAAGTTTGCAAAACCTCATGATGGCCACACTTGTGGCATAACACCACGTGTCTTCCAATTGAATTCCTTGCACTTGGATGGAAAAGCGGGCCCATACAATATTTAATGGAGCAGCAGGCACATCTACATAAATGGTGCACCTCGTTACCCCTTTATCATCGATCTCCTTGCCCCAATAGTCCGGTATTTCACGATATCCGAACCGTTGAAGCATTGCAATCAACAAATCCGGAAAACCCTTCAGAAGCGTACACTTCGTGAACGCCCATCCATTTGGTAAGTATAGCAAAGAATCAGCCATCTGTGAAAAAGATACTAGAACAATGAGAAGGTTTCCAACTCTCAACAGTTTAAGAAATTTTAAAACTGGAGTTGTAATCACAGTCTTTTCCAGCTGACCTTCCTGTATAAATTAAAAATTTTCATACAGTAAACGTCAGAACCAGGTGTGGTATTGAATACAAAAGTTGTAGCACACTTTATAAAATTTCCAGATTGCACTCATACAGCTCCAGGTGAGCTAGGGAATAGAATCTATGCAGGTTTAAATAGACCAGAATTTTCTGGAAATTTTGACAGAACCTCTCCTGTATATGTGGTGATTTCCACAATTTATACAGGTATATCATGACAATATTTTGAGGTAATGACAAAATAAACATTGTATAAGATCAAGTTAACAATCCATTGGTAAAAGGTTTCAGCCATGAAACATTTGTTACATAGGTATAGTGTGCTAATTCTAAACTAGGTGCCAACTGTTCAAGTTCTGATCTGCCAGAACCAAGTTTGCAACCATAGGAATTCAACACGGCTATACCAAGATTTAGGCCACGAGTACAACACGAAGTTGATATAGGACTTGCTAAGATTTCCAGAAATATATATATATGACCATGTCACTATTCTGGATAAAAAGCTAAAGCTACCTAAACTTGACAGATGAACTGACTGTTGTTCAACAGCAGCCCTGCAGTTCACTGTTTTGAGCTCAAAATTTGAATTGCTTCAAATTCGAATAAAGAGGAACTTTGAATAACAAAACTGTAGATTAGCTTCTCCCCTTTTCAGATATATATCATAATAAGGCAGAAAATTTTTCTACAGTGAGTTATTGCAAAAAAATACAGAGACTGGTACAACGATAGTGTTATCTGGAGTAGTTTAAGCATACTCCAAATTTCAATAGATTATCAAGCTTTTCTGCCTTGATAGTCAACAGAAAAGTTGTAGAGGTCTTCGAGAACTTTTCATCCATATGTCCTAACCCTATGTTTATTTTAAACTATCCAAGATTACAACCTGGCGAAGTTGAGCAAACTTTGGCCAGAAATCAAGAATCTTGGTGCTAACCCCATGTTGAATCGAATTTTTATCTTTGCGGAGTCCAAACCTACCAGCACCTGATAGTCGGACTTTCCAAAATATAATGCATCCAATTTTTGTCGTTGTTGGGGATGGTCAAGTATCAAAGTTGATACCGACGGTACTATGTGCCTCACCAAAGAAAATTCTAACCGGTTATTTCCGGATACGTTTATAGGTGGTCCTAGTATCGTTCTCTCGCAAACGTGTGCTACACGGGTGGCTACCGTAGTCAATGCTGCATAAGGCAAACAATCCCCTTTCACACTTTCACACCTCAAGGGCGGCACGGGGAAACACGACAGGCAGTCACAATAATACATATGAAAATAAATGCATACGACTCTGGTGTGAGTCGCCCCCAAGCGAGGTCATGTCTCAAGGTACATGGCTGTAAATACGTCTGTACAGCAAAGACTCCCGTACAAACTGGCTTATACATGCTCGAGCATACGTGTTTCGCATGCTCCCTTAGAATATGAATGATTCTAGAGAGGCATACTATCGGGTTATACACCACCCGACGGGGGCTTCCACTAACTTTGAAGCACGTTGGGGTACCGCGTGTCATAGGTTCTTAGAAACATAGAAAGTTTTAGAGACTCCTATTAACATTTCCGTTATAAGCCACGGAAAACTTCCATGCTACCTCCCGCATGGTGAACTTACCGCAATTGATCCGCTTACAGTGGCGTACCTTACCTCTTACCTGACGTCGGAGCATCGTTACAGAATTAGTAACATATAAGTTAGTTTACCACCTTTATATCTTATACTAATAATACTCCTTATAAGGGCATATAGCTAATTCCTCACTCAAATCCTAATTTTTGAAAATATGTTCTTTTCAAGTACAATGTTCCCAATGATGCTCTGATACCATGTCTGTGGGGACCGGAATCCCGACCGCCAAGGATCTCATTGGGTGGTGTCGTGCGATGCGACACCCAACAGTATACAAGAATAGAACGAGAACAAATTTACAATACCAAGTCTTTGTTGACAAGCACAGCGGAAGTTTAAAAGTACTAACGGAAGGAAAGAGAACTATACATCATAGCTACACTCTCAGCACTAGCTATGCAAAAGCAAAGTCATCCATGCCCTGGATACTTTGCACTAGCAACACACAATTCATGGTGGCGTGCAGGGTTCCCACTCGGCTGTAAACCCTGGAGGGGGTGCAGCCTCGTCATTAAACCCGTCATGAGTCGTATAATCTGCAAAAACTCGTTAACTGCAAACGTGAGCATAAGGCTCAGCAAGACTAACCCGTCTCACTAGACATATGCAAGGATGAGTACTAAACATAGGTAAGTAAAGCATAAGGACTCGCCTATAAGTGGATCCTTATAGTCATGTTTTATTGAGCACCTGACATTCCTCAGGCATGACACATCATAGACTCCACAATCAAACAAGAAACGCTTTGCCGATGATATGACATGCACAAGGCACATAACTCTATTACAGCTAAAGTATGGGGAAACTGTAAAATTTTAATTGTACTATCTCTAAGCCAAACAAGGTTGTTCAAGCAATTTGTAAACCAATATATCATATTCGTCTGACTTCTTTAGTATTTACTACGTCACGACACAGTGAACAAGTGGTACTCCATTACCATGAGGGACGGTGATTCCAATCAGGACATACCCGGAACAACATGACACATACGCACTTTCAGAAATGCCAGCGAGTACTTTCAGCAGTACCTACATAACAATTCAGTACTAGTCATATATGGCCACCTTTCACTAAACACTCGAATGTCGAATCGATCGATCCGTCACGAGCAGGAGGTCACTGCGTGGGGCGTACTCTGACGTGCCTACCAGCTGATTTACACCTTGCTACCCTCAACCCATGCCTATAAAATGGAACGGAATGCCTTGACAAACT
The DNA here is from genome assembly GCA_036927565.1 of Tuctoria greenei. Taxonomy (NCBI): domain Eukaryota; kingdom Viridiplantae; phylum Streptophyta; class Magnoliopsida; order Poales; family Poaceae; genus Tuctoria; species Tuctoria greenei. Next base: position 51,325,265 of record JAYESD010000001.1, on the reverse strand, counting down.
AGTATCAAGCTACGTCAGTTTACTGGAGCCCATTCCTCCAGTATGTCACCGGTACAATTCAATCTTGTCCAGCAGGACCGCACACGAAACGGTCCTCAATCGACACAAGCAGGGCTACGCACGTGAGACCACGTCTCACTGCATACCATCCACTGCTCGGTCTCAATTTCATATTCATAAACCAGTTTCTTATTCTAGAATCTCCCGTGTGATACAATTCCTATCTCGCGAGTGGATTCCAACTACTCGACTTCTACTGAATTCTTATGAGCATAAGCATAGCAGTGTCTACTCAACGGGTTGTAGACCTACCCAAGACCCCATAGGATTTTTGGCCATGCAAATGGATTTCAAACACCTTAAACGTAATGCAAAATCATCTGAAGACATAAGGTGAAATAAAACTGCAAAACACTGTAAGGAACTTAAATGCAAATCGGGGATTGCTTGAATGTGAGTCTGAGTCTATGTTACTTTCTGGCAGCTGGACCTCCAAGGCTTCCGGCTACTCCTCGACTTCAGCTACTACACGATATGCATATACTAGGTATAAAAGATTTTGTGACTAATTAATATGCTTAAGGTGGGGTGAGTATATCAAGTTAAAATAAGATAATTATCTTAATTGACTTTGGGATTTTTATGGTGGATGCTAGAGATTATAGAGAAGACTCTTGCAAAGAACATGAGATGTTAAAGGATGTTTGTTATTCTTAAAAATTATGGTAAGCAATAAGCTTCTCTAAATTTTGGTTGACATCTTTGGAGATGTATTATGGCTACTAAGGGTTGTATCCTATAGAGGGGATCTCACTAGTTCTAGGAAATTTTGTTTCACAATTTTCTGAGCTTCCTACCGGAAGAAACTGATTTTTAAAGTTTGGGTAAATTTCTGGAAATTGATTTTCCATTTTTCTCAATTTATAGCTACATAGAGATTTGGAACATAGATCAAGCCAGTATTTTAAGTCCAATGAACTTGAATTTTTTACTGGACATCACATGTATCAACTATAGGGTTCTGACCAAAATTGGGAATTTTCCAATTAACAGAACTGTAGGAATGAATTCTTTAATCATTTTGCTTATCTGAATTATGGAGAAATTTCTATGGCTTTTCATACAAATCCAAGTGCATCACTGGACTGTATTCTTCATTCTGGTTCTAACAAAATTTATTTGGGAATTTTTATATAATTCTACTGGAAGTTATGGATTTTCTAAGTTTGGATTGAATCTGGATTTATTTTCCTATTGGAATTTCAAATAAAAGGGGATAGTCCCACTTCATTTGAATTCGACCAATCGAAATGGAGCCACACCGGGAGCCACGGGGTTAACCTGTGCAGCCACACCAGATCCTTATCCGCAACTGATCCCACGCGAGATGGTGTCGCTGACCAGTGGGACCCGCGTCTTGTCTACCTCCCGACGCAGCGGTGCCTCGCCGGACTTAGGTGCATCGACCTCCTCTCGGCCTCACCGTGACCACTCCACCCTAAATTCGACTGCTCAAGCCGATGGTGGGGTCCAATCATGCCGGCGATGGCCGGAGACAGCGGCGCGACGGCGACGGCGGAGCTAGGGTTTTGGCCCTCCTCGGCGGGAATGGCTCAATAGACTCGGGAAAAGCTCGAGAAGGTTCCTGAGATCACCAGGAGTATGATTTGGGGGTCGGATTGGAGGGAAATCACCGGCAAAGTTGAACTCGACGGCGAGGTACGGGTTTTCAACCGGCGGCCATGAAAACTCAAAATTCGACCTTGTCTCTCGATGTCTTTCTCTCAGTTTTTGTGAGGTGATGCGCCTGGAGATCTAGGAGATATTACTTACTGGATTGACAATTAATCGTACGTAGAAACGGAATAACTAGTAATCTATTGATATCGGTATGAACTATTTTGGGGAAAACTGGAGATAAAGGAGCTAGGAAGCATGACAATGGCTGAAACTTCACAAGAAGCATCTAGGTACCTTTGTGCACCTTATTGATTCAAAGAGGAAGATGGAGTTGTGCTTGAAGTGGCCTGTCCTCATGGAACAGGAAGTTTCCCCTAGTGACTTCACCCGCGAGCGTCGAGGAACTTCAAAATACCGCACATATAAGCAGTGAATCAAACAAAGGATTGGACAGGAAGGAAGAGCAACTAGTTAGGCCACCTTTTGCTGTTGGAAGCACTGCGATTCCTTGTGTCGTTTGGCCGGTGCATCGAGAATGGTGGTGGTGGTGTGGTGCAGTGGCGGAAGAACGATAACAGAGGCAAGTGCTCGGGGTGGTGTCCACTTCGACCGGGGGAGGGTATTTATAGGCCGGGGAGTAGGGGGGACGCCATGAAGCAGGCAGGCGAGAAGATCCGTGGTGCCTTGCACGCGGCGCGGTGTCGAGCAGAGGAACGCCAGAAAAAACGGCGTGCAGAGCAGCTTCGAGTGTGTTCCACTGACTGGTGGGTCCCACGACCCTTATCCCTGCCTCTTCTGTGTAGACTTCAATTCCCTTACCGAATTTTGTCAAAAAATTGTGGATTTTTGTGGGGAGGCACAAATAAATATCTAGAATTTTATTCAGCAATTGGATTCTGAATTGGAGCTAGTTTCAATTGGATTTCAAATTTGAATTTGGATGGAATTCAATGGTGCCACTGATTTAAATAGCAATTGAGTTCCAAAAATTGTGAAACCATGGGGATAAGTCAAGCAACTTATGCTGATCATGAGTGTATGTTCAATCTTGATGTTCAATCTAGTTGAATAGAATTCAAAATTTGAATTCAAAACATGGTTTGTATTTTCTAAGTGTCTCAATTAAAATAGCAAATGGAGTTCAAAATTTATGAAACTTTGCAGGAAGTCTATTTGGAATATTAGAAAACCATAGAAAAATTTATGGCCTCTTAATTGAATAATTTTGACAGGGTCAAATATACAGTAGTATATATTCAATTTATATTAATTTGAATATCTATTTGGTACTGCATATTAAATTGGCCTAGAAAGCTTTCTTCAAATAATTCCCAACTTTGAAGAGAGGTCAAAAGAATTAATCTAAGTTTATTGGTGAAGTTCATTCCTCATGTTAATAAATTTAAACATGAGTAGAAGAAAAGATTTGATGAGATCAAATTTATAAGCATGGCTATAATTGATCTCCATTAGGGTTAACAACCAATTTACAACTGAACCTCATATGAAGGAAAATGTGGGATTTTACACCGGACTAGTCCGGCCATGTGGCCCGGACTAGTCTGGCCTCCTAGTGTTTTTCTCATTTTTGACTTCCCACTTAGGTGTTTCACTAAACCACCACCTTGAGCCCCTTGGTATGATCTCAATGCACATGATACATCCACCCTGACATGGCTCATATGACCTTAATACCATAGAAACCCTAATTTCTACGCTTGAGTCTTTGACGCCCGTATTCTCCTTTTCCTTTTTGAGGGTTTTCATCTCATTTCAATCATTGTACATGTGCTTGAGATCACTTTAGCTCATTAGGCACTTAATTGTTGTCATCAATCATCCAAAACCCATGGGGATCCCTAGATGCACTTTTAGCTCCATACACCAGGAAGAAGGATGTCTCTCCAGTAGACCGGTTAGGTGTAGTCTTGCTTGCCAAAAGTGTGGACGGAAGCTCCTCGATCCAGTTGGCTCCATATTTTTTCAGGTGCTCATAAGTGCACGTCTTGAGTCCTTTTAAGATTTCGGCATTGCTACTGATGCATAGCTAACTTGAATGCTGAGGTTTTTGCAATACTCTTGAAATGTTGCACTTGTAGATTGGGTTCCGTTGTCAGTGATGATTCTGTTCAGAACTCCAAATCTGCAGACTATGGACTTCAAGAACTTGATTGTTGATTACTTATTGATAGTCACAATTAAAGTAGCTTCCGACCACTTGGTGAACTTGTCGATGGCGACATACAGCAACCTGTAACCTCTGACGGCTTTTGGGAAAGGTCCCAAGATGTCCATACCCCACACTGCGAATGGCCATGTAGGAGGAATCATTTGTAGTGACTGAGCCAGTGTGTGAATTTGTTTTGCGTGGATCTGGCACGCTTCACACTTTTTCACCAACTCTACTGCATCTTGGAGTGTTGTAGGCCAGTAGAAGCCATGTCGAAAGGCTTTGCCGACCAGCAAGCAGGAAGACGCGTGGTTCCCACACTCGCCTCCATGGATCTCCGCGAGGAGCTCGCGGCCTTCTTCCCCTGCAATGCACCGCATCAGGACGCCGTTGGCACAGCGCCGGTAGATATCCCCTTCTACTAGCGTGTATCTTTTAGCTAATCTGACGATCCGGTCAGCGGATACACCTCTTCAGGAAGGTGGTTGTCTTTCATGTAGTTCCGGATCTCCGAGATCCATGCATCGAAGCTGTCTTGAGCTTCTGAGTCTTGCATGTTGGGTTGCTCGGAGCATCCTGCAGCACCTACGACCCTTGGTGGACGCCATGGTAAAAGGGCCATCGGGACCGCCAACTTCGAGGTGCTGGTCTCGCTCCCTTCACTCAGTTCGGCAAGCTGAGTGGTTGATCTAGACAATCTTCGGACAAAGACTTCGTCGAGAACCAGAGCTCTAGTTGAGGCCTTCATCAAGAGTTCATCTGCTTCTGCCTTGTTGAGACGCTGGACATGGTAGAGGTCTAGGACGTAGAAGTCCTTCTAGAGCTTCTGGATTTCAAGGAGATAAGCAGTGAGTTGAGGGTTGTTGCAGCTGCATTCGCCTTTGACTTGCTTAATGATGAGCTACGAGTCACCCTTCACTAGCACCTGCTTGACGCCATAAATAGAGCCAGCTTGAGCCCATAGATTAGAGCTTCATATTCCGCCATGTTATTTGTCGCCTTGAAATCAAGGTGCACCATATATTTGACCTTCTCCCTAGTCGGAGCGAGGAGAAGTATTCTAGCTCTGGCCCCCTGCTTCTGCATGGAGCCGTCGAAGTAGAGGGTCCAATGAGGCTTCGTGAAAATTGGGACCTTGGGTTCCGACTTCTGCTCACTGAGGCCCCCAGGATTCGATGGAGAAGGTGTTCACTCCGCCACAAAATCAGCCAATGCTTGACCCTTGACAGCTTGTCGTGGAAGAAATTCAAGATCAAATTCTGCTAACTCCGCTGCCCACTTGGCGATGTTCCAAGTAGAATTAGGATTATGGAAAATAGCACGCAGTGGATAAGAAGTTACCACTGATATCTTGTGGGCTTGAAAGTAATGATGAAGCTTCCTTTAGGCAATAAGAACTACGTAAAGCAGCCTATGCACCTCAGTGTATCTAGTCTGGGTGTCATGGAGTACTTCACTGATGAAGTATATTGGCCGCTGGACGGTCTGGACCCTCTCGAAGGAGCCCGAAGCTTCTTCTCCATCGATCTGGACCCTCCCAGAGGGGTTCGAACCTTCTTGTTGAATTTCTCGGACCCTCCCGGAGGGGTCCGAAACTTCTTCTTGTTCAATCCTAACCCTCCCGATGGGGACCAGATCTTCCTGATCAGCCGTCTGAACTCCTTCAGATGAGAGAGGTTGATCCTCTAGAATTTTGCCTTGAAGATCCGTGCCTTTTGGCTGGGACCCAGACTCGCCTTGAGGTAGCTCCGAACCCTTCCGGAGGGGTTTGGGTTCCTGAAATGGAAGTGGCTCCGGTCTTTCCACGACCAGGACCATGCTGACAACCTCCGTAGTTGCAGAAATGTAAAGTAGTAGAGGCTCAGCAGAATTCGGTGCTACCAAGATTGGTAGTGTGGTGAGGAGATGGTTGCGCTCTTAGAACGCCTTTTTTGCTTCTTCGGACCAATGGAAAGGCCCAGTCTTCCTGAATAGCTTGAAGAAGGGAAGTGTCTGCTCCACCAGTCGTGAGATGAATCGGCTGAGCGCAAATAGACATCCAGTTATCTTCTAGACGTCCTTGATGTGGCCTGGGGGCCGCATATCTTCATTAGCCTTGATCTCCACCGGGTTCGCCTCAATTCCTCGATGAGTCACCAAGAAACCAAGGAGCTTCCCGGAGCTAACCCCGAAGACACACTTGCCCGGGTTCCGCTTGGTGCGCGTGATGCGCAGCTTGTCGAAGATGGCTTGCAAGTTGTAAAGGAGTGACTCCTTGTTATTGACCTTCATGATAATGTCGTTGACATACACCTCCACCAAGTCCCTGATTAGTTCTCCAAAGGTTTTGTGCATAGCTTGCACAAAAGTTGAAGCAACATTTTTGAGACCAAATGGCATGGCAGTATAAAAATACAATCCATCTACTGTTATGAAGGTAGTATGCTCTTCATCTTCCCTAGACATCTGGATTTGATGATATCCGGAGTAAGCATCTAGAAAACAAAATAGCTCACACCCGGAGGTGCAGTCCACTATCTGATCTATTCTAGGTGGTGGAAATGGATCTGTTGGTCATGCCTTATTCAAGGTGGTGTAGTCGATACACATCTGAAGCTTCACGCAGGCCTTGGGTACAACAAACAGGGTTTGTCAGCCATCTTGGGTGATGAACCTCCCTGATGAAACCAGCTTCGAGCAGCTTCTTGATTTCTTGATGGATGAAGTTTTGCCGCTCAACTGATTGCTTTCGGGGCTTCTGGTGTACTGGTCATGCGTCGGGATAAATCTTCAAATTGTACTCAATAACCTCCCTAGGGATCCCAAGCATTTGTGACGGTTGCCAGGAAAACATGTCAACATTCTCCCGGAGGAAAGTGATAAGCGCGAGTTCCTATTTGTTATCCAGGCCTCCCAATATACAGTTGGTCTGGGCAGCATCGGACCCAATTTGGACGACTTTGACGGGAACATCCGTGTCGCCGCTTGGTTGCACGCATGATGCAGAGGTCGAGCCTCGATGACGAGTGCTCAGAGGTTGAGCAACTAGCTCTTTGCCGGAGGTTCCCTCCAGTGCCGTTGCAAGTGTGTGGAGTTCTTCTAGTGCGGTGACTCCAGCAGTGTGATCTCCGCAGATCCGAAGAACGCCCGAAGGTGTCGGCATCTTCATCACCAGGTAGCCATAGTGAGCTGTAGCCATGAACCTGTACAGGGCAGGCCTGCCTAGGATGGTGTTGAAGGGCAGACTGATGTGAGCGACGTCGAAGACCAGCTTCTCGTTCCTATACTTCTCTCGAGTCTCAAAGGTCACAGGGAGCATAATGGATCCGAGAGGACTGATGGCCCCCGGACCTACCCTAGAGGAAGGTCTTGAGGGGTGAAGGTCCAAGACTTGGAGCTGGATGTTCATGAGCGCTTCAAAGCTCAAGAGGATGAGCGTTGCGCCTCTGTCTACCAAGACATGGTAGAGCTGAACGTTATTGATGGTTGGAGACACCATCAGTGGTAGTTGGCCAGCTCCTACCATGTTCCTGGCGCAGTCTGTTGCATCGAAAGTGATGGGAGTATCCATCCACTTCTGATGTGGTTCTGCCTTGGCAGCAGGAGCTACGGCAGCCATTTCTCGTCACATTGTCTTGAGGACATGGCGAGATGTAATGTCCCAGGACCCACCATAGATGGCGTTGAGGGTCTGCCGACGCTTGTGTTCAGAGACGTCAGAATCATCATCAACTGTGTTGTACACAGCCTTCAGGACCTTGTTGGGGTCCTGAAAACCTATCTCTATTTCAGCCGGAGCTTCGTCGACTTTATGTTTTTCTTCCCGTTGACGGAAAGGAGCTTCTTCTCAGTGCTTGTTGTAGCGCTTGACAAGGTTTTGGAGCTCCCGGGAGTCTTCTATGTTGTGTTTGTTCGTTTTGTGGATCGGAAACCACTCCTTTGAACCACCACCGTCTTCTGACGAAGGTCGGGGTCACTTTTCGGGGCGTGGCCCCCATCCACCCGGAGCTGCAGCCTCCGCAGTAGTAGGTGTGTCGGTTGATGGCTTTTTCTTGCCGTTGGTCTTTTTCTTCTTTTTGCCACCACTGGAGGTAGTGGCTTCAGCTTTGGAGTGCTTTTTATTAGCCTCTAGAGCTAGCTTAGAGTGCATTTCCCGACCCTCTGCGGCCCAGGCACACTTATCAGCCAGGCTAAATAACTTCGTGACGCTCGTGACATCCTTTGTCACCACCTTCTCTAGCATCTTCTTATCTCCGACACACTGTCTGAATGCCACGATGACAGATGCGTTGGAGATGGAGGGAATGGTATCGCGTACCTAAGAAAATCACCGGATGAAGGACCACAACGATTCTCCCGATGTTTTCTTCACAGCAAAAAGATCCAGTTGGGTGCCTGGTCTGGTGTAGGAGCTCCCAAAGTTGGTGGTGAACTGCTGGCATAGCTCCGCCCAACTTTTGATAGAGTCGGACGGCAGACTCATGAACCGGGAACTGGCGGTCCCAGTCAGAGCCTCCGGGAAGTAGTTGGCCATCACGGCCTCATTGCCACTAGCTGCTAGAATGGCGTTGGAGTATATCTGGAGGAACTCGGTGGGGTTGACAGTCCCATCAAATTTCTCCGACAGATGAGTCCGGAACTTCTGAGGCCAGCGAACCATGCGCAAGTGCATGGCCAAGGCTGAATAGCCGCCCCTACTCCCGAAGGAGGAGGGTTTTCCCGAGCCTACCGCCTTTCGCGAGCATGCTCGATGTGGACACGACCGTCCTGTTGTCTGTAACGGCGGTCGAGCTCCGACCGCAAATCATGCATTGAGAGTCTCGACACAGTATAGGTGTGATGCGCCCCGGAGGAGAGCAAAGTCATCTGTTGAGACACAGCACGCCTCCGGTGCTGTGATGCATGAGGACCAAGTCTTCCAGACAAGGTCCTACGTTGAGAAGGTGTCTGCCTGGAATGGAGAGGACCTTGGTTGTTAATGGCATTGGTTGCGGCTGCAACCAGATGCTGAGCATCAGCGCGCCACTGCTCCATCGCACCATAAGGTGCTCCAGGCGCTGGTGGATGCTCCAGAAGAGTACGCGCAGCAATCAACGCGTTCTCAGGGTTGTTACGTGGCAATGCACTGACCGACACAAGGACTCCATCCTGTTGTCCGACATTGTTAGCTTGAGCAGGTGGAGGTGGTGTGATGCCTGCCAGGACAACAGCGCCTGCTGGCTATTTCTCATTGGAGGGATTTCCCCCAGCATGATGCGCACCATTGCCGTTGGATGATCCTGCGGCGGAGTTCACCATCTTGGAATCTCAGTAGCAGCTCCCCCTACCTGGCGCACCAAATGTCGAGGTGTGCGATCGACACTTCCCCCAGTACTACTTAAATCATAGCCCATAGAGGTTCTTGATTGGTTGGGCGCGTGAGATTTGGGCAAGAAAGTGACACAAGAGATTTACGAGGTTTGGGCCGCCTGTGCGTAACACCCTACTCCACGGGTTGTGTGTTTTGTATGTATGAATATTTGTGGTGTTGTGAGCGTATGAGCTTGCTTGTCTGTGTATCATGCGATGCAGCCCTTTTATAGTCTAAGGACTGGCCGTTACATCACTTTTCTGGCCCAACATGTGGTCCTGGTGTAGTTAACTGTCTAATACACGATCGCTGAATATTAAGTGTGGTTAATGAGGTGATAATGCGCCTTAATGATGGCATTACCCCTATTAACAGTCTGCTGATCACGTGTCATTAATATGGCATTAATGACATGTAATCAAGTCTTGTAACTGTCGCTTTAACTATCCCTTGGAGGTTCGAGCTGTTGGAGAACTCTCTGTCTTCTGTTGAAGTCCTAGCTCTGGAGGTTCGACATGTGGCGGCTCTGGAGCTTCCCATTGTGAGGAGGCAGGTCCGGAGCCACTATACACGTGATAGCACCGGAGCTTCTCTCTACTGGGGGTTAGGTCCAGGGTCACTGGACACGTGGCAAGACCAGAGCTTCCCTATGAATGGAGTTAGGTACGGCCTTGTGATACACGTGTCAGTGTCGAAGCTACCTAAACGAGGGAGGCAGGTCCAGTACTGTGCAACACGCGTAGCCTTCAGAAGTCTTCAACTTGAAAGGGTGGAACTCCTTAGCTTTTCTTGCGGTATCATGGGGTACCCGGTACGCAGGGTACTGACAATACCTGAGAGAATCATGGGATAAAGGATCGCAGCGACTCTTCTGACTTCTGTAGTACGGCGAATATGTCCAGCTTCGTGCCAAGTCAGGTGTAGGAGATCCCAAAATTGGTTGTGAACTGGCAACAGAGTTCCCCCCAACTGTAGATGGAGTTGGGATGTAAGCTCATAAACCAGGACCTTGCAGTCCCAGTCAGAGCCATAGGGAAGTAGTTGGCCATCACAACCTCATTGCCTCCAGCTGCGAGGACGGTGGTGGAGTAGATTTGAAGAAACTCAACAGGGTTGACAGTCCCATCGTATTTCTCCGGCAGATGAGGCCAGAACTTTGGAGGCCACTCAACCATGCAAAGATGTATGGCAAGAGCCGAACAGCCACAACAACTCCGAGAGGAGAAGGGTTTTCTCAAGCAATTCGCCTCTCGCGAGCTTGCTCGATATTGACACGGCCGTCCTGCCTCATGTAGATGTGGTCGAGCTCCGACCAGAGATCCTAAGTCAGGAGCCTCGTTGCCGTGTGAGTACGGTGAGCCCCAGAGGGCAGTGATGTCACTTGCTGGGAGGATGCACATCTCCTGTGCTACGACGCCTGAGGACCACGTCTACAAGACAAGGTCCTGTTTCGAGAAGGGGCTTGCCGTGCATGGTGTGGTCCTTGGTTGCTGATCGTATTGGCTGCGACTGCAACCAAATGCTCAACATAAACACGCCACTGTTCTAGCGCGGCAGGAGGAGCTCCCGGCACCGGAGGACGCTAGAGTAGAGTCCACGCTGCATTTAGCGCATTCTCCGGGTTGTTTGTCGATGCAGTGACTGATGCGAATTCAACATATTGTTTTCCAGCATTGGCTGCTGGAGCAGGTGGTGGGAGTGGTGTGACGCCTGCGACAACAACAACGTTGGTCGGCTACTGCACATTGGAGGGATTTCCCCCAACGAGTTGCACAGCCGGTCTGTTGGATGAAGCGGCAACAGAGTTCACCATCTTGAAATCTTGAAAGCTCCCCCTACCTGGTGCGCCAAATGTCGAAGTGTGAACTAGGACACTTCCCCTGGTACTACTAAGGAGTAGCCCGAGGAGGTTCATATTCGGTTGGGGCGGTAATCAAGATCGAGAACAAGAGGTGAACACAGAGAATTTTATGTGGTTCGGGCCGCCTGAGCGTAATACCCTACTCCACAGGGTGCATGTTGATTGTATGAGCTTAGCTGAGCTTGGATGTGTAAGAGATGACCTATCCTTTCTACCGTGCAGTACAACCCTTTTATATGCCAAGGACTGGCCGCTACAATTTGTGCCTGGCGTGACAGGTGGCCCCGGCTGTAATCACTGCCCTATACACGATCTATAGTGTTAAGGGTGGTTAATAGCATGATAATGTGTCTTAATAGCAATGTTACCAGTCTTAATAGTCCTCTGATCGTGCGTCATTAATATAGTCTTAATGACACGTTAACTAGGTCTTGTAATGGCCAATTTATGGCCCTTGAATGTCTGCGCTGTTGAAGATCCCGTTGTCTTCCCGTTGCAGACTTAGGTCCGGACTAGTGACACGTGGAAGTTCCCGAGCTCCCTTCTACTAGGGGATAGGTCCGGTGCTACTGGACATGTGGCAGCGCTGGAGCTTCCCCGAGGAGGGAGGGAGGTCCGGCTCTGTAGGACACGTGGTAGCACCGGAGCTACCCAAACGAGGGAGGTTGGTCCGACTCTTCTCGACACGTGGCAACAGTGGAGCCACCCTATGGAGGAAGGCAGATCCGACACTGCGGGACGCGTATCTCCTTCAGACATTTGCCACCTAGATATAGGAACTCCATGAATTTGTTTACGGTACCAAGGGGTACCTAGTACGCAAGGTATCGACAACTGTCAGTGGGTTCTTGGAAGATTACCAAGGGGCCTTGTTAGGAAGAAGATCCAACAAAGTCAATGGCAATGATGGCACCCACACCTTGGTGCCCCTCCGTTTGCTAGGTCCACCAGACAGAAGTGGAGTTAGGGAGGTCCATGGACAAGAGCCTCCATAAGGCAGAGAAGACGAATGACTGGACCCAACTCGGCTGCTGGCGTCGGTCAGTACCCTTGAAGAAGTGAAGATCCAATACGGGAGTCGACCCATGATGAGGCCCCCCACCCCCTCGTTGTTGGATGAGCTATGGCCGTGGAGGGCCTGGGGGTCTCCGTGGAACTCATGCCAAGGAAGGGCCAAGGGGATTGGTAGTGGTGGCTGAACAGGTCAGGCACCAAATCCCAACCATTTTGTTGGATGTGGTTATGGAGGCTGCTGCTGTCATATTGGCTTTTTCGGCTGTTGGGAGTCATCTCCTCCCTGACTTGAACCACAAACCTCGTACGTTGCGCGAGTGCAAACCATTCTACAGACACAACCATGAATCCACCAAAAGACTTGATGTTGCAATGTCACATAAGTAAGAAGAAATAGTGTGGGTAATGATAATCAAAACTTGCAAAATGTAATATATATTGATAAATTATAAAGTTTATACAAGATACGTCATCTCTGGATCAACTTTACAATAGTGAGTTCCAAAATAATAGACTTCATGGATGGAAGTTCATTTCAACTATTGTTGGTCACAACGAGACATCATGCGCGTTATCATACATACACACTCACTACTCTTACATTATCACACAAACATGGCCATCGATAGAAATGAGATTTGATCATGTCAAATACTCCATTCCACTGATAACATGTTAGTTCACAACACCTGGACTATTATGAAACTCCTAGATGTGAAATCAGTAACCACATTCACAACAAGTCCAAATTTATTCCAAACCAAACACTTTTTTGTCAAAAAGTGACCAGTCTACATTCAATCCAAATTTTGATCCAATTAGGACCAAAATCATGACTAGATGTAAATAAGAAAGTTAAAGTTAACTTCAATAATTTACAAAAAGTATTTATTTGCCCCCATATCAACTCTGGTTTAAGCGATATGGCTTTACAAAGTTGATGGATTTTTTTTGGAAAATTTTAGCAGCACCTCCTTTGAAAGTGGCTGATTCGAACCCATAATTCCAGGTAGATAATTTGAAGGTTTGCATGAACCACGAATTACAAAGTTGTAACACGTCTAACAAGGTTTCCAGAATTATATCATATGACTTAATTATTTTTCTACAGAGAATTATGGTTGAAATACTGAAAAGTGTAGAAACTATTTCCAGTTGTTGTCCTTTTTGACAGTTTCTAGAAATTTGATCTTCTGACAACTTTTGAAATGGATTCTGTTCTTGGGGTGAACAACAAAGTTTCAGAGTACTTCGTTATATTTCCAACTATGTATAATATACCTCCATTGGTGAAATCTACTACAAGTTATACCCTTTCAAATTTCATCGAACATTATGTCAAAAATAGGGGACTCTACTTTTTAAACTTTTGGGTTGAAACTTAACTCAAATTTGAATCTTAGTTCAAAACCATAGTTCAATAGCTAATATTGGATCCTAGAATCATATTTATTTCACTTTTACATTAAGTTGGTTAGGTTGCTCATACTGAAAGTAACACCCTGATTTTCAAGTTTTGGCAAACTAAAAACTTAAATAGGAATTTAGAGTTAATAATAGGATGAAATTGTTTTTATAAAATATATGCATCTCATCTTGCATTTGCATTCATCCTTAGATATTAAAATCTATTTACCAAAACAATTGCATCAGAAATAATTAAATTGGAACAATAAATATGGAAGAAAAGAATAAAAGAAAAGAAAAAGTTAATATGGAAAAGATATAATAATTCATAAGAATACTAAACTAAAGAATCTATGCATATGTGTTCACATTTAGGCATATACTAAGCGACTAGATCTATTAAAATCAAATTATAAATTTTATACAATAGAAAAGTAATTAGAAAAAGAAGATTATAAGAAGAAGATGAATAATAATAATAAAAGATGGAGAAGTATATATATACAGAATAGAAATAATAAATAATGAAATAAAATAAAATAAATAAACAAAAAATATGTAAACAAGAAATTTAAATAAACAAATAAATAATAAATAACAAAAAAAAGAAAAATAATAATATATAAATAATAAACAAACAATATAAAAAAGCAAAGTCAACATTGCCAAAGCTGTGGCCGCACAAGCGGCCATGGCCAAAGCCATGCCGTGGGTCTGGCCCCACGATCATACAAACAAAGAAAAGAACAGGAAAAAAAAAAGAGAAAAAAAAAAGAAAAAGAAAAAAAGGATAAACTCAGCTGGCCGCACGAGCCAGCAGCCCAACCCAACCCAGGGTCGTGGAATCGGGCACTGCCTGGAAGCTTCCACGATCCGGACTCCAAGTCCCGTGAGCGTAGAGGCTGTCGTGCTTATAAAAGCACGAGCGAGACTAGGGATCGCAGCACCGCCGCTAGGAACCCTAGCGCTACAAAAAAAGGACAGAGGCTATGCCACAGGGAAAAACAAAAGGAGAGAAGATGGAAGAAAGGAGCCGATGCCCGCGAGGATCGTCGCATCGTCGCCGTTCTTTGCGGGAGATTGCTACATCGCCGCTGTCGTCATGCCGCCGGAAGATCGCATCGCCATCTTCTTCACCTACGTCATGTCGTCATCGTCTTCATCAACAAAACTCTAGATCCCGGAGACACACGTCGCCCCGCCGTTCCATGACCGTCCAGACTAGATGCACGCACGGTAGGTATTACAATCTAGATCTACACTATTATTTTTGTTCTAGTACTTGAATTAAATCACGTGTAGGATATGTTTTATTTGAGCGGCCTTTAATCATCATTAAATAATTAAATCACTTCGAACTCACAAGTTAGATTAAACCATGCAACACCTAATTGGTTATTCTAGATTTACTAAATATTATATTTTCAGTATTATTTAATCTGTTTTTCAGATTTAATAAATAAGATTAAAGCATAGTCAATTCATAAAGTATCAAATTAAATCCAGAAAAAATTCAAGAAAATTAAGGATAAATTATAGAAACTTATTAATAATATTTTCATCATATTTAATGCTCTGAAATAATTATTTTGCCTCTGAATTAATTGTAATTAATCCAAAACTTGCCCAAATAAATAGAAAATCATTATCAAAAATTATTAAGAAGCCATAGAAATTTATATAACATTAATACGAACATATTTTCTGCATGTATCTATATTTTGCATATTAATTAGTGGTTGCAATGCATTTATTATGTATGTTTGCTTGTGTATGTGGTTGATTGCGAGTAGACGGTTTGCTCAAGAGGTTATGATTGAGAAGCGATTATTCGAGGATCTTTATGCGTGAGACCTTGTTTGCTTGAGCCATTGAATTGCAGGATACAAAACCAAGTGTCCTTGACCATATTGTTCCAGTTTTTAAAATAAACGTTTTGTTTGCAAAATTGTATGCTTGTGTCAAATTAATGGGAATCCTATGGTACAAAGTTTACTAGCTTTGTCTAACCATCCGTGTCACCTGGAATACATAGTAGAGAGTCGGGAAGGGTTTATGTTTACCTTTGATTCGCTTAATTAGAATGGGAAAACAACTACACTATTGAATTATGCATTAATGAGATTATGGTTAATATGAACTAGTTAGTATGATATGGTAATGGGTGATCTAAGCAAGCATGGTATGTGGATGGGTTAGAAGACATGGTGGTTTGTTTGCTATAGATCTAAGGATCGGTTCATGCGAGAATAGGTCTGGACTACAGTGCCACCACAAGGTCAAGTATAGGTGCAGCATAACTGAGTAATTAGGAGTGCTACTAGTATTGTATGGACCATTGGATGGGCGTGGAGAATGAGAGTCGGGGAGGGCTACCCTGGGATCTGCATGGCACACGAGGGGGCCCGTGGGTGGGAGAATGGAGATTCAAGCCTGCCGGTGAAACCATAGTGGCCCCGTACATACTAGTAGTCCCTTTTGAAAGGCTATTTTGTGATCTCTTGGTCGCACACCTGTGGAAGTGTGATAAGTCATAATGGAGGTTCTTAGTCACCGAAAGGTGATGAAATCACGAACAAGTGTGTAAAGTGGTACAACCTCTGCAGAGTGTTAAAAACTATCATGATAGCCGTGCTCCTGGTCACAAGCACCTGGATGACCTACATGATTAGAATTTGACTTGGAATTTGGGGATGGCTGGTATGGTTTGGCTTGTCACTTGAGTACAATCGGTTTATGGATGAATATTGAATTGGCACATGGTATTAAATTAACTGTTGGCTGGTATTCAATGGACGGTAATCGGGAATGTTGGATTATATTACTTGGGTTACAAAGGGAAATAAACTCACATATACATGATAGGCTGCTTTTACATTTTTATGAAATATACTTTTCTGCAATTAGCCATTTTATTCCAGTCATTTGTTTAGCTACATGTCATCTATTTCCACACTTGCTGAGTATGACACGTACTCACCCTTGCTATCCCCCCCCCCCCCCAACAATTTCAGGAGATGTTTGGGAGTATCCTGAGGATTTTATGGAGTACTAGGCATGCGTACTACCGTTGATTGCCTGGGGAGTTTGAGTCGCCTATATTAGATTATTTTCTGCTGCACTAGAATCAAGGTATATTTACTTTTTTGTGACATGGTTATTTCTGATTTCTGTTTGTGATGCATTTGTGTATGTGTGATGAACATCCTGGGCAAACATACACTGCACTTGGTTCATTTTTCAGAACCAGGTGTCACAAATTTGTATCAGAGCCGTGTTGACCGTAGGACGTAAGCCTAGGTAGAATGGACACCGTAGAACACATAGAAACTATCTTCTATAAAGTTATTTTTGAAAATTGCTTGCTGCTGCATTTTATTTTGTCAATTTAGCCACCGTGAGGTGCTATTTACTGCTGCGTTTTTAGTGCAATTTCAGCTATGTTTTAAAATGCTTGCTGCTGCGTTTTGTTCCTTATTTATCCTCATCTTACTGCTGCACACCCTTTGTTCCCCTCATCCTTGCTGCTGTATTTTAACACAGTCTCCTCTAAATATTTTTCTTATTTACACATGAGTTGCTGCTGCTCTAAAGTAAATTTTCCGCTTCTTTTTGCTGCCGCACAATCTCTTTTCTCCCTCCTCTCGCAGCTGCATATTTTGGACTATTTCACCTCTCTTCTCTTATGATTTTTCGTTAAGAACATAGGATTTGTTTTTGAAAATATTTTTTAAATTTTTTTCCATTCTCCGACTTATTTGACTTCTTTCTTTCCCCGTTTCATATCCAACACTTCTTTTACAAAAAATTATAGATGACCACCCTAGCACTTCTAAGCATCCAGAAGAAGTAGGAGTATTCGAAGAAGTATCAAAAGGAACACACCTCAGGAAGAAGACTTTCGAGATGCACTTCATGTGGAGGAGCTTCGTATGGTCCCGTCTCAAGCCATTCTCCAGAATAGGATACTTTACCATCCCGTAGTTACGATAATATTGGGCCTTGTGATTAGTATTTAAGTCTACCCTTTAATAAGTGAGTAATAAACGCTTAGATCGTTAGTGCACGTGTTTAGGGTTGGTGTGATGACTGTATGATTGCTTGTTTGTATGTTTGTGTGTTTGGATGTCCATTGTGGAATACTTATATAAATATCCACATCCTCATCCATTAATGCATTATTTAGGATCATATATCTTGACGCGTGCATATAGCATGGGATTCCTTCTATCTTCCTTCGTTCTCGCCTCTACTCCCGCGGAAGATGGTGACCACTGTAAGAACCACTATACTGGACGAAGCTACATCGGAGCGTGAAGATGTTATCAAGAGTTTTTTCATCTTTTATCCAATCCGTCCGAACCTCGAGGACGAGGTTCTTGTTAAGGGGGGTAGATTGTAATATCCCCAATTTTCAAAATTTGGCTAATTCAAATTTAAATAAGGACTGCAGTTTTAGTTCAAAATCTCTTCTCCGTTCTATCCGAATCTCGGGGACGAGATTCATATTAAGGGGGTAGAATGGTAACACCCTGATTTTCAAGTTTTGGCAAACTAAAAACTTAAATAGGAATTTAGAGTTAATAATAGGAAGAAATTGTTTTTATAAAATATATGCATCTCATCTTGCATTTGCATTCATCCTTAGATATTAAAATCTATTTACCAAAACAATTGCATCGAAAATAATTAAATTAGAACAACAAATATGAAAGAAAAGAAATAAAAGAAAAGAAAAAAATAATATGGAAAAAGATATAATAATTCATAAGAATACTAAACTAAAGAATCTATGCTTATGTGTTCATATTGAGACATACACTAAGCGACTAGATCTATTAAAATCAAATTATAAATTTATACAATAGAAAAGTAGTTAGAAAAAGAAGATTATAAGAAGAAGATGAATAATAATAAAAATAATAACAAAAGATGGAGAAGTATATATATAACAAATAGAAATAATAAATAATGAAATAAAGTAAAATAAATAAAAAAATATGTAAACAGAAATTTAAATAACAAATAAATAATAAATAAAAAAAGGAAAAATAATATATAAATAATAAACAAACAATATAAAAAGACAAAGTCAACATTGCCAAAGATGCGGCCGCACAAGCGGCCATGGCCAAAGCCATGCCGTGGGTCTGGCCCCACGATCATACAAACAAAGAAAAGAACAGGACAAAAAAAGAGAGAAAAAAAAAAGAAAAAGAAGGGTAAACTCAGCTGGCTGCATGGGCCAGCAGCCCAACCCAACCCAGCGTCATGGACTCAGGCACTGCCCGGAAGCTTCCACGATCGGGACTCCAAGTCCCGTGAGCTCAAAGGCTGCCGTGCTCACTTTAATAAAATTCTCAGCAACTTTCGTAGTGTCAAAAATTTTTTAGATGCTGAAAATGATAGGCAATTGTTAAGTGCAATAGATATGTCAATTTGGGAGATAAAAATCACATCTATTCATGAATCTACTGTCATAAGTACACTTACATTAGATGTACTTTACTCTAAACTAAAAACTCATCAAATTGACATTTTATCACGAAAGAATCCAAATAAGTCTATTGAATTCGTCTCACGACGTGAAATGCCTAGCTCCGACCAATCATCATCTTGCAATACTCTTGCTTTGCTGTCCTCACTAACTCTGGAGCAGATTGTGGAATTTCCAGGAGAGGAGTTAGCACTCATCTCTACTTGATTCTCAAAAGCATTGCAAAATGTGAGAACTAGAAGGAGAGGAAGCTCCGGTCCTCAGCGCTGTTTTGAATGTGGTAAGACAGGATATTTTTGTACAGAATGCCCTAATCTTTCAAGTCCTTCTACCCGTGAGGAAAAGCAGAACAAGGTCAAGACCACCTCTGGAAACTCCAACAAGAAAAAGAAGGGTACTATAGGACGCAAGATGATAAGCAGCTTCTTCACCGCACTTCAAGAACTCTGCTCAAGTGATGTGGACATTGGAATGACAAAGATGAAGATGATTTGGCAAACTTGTGCTTCATGGCGGGCAAATCAAGATCAAGTATGGAAGATGCTGAACATAACAGTGACAATGAAGAGGTATGTCCTACTTGCAAAGAAATGTGTGATGCTATTTCTTGTGCCACTATTATAGTTAAGAAAAAGGACAAAAAGCTTAGGGATAGTGCTCCTAAAATTGAATCACTGGAATCTGAAATCAACCGTTTAAAAACTTTGATTCCAAGTGATGATGAATGTCCCTCATGTGATTTAATATATGAACAATTGTCCTCATTAAGAAGTGTGCACACCTCCACACTTGATAAACTTGAGTTAGAAATTGAAAAGAACGGAGAGCTTGCTGCACTTAATAATAAAAACTTGAAAAATGCTAGCTATTCTACAATTGATTTGCATTGTTCTACTTGTGATGATCTTGATAAGAAATTACAAGATGCTATGAATGAAATTTCTATATTGAATAATGTTTTAAGTTCTCATGAAGTTAAATATTGTTCTAATTGCAAATTAAAAGGAAAAACTTCATGTGAAAATTGCCTTGATTTGTCCAATAAACTTGATGACATGCATAGGACATTAGATCGGTTTTGTAATGGGAATAAGAACCTAAACTTGCTGTTGAATTCTTCCAAGTCTTGCAATGATCAAACTGGTTTAGATTTTGATTCTCATGCTCATTCTAAGACACATCCACCTAAAATTGTAAAGTCATTAGGAAGTGGTTTGATTCAGACAGTTCCTAAACAAAAAGAAGTGGTTTTTAAATCTGCAGGAGTGTTGTCTCATTCGGTTTCAAATAAAAATGTTGGTTGCTCATCTAGACATGAACACAAAGTTAAATTTCATTGTACCTACTGTGATAGAGATGGTCATGTCATAGATTTTTGTTATAGACTATCTAAACAACAGAAAAAGGAAAGAATGATTGCTATATCTTATAACTTTCATGCAAAATTTGTTGCACAGTCTAAACCGAATAATAGAAACATGCAATCTGTTGTAATGAGTCGAAAGCATGCAAAGTTTGCTGCCAATCCTAATGTTTTTCGTGCTACACATGTAATATCTTGTAGGACAGTAGTTGGATACAAAAATCCTCAAGTTTTGTCTTATAAACCTGCTGTTTTATCTCAGCTTTCGCGTGTTATTCCTGATGCACATCGTGTGACTCGGTATTGGATTCCTAAATTCCTTCTAACTAACCCCAGTATTGAGTCATCGACGTATTGTGCTTCTATGTAGGTTACACGCTTGAGCAAGGAGAACTTTTGGATTGTGGATTCAGGTTGCTCACGCCACATGACCGGCAACAAAGAGTGGTTCTCCTCCCTCTCTTTTGTGTCACGTATAGAGAATGTTACTTTTGCCAATAATTCTTCAACTCCTATAATTGCTAAGGGTTCGGTTAGAGTAAATGATCACTACACTTTGAAGGATGTGGCACTTGTTAAAAAATTGAAATACAACTTGCTTTCTATTTCACAACTGCTAGATGAGAATCTGGAAATTATTTTCACTAAAAATTGCTGCAAAGTTGTAAATTCAAAGAGTGAGCTTATTTTTAACATGTCTCGATTTGGAAGAGTTTTTAAAGCTGATTTTGATATGTCTTCCTCTAGGCATAGGTGTCTAGTTGCTAATGATTCAAAGGACTTATATTTTTGGCATCGTAGACTTGGTCATGTAGTTTTTGATCATCTAACGCGTGTTAGTGCTCTTGATCGCATATGTGGGATGCCTAAGCTTAAAGGGGACAAAGAAATTGTGTGCTCTTCCTGTAGACATGCTAGGATGGTTGCAGGTTCACATACTCCTCTCACAATGATCATGGCAACTGAACCCGGTCAACTTCTACACCTTGAAACCGTAGGACGTTCACGCGTTCAATTCTTCGAAGGTAAATGTTATGTTCTTGTGATTGTTGATGATTATTCTAGACTCTTGGGTTTACTTTACGGCATCTAAGAATGAAGCTTTTAGTCACTTTAGAACTTTATTTCTTAGATTATCAATTGATCACCCAGGATCTTTAAAAGCAATTAGAAGTGATAACGGAACTGAATTTAAAAATCAATCTTTTGATCACTTTTGTGCTGAAAATGGAATAGATCATCAGTTTTCTTCACGATATGTACCTCAACAAAACGGTGTTGTAGAAAGAAAGAAAGAACAGGACCTTAGTTGAGATGGCTAGGACTATGCTTGATGAATATCAAACTCCTAAGAAATTTTGGGCTGATGTGATTGCAACCGCTTGTTATGTCTCAAATCGTGTTTTCTTGCGCACTAAGCTAGGTAAAACACCGTATGAGCTCCGGTTTGGACATAGGCCTAGTGTTACACACTTTCGAGTCTTTGGTTGCAAATTCTTTGTTAAGAAACATGGTAATCTTGATAAATTTGAACCTAGATCCACTGATGGCATGTTTCTTGGTTATCCATCTCATACTAGAGGCTACCGTGTGCTTTTACTTGACACTAACAAAATTGTGGAGACTTGTGAAGTATCTTTTGATGAAGCTAGCCCATGTACTAGCTCAAACATTGCAGGTCTGGATCCATATCCGCAGGGGGAGAGCATTTTCGTTGAAGATGAGTAAGAAGTGGTGTTGTTCCCAAAAATTCAGCAGCTAATGACATTGCTCCAGCTCCTGATTTTGATTCACAGCCAGCACCGACGACCACCATTGCTGGTCCAGATCCTCCTCAAGTCACATGCTCATCGATTTGTGATGAACATGAAGAAGAAGAAGCTTGTGAAGTGTTCACTCCCCTCCGGGTTCTCAAAATTCATCCTCCACAACAAATTATTGGAAGATTGCACGAACGAGTCATACGGTCCAGGTTTTTTAATCCAAACTCTCATACTCATTCTACTTTTATTGCTTCTTTTGAACCCAAAGATATATCACACGCACTCACTAATGAATCTTGGATTATTGCCATGCAAGAAGAGTTAGAAAATTTTGAAAGAAATAATGTTTGGAAACTTGTACCTCCACCTCAAGGTCATACTTTAATTGGAACTAAATGGGTGTTTAAAAACAAACAAAGTGAGTATGGGGTTGTGGTTAGGAATAAGGCTAGGTTGGTTGCTCAAGGTTTCACTCAAGTTGAAGGTCTATATTTTGATGAAACTTTTGCTCCTGTTGCAAGATTAGAAGCCATAAGAATTTTTTTAGCTTTTGCTGCATCAAAAGGTTTTAAGCTTTATCAAATGGATGTTAAAAGTGCTTTTCTTAATGGCTACATAGATGAGGAGGTTTATGTCAAACAACCACCAGGTTATAAAAATTCTGATTTTTCCTAATCATGTTTACAAACTGTCCAAAGCCTTGTATGGTCTCAAACAAGCCCCTAGAGCATGGTAAGATAGGTTAAAAACATTCTTACTTGAAAAGGGGTTTACCATGGGCAAGGTTGATAAAACTCTTTATATGCTTAAGCCTGGCAATGACTCATTATTCGTTCAAGTGTATGTGGATAATATTATCTTTGGTTGTGCTTCTCAAGATCTTGTGTCCAAGTTTTCAGCTATGATGAGTTCAGAATTTGAGATGAGTATGATGGGAGAACTCACGTACTTTTTGGGGCTGCAAATCAAGCAAACCAAGGAGGGTACCTTTGTGCATCAAACGAAGTATACAAAAGACCTCCTAAGGCGCTTCAACATGAACAAAAGCAAGCCTCTTCAGACACCAATGGGAACAACAAAAACACTTGAACTTGATGAGGATGGTGAACCCGTAGATCAAAAAGAATATAGAAGCATGATCGTATCACTTTTGTACCTCATGGCATAAAGATCGGACATACAATTCAACGTATGTCTTTGTGCACGGTTTCAAGCCTCCCCACGTGCTTCACATCGTCAAGCCGTCAAAAAGATTCTCAGGTACTTACATGGAACTCAAGAATTTGGCATTTTTCTTCCTTCTTCCTCAACCATTACTTGGAAAGCTTTTTCGGATGCTGATTTTGGGGGTTGTAGGATTGATAGGAAAAGTACTTCTGGTGCTTGTCATTTTCTTGGTAATTCACTTGTTGCTTGGTCCTCTAGAAAACAAAACTCAGTTGCACAATCCACATCTGAATCTGAATATGTAGCTGCGCTAGTGCTTGCTCACAAATTCTTCTGGTTGCTCAAACACTTAAGGACTATGGGGACGATCTATTTAGTGTTCCACTGTTTTGTGATAACACTAGTGCCATTTGCATTGCTAAAAACTCCGTGCAACATTCTATAACTAAGCACATTGACATTAGGTATCACTTTCTTCGTGATAATGTTGAAAAAGGAAACATTGTACTTCACCATGTAGATGTCGAACAACCATTGGCTGACATTTTTACAAAACTTTTGGATTTCACTCGCTTTTGTTTCATTCGTAGTGAAATAGGGATTATGCATCCTCATGGCTTAAATTGAGGGGGAGTTTTGAAACTTGGGAAGTCTATGTGTGAATCTAAACTTAAAGTAATATAAGCATAGTATTTCATACATATATGACTTTGTGATTTCTTTTACATGCTGAAAGTTCTTACTACATTACTCATGTTATACATATTGTAGTTTTTGCCATGACTAGTAATTGGAATAATTACTTACACTAAATCTGGTCATGATCAAACTTTCTTGCTGTTTTGAACTTGTTGCATGCTCACAAGTGCTTTTAATAATAAAAAATTAATCAATCAACTATTCACATGTTGAGCTTTTATGATCAAATAAAAATGAGAAAAGATCAAGAGGATATGCATGCATCGCACTTCTTCTTTTGAGATGGCTTATCATTGCACTTAGATATGAACTTAGAAGAAGTTGTGTATGACTAAAACCATGTCCTTAAGCTTCTGATTGTCAAATGACATAGGCTTAACTTGGTTGGTTAGAATAAGGCAAATGCGCATATAATCTCTTGCAAATATCATATGATCCAAATTTGTGCTTTGAAAAATAATAAAATGCAGCAACAAGTGTCATGCTTTCAGGTTTTTGAAATAGTTAAGTTTGTGAGATCATGACTTGCTAAATTGGAAATTACATTTGATCTCTAGCATGGCCTACACTACTGTATGTATTTCATTGATGTGATAGTGTAAGTTACTTGATAGTATGACTTGGATGAGCTTTGTTTTATTTGTATATGTTATAATATGCTCGTAACAATTAAAATTTGTTTTATAAACCTTGCTGAATACATTGTCAAAGGGGGGAAGATAATATGTGAATTTTTAAAGATAAGTATGCAAGGGGGAGAAATTGATTACACATTGCACATATTCACAATTGTTTTTGGCACAATTCTTCTCGGGGGGAGAATTTCTTTTTCACATTTTATTTCTGTTTTACAAAGGGGGAGAAATTGTTTTCAAAACTTTTAATATGAATAAGCCAATGTTCGGATTTTAAATGGTGCTGCCAATGCATTCATCATGGGGGATATTGTGAGACCTATGTGTGCTGAATACATTGGCTTTGACAATAAAAGTTTTGAATGTTTCCATGACATCTTTTTAGCAAGGTTCGACTTTAGCTCCGACATGTCTTTGTTAAGCTACGATATGTTTTTGCTAGGTCCGACTTATGTTGGTTAGCTTTGACATGTTTTTCTAGCTCCGGTGCTAGGTTGTACTAGCTTTGGTAAGCTCCGGCTCAAGCTCCGGTTACTTTTGGCAAGATTCGGAGCTTGATCGCAATGTTCCTGCGTCTACTTTGAAATGTTTCAAACTTGTTTTACACTTATGAAAAGTTTTCTTAGTATTTTTTACTATGTTTTTGGTGTGTTTTGGTGGTTATTGCTGTTATCAATTTACTATGGTTTGCAACATGCTTATGTGAGGTGCTCACGTAAGATGTTGTAATTTCGGAACTAACGAGAGTCAAGTTGAGGACTTGTGCTCGGAAGTATTGGTTGTTTGTTCATGTGCAGGTGTTGCTTGAGTTCAAGACATGGCTGGTGACGAGATCCATTGAACTAGTCTTAGGGAAAAGATGAGGTTCAACAACCATGTTCGGGAGGAATTATGGTTGAGTTGATCGGGAGGTTGCGCAACATGTTTGAATCAAGAACAATGCATATGAAGGTATCGTGGACGTCGTTAGAAGATGTTTGCACGTATGCAACGAGTGCATGGTCGTGGCTACATGGTTCCGAGGCGTGATGAAGAGATGTGGACGTAATTGGTCGGAAAGGTCCAACCGACTAGGTTATGGACTCACGCTGCAGCTGAGTCGGGTTTGACTCAAATATGGAAAGTTTTGAGTTGGTTATGTTAGGATTTCGTGTGGGTCACGAATTTGAGTTGTTTTAGGAATGTGAGATATGTTCCTAAGGTGTTTGGAAGTCTTAAGATTGCTTCTATCTGCGTATAGAAGAGTCCTAAGCAGTTATGGAAAGTTTCAATTCGTGATTTGAGTAGGATTAGAGTCCTAATTGAGATTCGGTTGGCTTAAGGGATGGTTATATAAGCAAGGGAGGCTAGAGCTCATAGTGCACGACTTTGGAGCTGTTCTTCTTGTGTTCTATTGAATAAAATTTCTAGTTGAAAGGAACTTTTGTGCCTTGTTCGTCTGACTTGTTCCAGACAAGTTTTACTCGTCGAGTTTATGCACAGCACTACCTTTCGTCGGTGGTTTTATCATAACTCGAGTTTTACTGATCCTATTGACATGATTCTTTTTGTATTGTCTTCACAACTTGATTATTTACCATCTGTCAAAATTTCACGTTCATTGGATTTGTTTTATTTTATCTACACGAGTTTCTTTGCAGCGTTCTAGAACTATTTTTTTTTGGGTAGGACAGATTGACCTTTGTTCGATCTTTGAATCGTAACTTGAGTTTCTCTCGACGGATTTGAGTGATTCTTGTTGTGTCGTCTTCGTGACTTGATTCTCTCTGATATCTATCGCTTTTTTCATGGTGAAAAACATTTAGATTAGTCTCACACATGATTTCTTTAACAGATCATTTTTCTGCTGAAGGAGTTGGGATTTAATTGTTTCCGCTGCGTAAGATTTTTTAATCTACCATTCACCCCCCCATCTGGTAGCTTTTCACGTGCTCTTCGATCCTACAGTGTTTGGATGTGTGTTGTGGAATACATATATATCCACATCCTCATCCATTAATGCATTATTTAGGATCATATACCTTGACGCGTGCATATAGGTTGGGATTCCTTCTATCTTCCTTCGTTCTCGCCTCTACTCCCGCCGAAGATGGTCACCACTGTAAGAATCACTATCCCGGACGAAGCTACATGGGAGCGTGAAGATGTTATCAAGAGTTTTTTCATCTTTTCTCCAATCCGTCCGAACCTCAAGGACGAGGTTCTTGTTAAGGGGGTAGATTGTAATATCCCAACTTTTCAAAATTTGGCTAATTCAAATTTAAATAAGGACTGCAGTTTTAGTTCAAAATCTCTTCTCCGATCCATCTGAATCTTGAGGACGAGATTCATGTTAAGGGGGGTAGAATTGTAACACCCTTATTTTCAAGTTTTGGCAAACTAAAAACTTAAATGGGAATTTAGAGTTAAGAATAGAAATAAATTGTTTTTATAAAATATATGCATCTCATCTTGCATTTGCATTCATCCTTAGATATTAAAATCTATTTACCAAAACAATTGCATCAAAAATAATTAAATTGGAACAACAAATATGGAAGAAAAGAAATAAAAGAAAAGAAAAAATTAATATGGAAAATATATAATGATTCATAAGAATAGTAAACTAAACAATCTATGCATATGTGTTCACATTTAGGCATATATTAAGCGACTAGATCTATTAAAATCAAATTATAAATTTTATACAATAGAAAAGTAATTAGAAAAAGAAGATTATAAGAAGAAGATGAATAATAATAATAATAATAATAATAATAATAAAAGATGGAGAAGTATATATATACAGAATAGAAATAATAAATAATGAATTAAAATAAAATAAATAAACAAAAAATATGTAAACAAGAAATTTAAATAAACAAATAAATAATAAATAACAAAAAAAGAAAAAAATATATATATAACAAATAAACAATATAAAAAAACAAAGTCAACATTGCCAAAGCTGCGGCCGCACAAGCGGCCATGGCCAAAGCCATGTCGTGGGTCTGGCCCACGATCATACAAACAAAGAAAAGAACAGGACAAAAAAAGAGAGAAAAAAATAAAAAGAAAAAAAGAGTAAACTCAGTTGGCCGCCGGGCCAGCAGCCCAACCCAACCCAGCGTCGTGGACTCGGGCACTGCTCGGAAGCTTCCACGATCGGGACTCCAAGTCCCGTGACTGCAGAGGCTGTCGTGCCTATAAAAGCACGAGCGATACCAGGGATTGCAGCGCCGCCGCTAGGAACTCTAGCGCTAAAAAAAAGGACAGAGGCTGTGCCGCAGGGACAAATAAGAGGAGGGAAGAGGAAAGAGGGAAGAAAGGAGCCGCTGTCCGCTGGGATCATCGCATTATCGCCGTTCTTCGCAGGAGATCACTACGTCACTGCCGTCGTCATGCCGCTGGAGGATCGCATCGCTGTCTTCTTCACCTACGTCATGCCGTCATCCTCTTCATCAACAAAACTCTAGATCCCAGAGACACACGTCGCGCCGCCATTCCACGACCGTACAGACTAGATGCACGCACGGTAGGTATTACAATCTAGATCTAGACTATTATTTTGGTTCTAGTACTTAAATTAAATCACGTGTAGGATGTGATTTATTTGAGCGGCCTTTAATCATCGTTAAATAATTAAATCACTTTGAACTCAAAAGTTAGATTAAATCATGCAACACCTAATAGGTTATTCTAGATTTACTAAATATTATATTTTCAGTATTATTTAATCTATTTTTCAGATTTAATAAATAAGATTAAAGCATAGTGAATTCATACAATATCAAATTAAATCCAGTAAAATTCAAAAAAAATTTAGGATAAATTCTAGAAACTTATTAATAATATTTTCATCATATTTAATGCTATGAAATAATTATTTTGCCTTTGAATTACTTGTAATTAATCCCAAACTTGCCCAAATAAATAGGAAATCATATCGAAAATTATTAAGAAGCCATAGAAATTTATATAACATTAATACGAACATATTTTCTGCATGTATCCATATTTTGAATATTGATTAGTGGTTGCAATGTATTTATTATGTATGTTTGCTTGTGTATGTGGTTGATTGCGAGTAGACGGTTTGCTCAAGAGGTTATGATTGAGAAGCGATTATCCGAGGATCTTCATGCGGGAGACCTTGATTGCTTGAGCCATTGAATTGCGGGATATAAAGGCAAGTGTCCTTGACCATATTGATCCAGTTTTTAAAATAGATGTTTTTTTTTGCAAAATTGCATGCTTGTGTCAAAATTATGGGACTCCTATGGTAGGAAGTTTACTAGCTTTGTTTAACCATCCTTGTCACCTGGAATACATAGTAGAGAGTCAGGAAGGGTTTTGTTTACCTTTGTTTCGCTTAATTGGAATGGGAAAACAACTACACTATTTAATTATGCATTAATGAGATTATGGTTAATATGAACTGGTTAGTATGATATGGTAATGGGTGATCTAAGCAAGCCTGGTATGTGGATGGGTTGGAAGACATGGTAGTTTGTTTGCTTTAGATCTAAGGACCGGTTCATGCGAGAATAGGCCAGGACTACAGTGCCACCACAAGGCCAAGTATGGGTGCGGTGTAGCTGAATAATTAGGAGTGCTGCTAGTATTGTATGGACTATTGGATGGCGTGGGGAATGGGAGTCGAGGCGGGCTACCATGGGATCTGGATGGCACACGAGGGGGCCCGTGGGTGGGAGAATGGAGAGTCAAGCCTGCCGGTGAAACCTTAGTGGGCCCGTACTTTCTACTAGTCCCTTTTGAAAGGTTATTTTGTGATCTCTTGGCCGCACACCTATGGAAGTGTGATAAGGTATAATGGAGGTTCTTAGTCACCGAAAGGTGATGAAATCACGAACATGTGGGTAAAGTGGTACAACCTCTGCAGAGTGTTAAAAACTATCACGATAGTCGTGCTCCAGGTCACGAGCACCTGTATGACCTACATGATTAGAATTGGACTTGGAATTTGGGGATGGTTGATATGGTTTGGCTTGTCACTTGAGTACAATCGATTTATTGATGAATATTGAATTGGCACATGGTATTAAATTAACTGTTGGCTGGTATTAAATGGACGGTAATCGGGAATGTAGATTAATGGTATGATAATTATTTGGGTTACGAAGGGAAATAAACTCACATAGACATGATAGGCTGCTTTTACATGTTTATGAAATGTACTTTTCTGCAATTAGCCATTTTATTCCAGTCATTTGTTTAGCTACATGTCATCTATTTCCACACTTGCTGAGTACAACATGTAATCACCCTTGCAATCCCCCCAACAGTTTCAAGAGATGTTTGGGAGTATCCTAAGGATTTTATGGAGTACTAGGCATGCGTACTACCGTCGATTGCCTGTGGAGTTGGAGTTGCCTACGTTAGATTATTTTCCGCTGCACTAGAATCAAGGAATATTTACTTTTTCGTGACATGGTTATTTCTAATTTCCGTTTGTGATGCATTTGGGTAAGTGTGATGAACATCCTGGGCACACATACACTGCACTTGGTTCATTTTTCTGAATCGGGTGTCACAAGTTTAATACATCGATGAGGAGCATGTCGGTATTACATTGCAACACAAAACGAAAACCTAGCCGGATTATAACCGGCATATACATATCGATAGTGACACTAAGAACAGTCGCTCGGAAATGTATTATACTCCTACTATGTATAACGCGGTTATTGTACTTGCATAAGACAATCATCCATAATTCACACAAGTAGCGCCATGAAGGCATTCATTTCTGACAATCATAATATAATAATTGTAAGCAAATACAAATGCTCCCGTTTCATTCCATAAGGGCCATCCTCGAGGAACACATCTCAAGAAATATGATCGTGTTTTTAACCACACGACAGGGCACTTGAATAAGCCTCGAATGAGTAAACACGACCGAATATCTTACCACCTGACAGGTACCAGCTAATGCCCCAAAGAGGCATACGGATGGCGAGTGTTGCATATGCCTCATAGAACAAGAAGAGTTCAAGAGTAATCTACTATCGCATTATCATCCAATTGATGGGGTTACCACTCTTTATCTTGAAGCACGCCAGGGACCAACATTTCATATGTTCCAAGAAACATGAAGAGTTCCAGATATTTATATTCACTCTCGTACCAAGCTACGAGACAATCCCATACCACTTTCCTCAAATGGAGAGCTAACCGAATTCAACTACTTTTGGAAGCTTTCCTTACCTTTCTTACCTAAGCATAAGTGCGTCATTACAGAATTTGTAACAAATCTATTAGTTTTCCACCTTAAGTAACTATCGAATCCTCACTTGTATACGTCTATATTTTTGAAAATATGTTCCTTGCATGCTTGCTATTCCCAATGTGGCTCTAATACCATACTCTGAGGACTAGGGTCCCGACATTTGAGAGATCACATCGTGTGTGATGTCGTGTGATACGAGACCCAACGGTACACACGTAAAGGAAACCATATTACATAACATAAGTGTTGATTTTTACATGAGATTCAAGAGTAAAAAAATATACATCAAAATACACTACAGCGGAAGTTTATTCATAGCACTCTCGAGCTTAAGCTATGCAAAAGTAAAGTTGTCCACCATGTGGACACTTCCCACTAGCAGCACACACATATTCATGGTGGTGTGCAGGGTTCCTACTCGTCCGTGTACCTCGAAAAAGGTAATGCCTCCTCGTCGAACCTTCTAGGCAACACCAAAATCCACATGACCAGTGGCAACAACTTATAAAGCAACCGTGAGCACGATGGTTCAACAAGACTTAACCATCTCAACTAAAACATGGAACTCTACATGTTGGAAACTTGTAATATTGTAAGTGGAGATTTGCAGAAACGAACTCGGCTAAAAGTAATCCTTATTTTTACTATTTAAGTCACAATTTTAATGGTTCATGAAACATAAATACAAGTTGCAATACAATCATATTCATAAGAGCATTTAGTTCAAATGATTCCAACTACTGTTATTTACTACGTCACAGTGTAGTGAACAAGCGGTACTCAATCCATAATCGTGGAGGGCGATAATTCAAATCAATAAACACTCGGATTGCACGACACATATGCCTGTGTGGAAGAAGTGTGTGGTGCTCTTCACAACGTCATATGCGACAACCTTTCACAAGAAACCTAAAGGCGGAACCAATCCTACCATCCTGAGGAGAAGGTTCCTACATGGAGCGTGTTGTTTCCCGTTAGCAGATTTACACCTTCCAACCCTCAACCAACACCGAAAAGATGACATATTATGCCTTGACACCCATGCTAACGAGTTACATTGGTTTTCTGGATCCCATATATCAAATGTGTCTTCCGATAGAGCTCAAACTTGTTCAATAGGGACGCACACAACTCGGTCCTCAATCGACAATTCGACACACGCAAGTCTACGCACACAAGATCACGTCCTGCTGCACCCTAACCCCCTATCCAGTCTCAAATTCATGTTTGGTGAAACATTTTTCTAAACCTCAATCGTGTGTAACCAATTCCTTATCTTGCAAGTAGATTCCAACTACTCATCTTCTACCGATTTATCTACAACATTAGCATGGCAATTTTGACATGTTAAGCTACGTACCTAGCCATACAGTCCATGGGATTATTGGGTCAGGCATTTGGAGTGTCAATGAAAATATACCGAATGCACAATTCATATGATAGTCCAAATAGTGATATAAAGGAAAACTTTAGAAATGACTTAATATGCAAATGGGGGATTGTGTTGTTGCTGCTTTGGCTCAACCTCGTTATGAGTATAGTAATCATTAGTATAGTGCGGATTCTCCTCAGTTTAGATATCTAGCTATATGCATAACATGCATCTGATTGTCAATATAACCTTATGAGTGATGAAAGTTACTTATATTTCAATTATTCTGTAAATAAACTCTAATGTCTCTAAGATTTTTACAGTGGCTTCCAAAGGTCATAGGTGGAGGTGCTAGAAAAGTCTCAAATTTTCTAAAGAAGAATATGGTCATAATAATCCCCTATGGCATTTAAATGAAGAGGTATAAGAACAAACGAATTATATAGTAAACTAACTCCAATGGCCCTAGGATTTTATAGTAACTAATAGAGGACATGTGTGAGATGCTGGCAAAGTTTCATGTCTGGTTATGAAAGGGGGTGGTCACAAGAATTCATTATAGCTTTATACTTCCCTGAATTTTCAGAAGAAATCTTGGACTTGGTCATACTACCACTAGCTTTTTCCATTTAGGGTTAGTCCTAAGGAGTCCAACGAAATCAGTTTCACATTTTTCTAAGCTTTCTACAAGCCACAATAGATTTTACAAGTTTCTATTAATTTCTGGAAAACAATTTATTGTTTTTTGGACTTCTTATGGACATAGGCCAAGGTAACACTATTTGACTCCCTTCAACATGTCCAATGATGCTGAATTTTTTACTGGAAGTCCTAAGGTACTAAATGAAGACTTTGTGAAAGTTTGGGACTTTTATAAAGATTGGATCTTTTGGAACAATTTCTCCGATATTTAGAGTACATGAATTATTGAGAAAATTCATTTAGTTTCACTGGCAGTTGGGCCCGTTTCATAAACTAATGGGCCCTACTCCTTCCCTCTCTCTCTCTCTCTCTGGCGGCTTGCCCTGTCCTTTCTTTTCTCGCTAACAGGCAAACCCCACACCTCTTTTCCACCTACCGACACGCGGCGGCGCCGAGACGGCGCTCAGCGGCGAGCTCACCAAAGAGGGCTTGCAGCACACCAAAGCTCGCCGTGCTTCGTGTTCTCGACACATCAAAGCATGGCGAGTACGACGGTGGCGGCAGAGTTGGCCAGAGGTGGCCAGAATAGAAGTAGCAATGACAACGGTGGCGAGAAGGACGATGATGACGTCGATTTCCCTAGGGAGTAACCTATTTTGATCACCATTTGCACCTACCCTCCTTGGTAAACCCAGAATTAAGAATACGAACAGCAATCAAGGTGAAAATCATCAATGAAAGGAGTTTGACGAGGAAGCTAGGGTTTTAAGGGTGGAGAGGGAAAAACCGCTCGCTCGACATGAATGTCCCACTATTTTCTATTCAAGTTGGCTCAGTGTTGGTATGTCTTAATAGCACACATTATCTTCAGAAGAGATGAGGTTCGCAAGCAAACAAAAGATACTGTAGTAGCATTTCACCAAGGAATATTCCCATGGGTGTCATATTTATACCAAAGGCGATGAAGAAAAGTAAACATTATTCTTATGATCAAGATATAAAGTACTCCCTCCATCCCAAAAAAATGTCGCTTAGAAGTTCATCTTTGAACTAAAAGGCAGTGTTATCCTAAACGGGCTAAACGGCCCGTTTAAACGCGTTTAAACGCTAAACAAGGGGTAACTGTGCAGTTTACCCCCTAAACAGTACATTAAACGGTTGACCCGTTTAAACGGGTCAACGGCCGTTTAAACGGGCGAAACGGCCTGAATAGTTCGGTATTAAACGGGTTTAAACAGCGTTTAGATCCGTTTAGGCAATACAACCCGCGTCCAATTTTCCACCCGGTTAACCCTAGCGGCTTGCGGACCCGTCATTCATGAAACTTTTGACGGGCGCTGGTCTCTGAGCGGGGAAATGCCACCGTCGGGCACTCGCCGGACGCTGCCACCGGAGGACTCGCCGGCCGCCGCCATCTAGGTACGAGACGTTGCCACCCTCGACCTCTCCCTCCCCCGCACCCCCCCCCCCTCTCGCCCCGGAGGCCGCGCCTCGAGCGCCTGTGAGCGGTGCGCGCCCGAGCCTCCCCCTCCCCTGCGCCGCTGTGCGCGCGGTGCTGCCGGAGCTCTGTTGCCTGCCCTGCCGCCCCGTCCGACGGTCTCTCTATTGCCTTGGTGCCCTGCGCCGTTGTACACCAGAACAGAGAGCACCTTCTCTGTTAGCTATTGTTCCTATTTGTTCCATAAGTTGTTTATCCATTCATTTGCTATTTGCTGGTTATTGTAGCCATTTAGGATGATTATTATTACAAGTGGATCTAATGAATCTAAAACTCTGATGTGCCCAGCAACTGTTTTGATGTGTGAACGGAGTATTTATCAGCATACTCAGTCAGATTCTTCTCACAACATGTTGATTCTGGCAAAGATACATCCATGCAAAAAAAAGGTTAGTAAAATATATTTTACTTACTGCAATAGTGTAGCTACAGTATATACCGTTTAATCCGTTTAAACACCGTTTAAACACCGTTTAAACAGGCTAAACGGTAAACAGACCTCGACCGACTGTTTACCATTTACCGTTTAGGATAAAACTGCTAAAAGGTGACAACACTTTTGGGATGGAGGATGTCAAAGTGTTTTTGCGACACTTCCCCCAGTACTGCTATGGAGCAGTCTGCGGAGGTTCGTATATAGGCGGGGCAAATTCTCTGGATCTACAAGCTAGATGAACACGAAGGATATTATTTTGTTCGGGCCACCGTTAGACGTAATACCCTACATCCACAGGGGGGTTGTATTGTATTGCATGTGCTCAGCTTGTTTGCGTATGAGCGAGATGTGAGAGAGCTCTCTCTAAGTTGGTGGTTGCCCGGTCCTTTTATATGCCAAGGGCCGAAAACATACATTATGACTGGGGCCTGACAGGTGGCCTCGAGTTTACTAGTCATGAAAGCACATTAATGTGCCTTGATGACACGTTAATCGATCTTCATGTTGCACTAACGTGTCCTAATGACATGTTTATGAGTCATTATGGGCCTTCATGGTGCACTAAGGTGTTTTGATGACACATTAATGGTGTCTTGAAGCCGCCTTCATGAGCCGCAGGACGCGTGGCAGCATCTAACCTCTCCTCAGCGAGAAGGCTAAGTCTGGAGGCGTGGGATGCATGGCAGCACCAGACCTCTCCTCACCGGGGAGGTTGGCTCCAGAGCTGCAGAGCATGTGGCAGCACTGGAGCCACCTTAGCAGGGAGGCAGGTTTGGAGCTGCATGACATGTGGTAGCACCGGAGCTCTCCTTAGTGGGGAGGATGGGTCTAGAGTTGCAGAGCACATGGCAGCACCGAAGCCACCCTTAGCAGGGAGGCGGGTTTGGAGCCTCGGGACACACGACAGCACTGGAGCCACCCTTAGCAGGGATGATGGTCCAGAGCTGCGGGACACGTGGTAGCCTCCGGGTACCTCCCCTTCTTGGAGGTGGGACTCAGCGTCTTGTCTTCCTTATATGCGGGGGTACCCGGTCTGCAGGGTACCGACAGTGGCCCCCGAGCCCACCTCGAGAGTGGCGATGATCCTAGAGGTGGGGCCACCATCATCAACGTCGACGGCGGGCTCCAGTGGAGGTGCCAGAACTTGGTGAAGGCACGGGAACATCCACCATCGACGCTAAGAATGTTGACAGTGGGCCCCCCTAGAAGGTGCTGATGTCGGAGCTTGAGGTCACAAATGGCGGAGGTTGGTGAAGGTGCGGGAGCGTCCACCATCAACGCTAAGAACGTGGACGGTGAGCCCCCTTGGAAGGTGTCGGTGCTGGAGGTTGAGGTTCGATGGCAGAGCCCGAAGAAGGGTGAAGTCTTGCACAAGAGTGACAACACAAAGAGTAATAGTGCTCATTGGTTACAATCTTCCTGCCCTCAGTTTTGTTGTGGCTTATGGTCCTTAGCCAGGCTACGGGACCTAAGTAAGTCAGTGCGATAATATTTGGGTATTGCTAGCTGCCTCACGCAGAAACGTGTGTTGTCCGAACCCGCCTTATTGTGATGCAACACTAGAATAGGTATAGTGGTATACTTAGGGTGCTGGACCAAGCTATGTCTATAGCAAACTCGGGACCGGACCTGTCATTGGCATTGGCTTTCAGGCGAGTAGGCCATTCAGTGGGCACGAGATCCCAAATGAGAAAACTACTAGAAATACCCAAACACATCTTAGTACTACAGGTTGTCTGTCTGCAGCAAGATAGCACAACTCCCACTGTGGGCAAACAAAAAGATGTAACAGAGCGAAAAAGGGAACAATATGCATAATATTTAAGCATAATTATGTGAACATGGTGACAGTATCTGGATTTTGGTTATTGCTTTGTCCAGGAGCATTTGCCTTTCAGTCCCCGTTACTGAACCACAATGCTGGGGAGGAAGAGTGCACTTACTTAGGGTCACAGGACACGACTTTGGGTGCAAGACCAAGCTAAGCAGGCTGCGCACTCTTGACCTCCCACAAGTATTGATCTTTCAGGGGACGTTCGGCCCCCAGTACTCAGGCTTAGCATTGGAAAGGTAGAGTGTGCATACCTAGGGTGCAAGACCAGGCTAAGCAGGTAGCACACTCCGGACCCCCAATATTCAGTCGCAAGAAAGGTAGACTATGCATACTTAGGGTGCAGGACTAGGCTAAGCAGACAACGCACTTCAGACCCTCTATTGGCATTAGATTTCATGGGAGTGACCGTTCAATGCCATGAGACTCCGAGCAAGAAAATAACCAAGAAGACTGGATATGTCACAAGTACCTTGTGGTGTCATTGTTGCCATGGTCGCAGGTAGTCGTCGTGTGGTGGCGGATGTAGCCATGAGGCAAAGTGTATAGGCTTAGAGTCGCAGGGCACCTGCTTAGGGTGCAAGACGAGACTAAGTAGGCTGTACACTTTGGACCTCCCACTGGCAGCGGTGGCGATAGAAAGCCGTCAAGTGGTGACATCAGTAGCCACCGGAACATGGAGTATGTGTCCGCAGGGTCAGTCCGCTATGGAGCGGGAACTGGCGTCGTCCTCCCTGCTCCCTTCATAGCAGGAGGATTGAGACGAGCCAGCGATGGACTGAGGGTTCACCATCATGGTGAGGCTCGTAAATCCCAAAAAGTGTCCCCCCTTCTTGGCGCACCAAATGTCGAAGTGTTTTTGCGACACTTCCCCAGATACTGCTATGGAGCAGTCCGCGGAGGTTCGTATTTAGGCAGGGCGAATTCTCTGGATCTATGAGCTAGATGAACACGAAGGATTTTACGTGGTTCGGGTCGCCGTTAGGTGCAATACCCTACATCCACGGGGGGTTGTGTTGTATTGCATGTGTTTAGCTTATTTGCATATGAGCGAGATGTGAGAGAGCTCTCTCTAAGTCGGTGGCTGCCCAATCCTTTTATATGCCAAGGGCCAGCGGCTTACATTATGAGCGGGACCTGATAGGTGGCCCTAGGTTAATTAGTCATGAAAGCACATTAACGTCCTTGATGACATGTTAATGGATCTTGATGGTGCAATAATGTGTCCTGATAACACATTTATGAGTCTTGATGGGCCTTCATGGTGCACTAAGGTGTATTGATGAGACATTAATGGTGTCTTGAAGCCGCCTTCATGAGTCGTGAGACGTGTGGCAGCACCGGACCTCTCCTCAGCGGGAAGGCTGAGTTTGGAGCCGCGGGATGCGTTGCAGCACCAGACCACTCCTCAGTAAGGAGGTTGGGTCCAGAGCTGCAGAGTACGTGGCAGCAGCGGAGCCACCCTTAGCAGTGAGGCAGGTCCAGAGCTGCAGGACACGTGGCAACACTGGAGCTCTCCTCAGTGGGGAGGTTGGGTCCAGAGCTGCACACCATGTGCTAGCACCGCAGTCACCCTTAGCAGGGAGGCAGGTCTAGAGTTGCAGGACACGCAGCAGCACTGGAGCCACCCTTAGCAGGGAGGCAGGTCTGAAGCTGCGGGACACGTGGTAGTCTCTGGGTACCTCCCCTCCTGGGAGGTGGGACCCATCGTCTTGTCTTCCTTGTATGCGGGGGTACCCGGTCTGTAGGGTATCGACAGTGGCCCTCAGCCCACCTCAGGAGTGGCATTGATCCTAGAGGTGGGGCCACCATCATCAACGTTGATTGCGGGCCTCGGAGGTGCCAGAACTTGGTGAAGGCGCGGGAGCATCCACCATCAATGCTAAGAACTTTGACAGTGGGCCCCTTGGAAGGTGCCGGTGTCAGAGCTTGAGGTCCGACGGTAGAGCTTGGTGAAGGTGTGGGAGCATCCACCATCAAAGCTAAGAACGTCAATGGCAGGCCCCCTTGGAAGGTGCTGGTGCTAGAGGTTGAGGTCCGACGGCAGAGCCCAAAGAACAGTGAAGTCTTGCACAAGGGTGATAGTAGAAAGAGTAATAGGGCTCATTGATTACAATCTTCCTACCCTTAGTGGGTACCGATAGAGGAAGTACTAAGTAATTATCATATCAGGGGTAAGTTGATAATAACGATAGTGCGTGACACACCTATGCAATCTACTCCAAGAGATAAGGTAGACCTGGTGAGAGCTAAGCTAATAAAGGATCATTCCTAATGTGCTTCTAATATACATATGCATAGCCTAATAATGTACATGTGGATATACTAGTGATGAATACTAGAGCTTAGTGGTCCAACGTATCGAGCATGGGTTTCCCTCTGGCAATATCAGTTAGATTCCCGCTAAGAGCATGTGGCATAGTCGAACATGGAGTTTTATAAAGGACAAACAAGACTGTCAGAACTACAACCCGTGGGTCTATGAGACATCCAACGCTACTTAACTATCCAAGCATCACACTTACATGCTAAGTAAATACCTTAGAGGCTTGAGTACAATTACCACTCTAAGGCAATGACTAACCTAAATATCGTTAAAGCAATGTTGGGACCAAGCACTATGTTATTCATACTAACATATTCATATCATACCTAGTTAGACTATAATGGATGTTTATGATGTTTATGATAATGTAATAATATAATTATTATACTGTAATGATTGCAACTAAACCTACCACATACATGGGTTCTACAATCAAACAAGAAATGCTTCACCCAAGAATATGAATAATAAAAGACTAATAATATTATAATGCATAATTTCACAAATAAAAGAAAAGATACATGAGTCATACCTTTTCTAGAATGGACTTGGGAACTAGAGGCTCTAGCATGAACTCCACTGAGGGCTAGAAGTGTTTATAGAAGAGAGTTATGCTCAAGTGTTGTGTATGGAGAAGTGAAGGGTCAGAGTCCTATTTATACACGAGTTGAATCCCACCACCAAATATGCGTGAAGCAGATAGAACTGCCTTTAGGGCACCATAGGGAGTCGACACGTGGAAGCTGACCGCGTTTGGCGCCAGGGTCAGGTCAGCCGAACCAGAGGCTTGGCTGACCTTGGAAGTGCACCGTTCGCGGTGTGCTTTCTCCAAGTGGCTGGATGGTGGGCCCTCTGACCATTTCTGGGCACTACATCATTGGATGCTGTCGGATACTCCTGTAGGTGGGCCATTTGATCCGTGTGTTACCACATGTCGATGTTTGAATGGCTGACAATGTATTTTTCAGAATCCCTCCCTTGGATTCACCTCAATTCTGTATAAAATGCATACATGCACAATTCTTTCCAAGTACAAGTGGAAATATGTTATTTCTAAAAGTGATGCATGAAAGAAATGTCTGCTCCTTCACATGATTGAGATTTATTGACGATCAAAATTGGTACTTAACGACCGCCAACACTCTGTAGATGTGCAATGAAGTATGGAAGCATATCTCTAATAGGAATAAGGAGATATCGAGCACACGTGAAAATTTTGAAGAAAACAACCCGCTACTCTATTGGAACTACCGCTACAAAGTTGGTCAATTCAACAGTTACAAGCTAGCGCATGCTGAGCGTTATTAAGGGAGAAGTGGAGGAGAACCAGGCACACTATTTGGGGTCCTTGGTGGTGCGGGATACGCTGTGGTTTTTTGGGAACATGAGGGCGACGCTCGGAACTAAGAGGTTGTCAGTTTGACGACCACGAGAATGATGCCTCTCGCTCCAGAAAGGCATGAGCTGGTCAAGAAAGTGGTTAGTGTGCTACGCATTATTGATGAGAAGCTTGAAGCACACAACAAATGGATCACCTCTCACCATGGGGTGCTTATTTTTGCCGGGAACAGAGAGGTGTCGATGATGGCTTTGTGCAGCATATGATGTTGAGTAAAACTTTGAGCAGGGAGGAACTTGGTGTGGAGGAGGAAGACTGAGCACGACTTGCAGGGTGATATGAAGAAAGAGTTGCAGCTACCTTGCTGTTTTCCACTATGGCTCAAATCATGCGGTGGACATGCAGAGCAGCTCGGTGGCGCTCGGGCAGAAGACAAGAAAACAGAGTCATTGGCTTGTGGGACTCCTGACATGTGGGTCCATAGTCCCCCCTTCTTACCTCCCTTTCCACTCAAATTCAAAAATCAAACAAAGTTCAAACAAAAAGGAAACAACTGCAGGGTGGCCAAAACCACTGTGAGAAAACTTTTGATGATTTCAAATCTTGCATTAGAGTAGGCTGACTTTGAATTTTAAATTCAAACTTGAATTACCCTTTCCAGTTTCATTAAAACATTTAGTAAACTCTCCAAAAAGGCTAAACATTTGCAGGTCGCCTAAATCGACTATGATAAATCCAATAGTGAACTCAGATTTGAGATTTGACAAAGTTGAAAGTGAAGTTCAAATTTGAATTTGAATTTGAATTTGACTCCTTTCATGGCTTGATCTAACTAAAAGTTAAATGAAGTCTGAAAATACTAAGATTTGGCAGAGCTTCTAATTCAAACATGAGGAATCCCATGGTGAGATTAAATTTGGACTTGTGACCAAACTGAACACATAATTAGAATTAAATTTGAAACTCGACATCAGAGCATTGTTTATACTTTATTCAAAGATTGCAAAAAATTGCAGAGGCACTAAATCAAATATGAATAACATTTTTATATCCTTAAAACTTCATTTTTTCCATTGCTCAAGGTTTGAAAATTTTAAATTGGTTTGAATTCAAGTGTTTATGTATTGACTTGAAAATTTCACTTGTAACCTAATTTAAATTATATTCTTATGAAGATTTATATTGTATTCCATTTATTTATTTAATTGAACAGTGAAGGCTTTGAGACAGGGATAACCAACTCACTATGAGGAATGGAATAAATTATCTCTGCTTGCAAGAGTTTCAAGACCTCCTTCTTGACAACCTCTCACATTGAATTGTTCAATCTTTTTTGAGGTTCCCTAGTTGGTGTGCTAAACGTTCAGTGAGAATGTGACGAGTGCAAAGAATAGGGATGATTCCCTTACGGTCTCGAAGTGAGTAGCCTAGGAAGGATCTATGTTTTTCTAAGATGGCTATGAGTTTGATATTTTATTTTTGTGAAAGATTGTCACTTATGATGATAGGAGCTTCCACATCATCGTGTAGGAAAGCATAGCATAGACCGAGAGGTAGGGTTTTCAACTCCATTGGGGGCTTTTGTGATGGCTCTTCTTTGAGGAAATCTATGAGACCTAGGTGCTGAATACATTGGCAAGTAGGCTAAAAGTGTGGGTTTACATGTAAAGCTTTGAATATACCTGAGAAGTCCTTTTCAGAGTGTCCGAATTTGCGAGAACTAGTCACACACGTGAGCTGCACGTGTTTTTCATTTTGGAATGTATGAACTTAGGGGCACGTGATCTGCATATGAGTTGATGTTTTGGACTATTTGAACTTTCCCTTTTATAATGCATATTGGCTATTTGGACTCTATTAACTTTCTATGTGCTGAAATAATTGTGCGACTGCTATGTTTTAAACTTCCAATATTTTGAACTTTCTTTATGTCTTATGGGAAGTTTGCTTATTATTCATCTACTAAGTTTTTGATGCACTTTGGTTGATTATGATGGATATTATCTTGTATGTTTTGCAACATGCTTATGTGAGAGGCTACCATGAGGTGTTGAAGTTGAGGACTTGTGCTCAGAAAAGTTGCTTGTTTATTCATGTGCAGGTGTTATTCAAGGTCAGGACATGGCCGGTGACGGTGATCTATTGAAGGTCTTAAGGAGAAGATGAGGTTCAACAACCAAGTTTGGGAGGAATTGTGGTCGATTTGATCGGGAGGTCACACAACATGTTTGGGTCAAGAACAATGCATATGAAGGTATTGTGAACATTGTTTGAAAGTGTTTGCAAGTGTGCAAGGGGTGCATGGACGTGGCAACTTTGTTCCAAGGTGTGGTGAAGAGATATGGAAGTGAAGATATGGCGGCAACGAGTCAACCGGCTGGATTACGTGCTCAGGCTGTGACTAAGGTGGTTATGGTTTGTTTATGGAAAGATTAGAGGTTGTTTTGGTTAGATTGTGTTTCCGGCATGAAGTTGAGTTGTTTTAGGAATGTTTGAGACGTTTCTAAGGTATTTGAAAGTCTTATGATTGCTTCTATCTGAGTATGAAAGAGTCTTGAATAGTTATGGAAAGCTTCGATTGAATCCAAGTAGGAGTAGGAAGTCCTAGTTGGATTGGAGTGGCCTTAGAGCTGGTTATATAAGCAAGGGAGGCCAGGGCTCGTGGGGAGATGACTTGTGGCTGTTCATCTTGAATTTCATTGAATAAAATTTGTAGTTTAGAGGAGCTTTTGTGTCTTGTTCGTGAGACTTGTTTTTGGCAAGTTTTCTCGGTGAGTTTCTGCACAGCCTGACATTGTTTGGTGTTTCAATCATAACTCGTGTTTTACTAATCTAATTGTTGTGATTCTTTTTGTGTTGTATTCAAAACTTGATGCTCTATCATATGTGTAAATTTCACAGTCATTGGTTTAGTGGTTGTTGATCTACACGAGTTTCTTTGCAGCATACCAGATCTGTTTTTAACTCGTATAGAACAGATTGACCTCTGCTCGGTGTTTTGATCATAACTTGAGATCTACTCATTATTTTCACATGATTCATGTTGTTGATTGATTCTCTACAATGTATACTAGGTTTGTCACAGTTGAACTGAATGTTGTCTAGCGGGGGTGAATAGGCTAAAAACCTAAAATTAGTTAATTAAAATTTAATCAGCGACACACGGGCGGACTAGTCTGGTCAGGACGAATAAGAACGAGAAAGGTAGGATTTTTATGAGTTTTTTTATGATCTACTTGATGAGAAGTGAAGTATAACTGTCTAGCGACCTAGTAAATCAATTGCAAGTGATGGAAATAAGTATTGCTAAGTTAATCACAAGTTGCAAGCAAAGAACGGTGAATGCTCTAAAGTTGATCTAGCAATGAATGAGGGTAAAACAATGCAAGAAACACAACAATTTATCCTGAGATTTAGTTTCACAGAGGAACATACACCCTCGTTGAGGAGTCCACAAATGATCGGATCTCTTTCAACCCTACGCTCACAAGTCTGCTAGGGCGGACTAGTCTGACCCTCTAGAACCGAGTCCCAGAAAGGCTCAGACACACTCACCACGGACTAGTCCTTCCCTGAAGGACAAGTCCGAACTCACTCAGAGGCTTTTGATCCGCCTAACATCGGATCAGCCCGATGTGGTCGGACTAGTCCGTCCTCCAGGCCCAAACAAGCCCGGTCTTATCCTTAAGGCTACCTCAACTCATCTCTCCAACTAAACCTAATCGTATATGAGCTCTTAGGTGATTCTCTAACACTTGACTTGTTGAAAACTCTATACAACAAGGCTCAACTCGACACAAGAAATTTCAAACCCTAATTTCTACTCTTTGAGTTTTCTGATGCATTTTTCACTCTTTTTCCTTTTTGAGAGTTTCCGTCTCTGATTAAATTTCGATCACCTGTGCTTACACTCATGAAGTTCATTAGTCTCTTAATTGTCATCATCAATCATCCAAAACCCACAGGGATTACCTAGATGCACTTTCAATCTCCCCCTTTTTGGTGATTGATAACAACACATGAGGTTTTTGATAAAATGATGTTGTTTTTCATAGTGCACAAGTGTATAATGAGCCCCCCTCTAAATGCGTGAATGTTCGATTTACAATAAGAGCGATGCACATGAATGAATCAATGGGAGATATATACATGTGTGTGTTATGGTGGGGTGCCTAAGTGTGATGTGAAGTATTGAGATGTGTAAAATTTTAAGTGAAGCATGCATCTCAAATAAATTTAAGGCAACATCACACAAAGGTACAAGATTGTGAGTATTAAGCATGATATTCAATTAATCCAACATAGAGTTTAAGGTCATAGCGTCAACAAGACATAACCAACATAGAGTGCATACATGAGTCAAACGTAACACAATACTTAACCAAAAGGAAATAGAAGTTTTAAAAATATAACATAGTCCAAGGATCTCATAACTATGAGTCACTCCCCCTCAATCGCTCCCCCTTTGGCATCAAGACACCAAAAAGGGAAAAGGGTGAGGAAGAAGGAGAAGCCCAAGA
Organism: Tuctoria greenei; assembly: GCA_036927565.1. Taxonomy (NCBI): domain Eukaryota; kingdom Viridiplantae; phylum Streptophyta; class Magnoliopsida; order Poales; family Poaceae; genus Tuctoria; species Tuctoria greenei. The sequence continues at coordinate 51,280,484 of JAYESD010000001.1, read as the reverse complement.
TATTTTCCTCATCGCTTGCATCCTCTTATTCATGAGCTCCATCTTGGTCACTTATGGTTGCTTTTTCATCTTCCTCCTCATTGTATTCTGCATCTTCATTGTCTTTCGCTTCATCATCGACCTCTTCAATGATGGGGGCGGCACTAGAAGAGCCAGCACCACCACCAAAAAGGGCGAGCTCCACCGGTGTGAGCTCGAGGAAGGGAGTAATCTCGCCGTTCTTGGATGCTATTGGGGACATTGGGATCTCCCCCTTCTCGCATTGCTTCTTAACATACTTCTTGTGCCTCCTCGAGCGTACTTCAACCTTGCGTCACGAAGTGAAAATAGACTTCAAGAACTTGAGGATGGTGCTAGAGGAGTAGCAGGAGGTGGAGGTAGAAGCGGAGGAGGGAGGAGGTGAATTGGAGGCACTCCTTCGAGAAGCTCCACCAAACTTAGGAAACAGTGGAGGAATTTGAGGGTGAAGAGTAGGATGAGTGACATCCTTGACAAATTGCAAACCGGTTAACTTCTCATGCACATAATGAAAGGTGTATATCCACAAGACCGATTTGGCATTTGGGAAATGTTGAAGATGTCATTGTACATATAGTCGAACAAGTTGAACCTTTCTTCTCACACAAAAGCTTCATCAAGTGTCTCAAATTCTTTGTATCATCCTTGCATCACCATCCTTTGGGGAAAGAGTCTTCCGCAAAAGGAGATTAAAAACTCCAAAGATTGGGAGGACATACTTAGTGGTTGGAGGGTTGAAGAATCCATCAACATACATGAACTTCATTTCTTCAAGGTCCATGGATTTGTGGTTCTGAATAATGATATCATGGCTCAAGTGATACTCCAACCTAAGAATTCTAGCAAACTCATCAAACAAGAGAGTATTGGACTCCCTCCATCAACCAAGTGATCCTCTTGTCACCGTACGTAGAGAAATGACAAGTTGTGTAGAATTGGGCTATCGCTTTTGTGTCCCAATTGTACTAGAAACCCATAATCTCCTTTAACCCGTGATGTTCGAAAGCTTGAATGATTGCATTGAAAGCTTGATGATTTTTCTTGGCATGTAGTTCCAATCAACCCATTGAGCATCAACAACTGGGGTCTTCATCTTCATGTACACAAGTATGTAATAATCACAATGAAAATCACACCAAAAGCGATGATGCGCGGTGGCATTCTCATACTCATACAAATTTGAAAGATGGAACTTCTTTGCTTTCTCTACCCCCTTGCCTTGGAAGACATTGCTTGAGAGCTCCACTCAACGGTTTGGGTCATGAGCGGGAGGAGACATCACAAGTGGCACAATAGGGTGTGACACCCGGTTTTGAAAAACGAACCAAGTGCAGTGTATGTGTTCCCAGGATGTTGCTTCACACATACACATCAACATCACAAATGATAATCATAATTTAACCATGTCACGAATAATAAATATACCTTGATTCTATAGCAGCGGTAAATAATCTAGCGTAGGCGATTCCAACTCCATAGACAATTGGCGGTAGTACGCAGGCCTAGAACTCCTCATAGTCCTCCGGATACTCCACATTGTTGCCTGCTACTGAATTAGTTGGGGGAATAGCAAGGGTGAGCACACATCATACTCAGCAAGTGTGGGAAAATATGACATGTAGCTAAAAACAAGGATGATAATAAATAACGGCTATTTGTTGAAAAGTATATTTAAAACGTGTAAAAAGCATACTAAAATGTCTATGTGAATTAGTCCCATCATATCCCAAGTAATTACCAATTATGAGTCCAACATCATCAATTACCATCATACCACATCCATCAATATTAATCCATCCATATACCATATTTTTACCATCATCATCAACCATGTCCATTCATCACAACTCAATCCATAACCCATAACCAAACCATCCCAAAAACCAAGTTCCACTCTAATCATGTGAGGGTCCAGGTCGCTCATAACCGAGAGCACGACTATCATGATAGTTTTTAACACTATGCAGAGGTTGTACTGCTTTACCAACAAGTTTGTGATTTCATCCCCTTTCGATGACTAAAGAACCTCCATTATGCCCGTGACCCGTCGGTCATATTACACACTTCCAACGGTGTGTGGGCAAGAGATAACAAAATAGCCTTTACAAAGGGACTACCAGCATATTCAGTCTCACTAAGGTTTCACCAGTGGTGATGCCTCCAACTGAGCACATCCAACTAAGGGCCCCCTCTTGTGCCGTTCGGATCCCAGGGCAGTCCAACCACTATTGCAAACCCAACCGACTCTTGTTCCCCACTCCTCCAAATGATTCGAACAATGCTGGCAATACACCTAATTAATTGGCTAATCCACACTCATACTTGGCCTTGTGGTGGCACTATAAATCCTTGATTGTCGCTCCACGAGCCGGTCCTTAGATCTAAAGCAAGCGAAACCACCATATCTTCAACCCAGTCCACAAACCATGTTTATTTAGATCTCCCAATCCCATATTACCAATTAACCATATTCATCAATTCACATCATCCATAAGTGCATTAATTCATAGTTAAGCTATGTTGTTGTTCTTCCGATCCCAGTTAATAAGAGCGAAGCAAAAAGGCAAAATACCCTTACCGACTCTCTACAATTCCAAGAGACAAAATGGTCAAACAAGATTAGTAAACGCCTATCATGGGTTTCCCATTAATTAGACACAAGCATGCCTTTTTGCAAACAAAATATTTAAAAACAGGATCAAAATGATCAATGACACTTGCCTTAATATTGCGCAATTTGATGGCAGAAGCAATTCAAAGTCTTGCGCATAAAGATCCTCGAATAATCGCTTCTCTATCATAACCTCTTGAGCGGTTCGTCTACTCGCAATCAAGCACATATACAAACTAACAACAATGCAATATGCACATATATTAATCAATATGTCATGATGTATATGCATGAGGTAATTATGTTGTAATACATGCTATTAATTCACTACTATTGTAGGTTCAACTAGTTCTCAAGTGTTTATGTGACTTTTGAGTCAATTATAGTGGTTCTTGTGACATTTAGGTGTTGCTGAAATTTTAAATACCGGACTAGTCCACAGGTGGCCGGACAAGTGATGAGTAGGTTTAGGCCCGATCTTCCGAAAGGTATGTCGATTGGGGTGGAGAACTCGACGTTGATGATCCGCGGCACTCGAGCGGTTCGAGTACCCCTGCAATCACTACACCACGGCTCCGTTGGTTATCTATCGTGGTGCACACGCTTGACCTCGCCAAGAAGGCTAATCCCTGCAAGTGCAATCGAGAACACGAGCAAGAACGTAGAAGACACAATCGGAAATCGCGAAATTGAGGTCTCACAAACCGTAGAACGGCGATATTATTGATCTAAGCAAAACCCACCGAATATGACCAGTGGCTGCAGTATTTATAGGCTAGGGTTCGACCAAAATACGATTAGACGCGTCCCTAATGGACTCTTACGGGATACAAGGCCCAAAGGCCCGATTCGGTGGCGCAGCACCAGACAGAAATCTGGACTCGACTTGTTTCGACGATTCCCAATGACTCCGGAGGAATTCTGAGGTGGGACCACCCCCATTGGAAAGTTTATCTTCTCCTCTTTCCGTGCATATGTAGAACGTCGAAAACGGAGTTTGTATGCCTCCTGGGCGTCTGTTTTAAGGTGGACTGCTCCTGGACTCCGAGTTGAACTCGAGTCCGAGTTGTAAACTGTTTCCATCTACTTGTGGACGTCCCAGGTGGTTCTCCATGCTCCCAAGGCCTCCTTCCTTCACTTGTTGATCTTTTCCATTATTCCTAATAACAATTAAATCATCACATAGCAATCTATTCTCAAACTCACATGCAAAAGAAGTTAAGAACGAATTCACCTGCTGATTTAATAACCGTGCCCGTGCTCTTGTGATTGGTCCTTGCAGTTCAATGCACGTCTCTGCTGTTGTGATGTCCTCATCATCCTCCCCCTCTTGAATTGGAGTCGTCCTCGACTCAAGTTCATCTTCTTCTCCCAAGTACGGTCGCAAATCTGAAATGTTAAATGTAGGACTAACCCCAAAATCGGGAGGCAATTCAAGCTTATAAGCATTATCATTAATCTTTTCAATGATCTTAAAAGGACCAGCAGCTCGTGGCATAAGTTTAGATTTTCTCAAGTCGGGAAATCGCTCTTTTCTCAAATGTAACCACACCAAATCGCCCGGTTCAAGTTTTACTTCTTTTCTACCTTTACAACCTGCAATCCTATACTTCTCATTCATCATTTCAATATTTTTCTTTGTAGTTTCATGCATCTTAAGAATGAATTCAGATCGTTGTGTAGCATCCAAATTTATAGTTTCAGAAGGAGGCAAAGGTAGTAAATCAATAGGAGCACGGGGATTGAAACCATACACTACCTGGAATGGACTTACCTTTGTCGTGGAGTGAACGGATCTGTTGTAAGCAAATTCTATATGTGGTAAACACTCCTCCCACAACTTCAAATTTGTTTTCAAGACAGCCCGTAACATAGTGGATAAAGTACGATTAACTACATCGGTCTGTCCATCCGTTTGTGGGTGACATGTAGTTGAAAAAAGTAACTTGGTTCCCAATTTATACCACAAAGTTCTCCAAAAATGACTTAAAAATTTTGCATCACGATCAGAAATAATGGTATTTGGCACACCATGTAAACGAACAATTTCCGTCATAAATAAATCAGCAATGTGTGAGGCATTATCATTCTTATGACAAGGTATAAAGTGTGCCATTTTGGAAAAACGATCAACAACTACAAAAATACTATCCCTCCCCCTCTTAGTCCTAGGCAATCCCAAAACAAAATGCATAGAAATATCCTCCCAAGGTACACTAGGAACAGGAAGAGACATATAAAGACCATGTGGGTTAAGACGAGACTTAGCTTTGTTGCAAGTAGTGCATCGTGACACGTAGCGCTCGACATCACGCCTCATCTTTGGCCAAAAGAAGTGTGTGGACAGCACGTCTTCAGTTTTCTTCACTCCAAAATGTCCCATCAAACCTCCTCCATGTGCTTCCTGCAAAAGCAATAGACGAACGGAGCTAGCTGGAACGCATAGCTTGTTAGCACGATAGAGGAGACCCTCTCGCAGCACATATTTATTCCAAGTTCTTCCTTCTCTACAATTTTCAAAAGCAACTTTGAAGTCCAAATCAGTAGGATATAATGCCTTAATTGTTTCCAAACCAAAGATTTTATGATCAAGTTGGGACAGCATGGTATAACGCCTAGATAATGCATCGGCAATGATATTTTCCTTCCCTTTCTTATGCTTAATGATGTATGGAAACGACTCTATGAACTCAATCCATTTAGCATGTCGTTTATTCAGATTGGTTTGACACTTAAGATACTTCAATGATTCATGATCGGAATGTATGACAAACTCCTTAGACAAAAGATAATGTTGCCATGTTTGTAATACACGGACTAAGGCATACAATTCCTTATCATAAGTGGAGTAATTCAGAGAAGGACCATGAAGTTTTTCACTAAAGAAAGCAACGGGTTTACCTCCTTGTATGAGAACGCCTCCAATACCAATGCCGCTTGCATCGCATTCTAGCTCAAAGGTCTAGTCAAAATCAGGAAGTTGTAGTAATGGTGCTTGTGTAAGCTTCGATTTGAGAGCATCAAAAGCTTGTTGCTGCTGTTCGCCCCATCGAAATGGAACTCCCTTCTTCGTTAGCTCATGTAGAGGTGCTGCAATGGTGCTGAAATCCCGCACAAAGCGCCGATAAAATCCTGCAAGACCAAGAAAACTACGAACCTGTGTGACGGTAGTTGGGGCTGGCCAGCTGGTGATTGCTTCAATTTTTGCCTCATCCATCTCAATTCCCTGCGAGGAAACGACATAGCCAAGAAACGAGACTCGATTGGTGCAAAAAACGCACTTTTCGAGGTTACCAAACAAACGTGCATCTCTCAAAACAGTAAAAACAGCACGTAAATGATCAAGATGTTCATCATATGACTTGCTGTAAATGAGGATATCATCGAAGTAAACCACCACAAATTGTCCAATGAAAGCACGTAAAACCTCGTTCATTAATCGCATAAAGGTGTTGGGTGCATTAGTTAAACCAAAAGGCATGACTAACCACTCATAAAGTCCAAACTTGGTTTTAAATGCAGTTTTCCATTCATCTCCTAGTGCCATTCTAATTTGGTGGTAACCACTACGCAAGTCAATTTTTGTGAAGATGATAGCACCACTCAATTCATCAAGCATGTCATCTAATCGAGGAATAGGATAACGATATCGAATGGTGATATTATTAATCGCTCGACAATCAACACACATGCGCCAACTACCATCTTTCTTAAGAACCAAAAGAACAGGAACGGAACAAGGGCTAAGGCTTTCACGAATGTACCCGCGGTCCAAAAGATCTTGGACTTGTCGCTGAATTTCCTTAGTTTCTTGTGGATTTGCCCTGTATGCTGCACGATTTGGCAAACTTGCTCCTGGAATCAAATCGATCTTGTGTTCAATGCCTCTCATCGGTGGTAAACCAGGGGGTATCTCGGAGGGAAACACATCCTAAAACTCCTGCAAAAGGTTAGCAACAGCAGGGGGCAATGCAATAGACAATTCATGAAGTGAAAACATGGCTTCTTTACAAACTAAAGCATAGCACATCCCCTTAGCATCGAATAAATCAGCAAGTTCAGATTTAGTTGCGAGCAATGATGGTGATTTTAACTTAATGACTTGCTGTTTTTCAGATTCTAATTTAGTTGCTTTGCCCTCACGAATTTTACTCTTCTCAAAATGCACAATTTCAGCAGGAGTCATGGGGAGCAAAGTGATTTTCTTTCCCTTATGCATGAGAGTATATTTATTGGTTCTACCATGATGAATAGCATCTGTATCAAATTCCCAAGGACGACCCAATAAAAGAGAACAAGCATCCATAGGAACAACATCAAAATCAGCAAAATCATGGTATGAACCAATTGAAAAATGGATTCTCGTTGTTTGTGTTACCCGAACCTTACCGCTGTTGTTGAACCATTGAATGTGGTACGGATGAGGGTGTGCTCTTGTTGTCAAACCAAGTTTCTTGACGACGTCCGTGTTTACCAAGTTATTGCAGCTACCTCCATCAATTATAGTGTGTACACGGCAGTCCTTGACGACGAGAAACATGTGGAAGAGGTTGTGTCGTTGTAGCTTGTCGTCGGTCTCCACTTTGGAGCTCAAGGCACGCTGCACAATGATGCTCCTATAGTTCTCCGTCGCCGCTGTACCAAGTACCTCTTCTTTGGTGTGTTCGTCATTTGGATCTGTAAAGTCAGTAGCAAGAGAATATTCATCTTCAACATCCGAAGTACTATCATACCCGCCATCGTCGCGTGCTATGTATGCTCGTTTGCTCGGGCAATCTCTCATCATATGACCAAGTCCCTAGCAGCGGTGACACTTAATGTCGGAAGTACGACCCGTAGAAGGAGTGGACGACGAAGGCTTGAATGATGTCGCCTTGCTGCCTTCCGGCACGCGAGAAGGTGGAGCAGCAGGTATAGTTCGTTGGCCGCCATTGGGTGTTGTAGTCGCTGCACGGGGGGCCGAAGATGGTGCTGTTTTGGATGGTGTAGTTGCTGCACGCGGCATGAAGTTGCTCCTCGTGCGTTGTTGCTGTTGTTGTCGGCACTGCAATTCTTTTTCTGCCAACATAGCAAGCTGAAACAATCTGTTAACAGTATCATATTCTTTGTAATCAACAATGTCCTGAATTTCACGCCTCAACCCCCCATAAAAACGAGTTATTTTATCATCCATGTCCTCTACTACCCCACAACGCAGCATACCCTTTTGTAACTCTTGATAATACTCCTCTACGGACATGTTACCTTGGTCTAAACGCTGCAATTTTTTGCGAAGGTCCCGCTGAAAAGATGGAGGAACAAATCGAACACGCATAGCTTCCTTTAATCTATCCCATGTTGGAGGATCAGTTCTAGTTTTAACAAGTCCTTAAACTTTAGCAAAGTCCTTAAACTCACTAGTGGCTTGACGAACTCTATGTTGTTCAGGAACAAGATGGGAATTAAATTTTTGCTCTACTGTCATCTCCCAATTAAGATAAGCCTCAGCATCATAAGCACCAGAAAAAGAGGGTATAGTAAATTTCACTTTAGCAAAAGGATCATCAGGAGGGCGGTTATAATTGTTATGATTATTACCTCCCATACCTCGACGATAAAGTGGCAGTCTTGGCTGATTATTGTGATCTTCCAGTTCATCATAAGCATTGTCTTCTTGTCTTCCAGCGAGAGGCAACCGAGCCTCAAAAGTATTCATCCGAAGAGCAAGGTCATCCAGTTTGCGAGTCAAGTTCGCCAATGACTCCTCCGTTGATGCGTTGTATTTGGCGAACATATCATGTAACTCAACATGTTGAACACATTCATCATTATTTTCTTCTCCTGCCATTGTTAGTAGGAAACAAAAGACAACAAAAAAAATGTTATCCCTATCAACTAAAGTGACAATATGGAAGGTGGAAGAAAACAATCTCTCTCGCTCAAGCGTCTTACCACGCTCTTACAAGTGTTCTTACCGACACAGCAGGTGGTGTGGACGGTGAGATGAACCAATGAAGCGTGGGGTGATTGCAAAGGTACCTGTTATGCTCAAGAGAAAGGTGGAGCTTGGATGGCACAATATGGTGGCTAATAAGCAGAAAATCGTTAACAGCTAAACAAAGTTGAATAAGTATTCAATGTAGGAAAATGTTGCTGGTCAACTGAGTGCCCTAGAGCCTAGCACAACACAAGGAAGTATCAAGGCAAAAGAAAGACAGAATGATATAACTAAACAAACAGCACCAAGTGGTATAGGCCAATTGCTTTAATATGCATGCTCTTCACTATTTTTTTTCTTTTTTGTAATATTTTTTTGATATTTTTTCTTTACTCAGTAGCACAAATATAGGAAGCACACAAATTTGCAGCTCAATTGGATGTAATATGCGGCCTATAGAAAATCAAGAAGGTTCTTTAAAATTCGTGCTGAAACTTCGGAGGCCGGATAGCCTATCTTCCGAGGGGAATTTGGGCAATCTAATTTCGCCGAACGCGGCTACGATGCAGAAAATCAGATGCGAAATTTTGCGTAGATGAATTTGAAAAAAAAATTCGTCCGATTTCGAGTTCGTATGCGAAAGTTATGGCCGTTTTAAGGTAGGCTGTCCGAGTTACATTTTTTTTGGATGTTGATTCCAATTCGGTTTGAGAACAGAACTCGCAAACGGATACGAAAACGATCGGGAATTTGCACAGCAACTAATGGGGTGGTGTGTGATGATTCAAGGATGAATGGCACAAAGATTTGTCACCTAATCTAGGGCTGGCGATGCGGGAGTTCACGCAAGGCGGCTAGCTAGGGCAAACCGATGAACGTGGCGGATCGGTTTGTTATTTAGGGATTGTGGAATAGGTGCCGAATAGCAAGAAAACAAGGACGAAACACGATAACTAGGACCAAAAAACACAAAGCTAAACCAGCAACAAGACTCAACCACACGAATGCAAACTCAACAATGCAAACTGAAAAACGAAACTGCAGGCACTATAGTCTGGGAAGCGGTAAAAATGATCTAATTTTTTTTGTGGCTTTTTTGTGGACTCTAGGTACGAAAAAAAATCGATCTAATGGAAGGAAGGAAAACAAAGATACCTCACGGGCAACCTGGAAACCTGATACCAATTGATGAGTAGGTTTAGGCCCGATCTTCCGAAAGGTATGTCGATTGGGGTGGAGAACTCGACGTTGATGATCCGCGGCACTCGAGCGGTTCGAGTACCCCTGCAATCACTAGACCACGGCTCCGTTGGTTATCAACCGTGCTGCACACGCTTGACCTCGCCAAGAAGGCTAATCCCTGCAAGTGCAATCGAGAACACGAGCAAGAACGTAGAAGACACAATCGGAAATCGCGAAATTGGAGTCTCACAAACCGTAGAACGGCGATATTATTGATCTAAGCAAAACCCACCAAATATGACCGGCGGCTGCAGTATTTATAGGCTAGGATTCGACCAAAACACGATTAGACGTGTCCCTAATGGACTCTTACGGGATACAAGGCCCAAAGGCCCGATTCGGTGGCGCAGCACCGGACAGAAATCTGGACTCGACTTGTTTCGACGATTCCCAATGACTCCGGAGTTATTTTGAGGTGGGACCAGAACCATTGGAAAGTTTATCTTCTCCTCTTTCCGTGCATATGTAGAACGTCGAAAACGGAGTCCGTATGCCTCCTGGGCGTCTGTTTTAAGGTGGACTGCTCCTGGACTCCGAGTTGAACTCGAGTCCGAGTTGTAAACTGTTTCCATCTACTTGTGGACGTCCCAGGTGGTTCTCCATGCTCCCAAGGCCTCCTTCCTTCACTTGTTGATCTTTTCCATTATTCCTAATAACAATTAAATCATCACATAGCAATCTATTCTCAAACTCACATGCAAAAGAAGTTAAGAACGAATTCACCTGCTGATTTAATAACCGTGCCCGTGCTCTTGTGATTGGTCCTTGCAGTTCAATGCGCGTCTCTGCTGTTGTGATGTCCTCATCAACAAGTCCGCACTGCACTAGACAAGTCTACATAGGACCGGACTAGTCTGTGATGGTACAGCAAGACACGATGAAATAAGTTTAGACGTGATGTGCTTCGAATAGTGGATTAATTTCACCATAAGAATATGAACCGAGAGTAACTACTGTGATATAATGTCAGGAGATGAGACATGGTGTTGCGTCTCTGGCATATAGGCTCTGTTGATGAAGATGACGTGGTGATGTTGATGAAGGAACGATGGTGATGTAGTGACTCCATCGAAGATCGGTGGCGTGATGTAGACGAAGAAAACAGTGCAGTGACCTGTGAAGAGCCGCGACGAACCTCGTTAGAAACGGCGGCTCCTCTATTTTCTTCCTCGTCTTCTTTCTTTCTTCTTTTTTTCTGGCGCTGGTCTCTTTTTATTTCTCCCAGTGTGTTGCTGGCGGCTAGGGTTTTTCCGTTGGCTCTGGCAGCTCCTATGCAAACAGGCGCGGTGGATCCTTTTTTTACATAGCAGGGCAGACCTTACGGGAGAGCACCGCTACTTTTTATATGCGGCAGCCAGGGACCACGAGTCCTGCTCGGGTGCGGAGGCAGGCGCGCTCCGTAGGACTTGGGAGCCCGAGTCGATCGTGGCTCCCGTGGCCTGGGGCACACGGTGCTTGCCTGAAAGGTTCTTGGATGTGGGTTTTGTTTTCGTTTAGTTTTTCTTTTTTTTTATTCTCTATATTTTTGCATGGTGGTGGCCACGTACGGTTCTCTTTCTTTGCTGTTTGGGCTGGCAGCATGTACGTGAGGCCAGACTTGGTCACGTTAAGCTATCTACAAAGAGCAGCACAAAGAGCAGCCCAAACACAATTTAGGTGTTGAGTGGCAGTCCATACCATCTCCTACAAGCAACCCATTTCAAAAAAAAAAATACTTTAGGATTCTGCTCCTCCAACACCCAATTTGAGAGACGGGAAGGGCACAGCCCATTGCAACGGTTTTGTTCGGCTGCTCGCTTTTCTCATTCTTCTTTCCGAGCCTCTCGTCTTGTTCTTCGTGCATCGTTCTCGTCGCGCCGCCGCCCCTGGCCTTGCCCATACTCATCGCGCTGCTGCCGCTGGCCGCGCCCCATCCTCGCCGCGCTGCCGTCCCTCGTCGCGCCACATCCTCTCCGCGTTGTCGCTTCATCCTCCCAGCACCACCATCCATCGTCACGTGTCGTGCCCCATCATCTGCATAGTGTTGGAATAAATTGGCTTGATCCAATTAATATTCAGAAATAATTCTCAATAAATTTTAAAGGTCCATTAGTACAAGAGAGAGTGGTGTTAAATGTTTAGTCCCACATGGGAAGTGGAAGTATAGCAATCCCTATATATAAAGGAGGTTGCTCTTCCACTCCTTGAGTGAGAGAGAAGAGAGTAAGAGAGGGGTGGCTCACGCGCGCTCCTCCTCCTCCTCCTCGCTCGCTCGCCTCGCCACGCCATGCCCCACCCCGCCCCGCCCCGCATACGCGCGCGCGTGTTCGTGTGAATTCGAGTCGAGCCTAGATTTTATATTTTGCAGGAAATTAAATTGAGCTTTGGGCTTAATATTTTGGGCTTCTGAGACAGAGTCCAAATCGTTGGAGACGGGCGCGTCTACGACTGCGGAGTCGGTTCGGATCCGGATCTTCCGGATCGCATATGAACTGCCTCCATAGGACTCTATAAATACGGGCATGCGCGGTACGATTGAAGACATCTCACGATCAGATCGTCTCCCACATTCGTGTTCCTTGCGCCGCCTTCTAGTCTACTCCATCCCGAGGGCCAGCGTGCACCGACGATCGGTAGAGTGGGTCTCCGGAACCGCTCGCCCTTGCGATTCTGCACCGGGAGAGGGCGAATAAGATTTTTGGTAAGCGCTCTACACGACTCCTCGTGTTCTTCACCACAGGTCGTCTACCGAGGAGATCAGGCGCTGCGGTCCAATGTCGTCACCAACGTCTGCAGCGGTTGTTCGCCGTCAGATCTACAGCGGTTCGTTCAGCTTCAAATCGATACGCGATATTTCTCGTCCCGTCTGTCTACCGATATTGATGTTGTTGTTTTCGCGTGTTTTTTACGGAATTATTCAGTAAATTGCCTCATATTTTGTAACAATCCAAAACCTTATTAGGCAATTTCCTGAGTTGAACATGATGACTTTAGTCGATGCACTGAGGCCGGAGAAGTTCTCTGGCGTGCACTTCAAGAGGTGGCAAGTTAAGGCCATGCTCTGGCTCTAATCACTTAAGATCTTCTGGGTAACCGAGGGCAGGCCTCAAGGTCCTTTGTCTGTTGAAGAACAGACAAAGTTCGAGGAAGCCAATTCTGTATATCATAGAGAATAAGCTCAATCTCCTTAAGTGTCTTTTACTCAACAAGTTTGTGGTTGGGTGCATTATTGCAAAGTTACCTCCTTTGTGGAGGAACTTTGCCACAGCTCTCAAACACAAGAGACAGGAAATATCAGTTGAAAACCTGATAGCATCTCTTGATGTTGAGAAGAAGGCTCGGGCTAAGGACGCTACTGAGAAAAGAGGTGAGGGTCAATCTAGCGTCAATGCTAATATGGTGCGGAAACCCAATGTCAAGAACAAAGGGAACAAGTCTCAATTCAAGCCAAACAAAACTACTGCTTTCAAGAAGAAGAAGTCAAACAAAGCCAATGATGGTTGTTGCTACACTTGTGGGGAGCAGGGATATTTTTCCAAGGATTGTCCTGAGAGGGCAGACCGCAGAGGGAAAAAGAATATCAACATCATGACATCTATCAATGCAAATAGGTACGGTAATACTTTTACTGTTCTTTATGTTTCTCAAACATCATATTGATGGTTTGATACGGGTGCTAATGTTCATGTATGTTCTGACATGTCCATGTTTACTTCTTACCAATTCATCCGGGATTTTGCTGTCCTAATGGGGAATAAGTCACATGCTTCTGTTTGTGGTGTTGGCACAGTCGATCTGAAGTTCACTTCGGGAAAGATTGTCCAGCTGAAGAACGTGCAGCATGTCCCTACTATGAACAAGAATCTTGTTAGTGGTACCCTTCTATGTTGAGATGGGTTTAGAGTAGTTTTAGAATCCAATAAAATAGTTGTGTTCAAGCATGGACAATTTATTGGTAAAGGCTATGAATGCGGAGGCCTGTTCCAATTTTCTCTTTCGGAGTTTAATAATAAGTCAGTAAACCATATTTGTTGTTGTATTAATAATGATGAAAGTGTTTGATATTCTCATTTATGTCACGTTAATTTTGGTTTAATAATTTGGCTATCTAGTCTCAAATTAATTCCGGAATTCACCATTGTCAAAGGTTCTAAGTTCCATAGTTGTGTGCAGTCAAAGCAACCTCGAAAGCCTCACAATGCAGTCGAGGAGAGAAACTTGGCACCATAAAAACTCATACATTCTGATCTATGCGAGATGAATGGTGTGTTGACAAAAGGTGGAAAGAAATATTTTATGACATTAATAGACGATTCTACTAGATTCTGCTATGTTTACTTGTTGCAAACTAAAGATGAAGTTATAGACTACTTTAAAATCTATAAATCTAAAGTAGAAACTCAATTAGACAGAAAGATCAAACTTCTTTGATCAGACCATGGTGGTGAGTATTTTCAAAAATATTTGATGACTTTTGTACAGAACACGGAATTATACATGAGAAAACCCCTTATGAGGAGTGGGTTGAGAGAAAACCATTACTTTCATACTTGCGTACTTGGGGATGTTTGGCAAAGGTCAATGTTCCAATTACCAAGAAACACAAGTGTGGACCAAAGACAGTGGATTGTGTATTTCTAGGCTATGTTCATTGGAGCATCGCATATAGATTTTTAGTAGTCAAATCTGAGGTACATGATATGCATGTTGATACTATTATGGAATCTCGTGATGCAATATTTTTTGAGAATATTTTTCCTATGAAAGATATGCATAGCACTGCTAGGATCTCTTCTGAAATTTGTCCTGAATCCACCACAACTAGCGAGTTTCTTGATACACCATTTGAGAATGTCCCAGAGGAGGAACACAATGAATTAACTCAATCGAGTAAGAGATCACGGATTGCAAAATCCTTTGGTGATGATTTCACTTTCTACCTTGTGGACGATACACTTAGATCCATAGCAGAAGCATATGCATCACCTGATGCAGATGAATGGAAAGAAGCAGTTCATAGTGAGATGGACTCAATTCTTTCCAGTGAAACCTGGGAGTTAACTGAACGGCCATACTGGTGCAAACTAGTACGCTGTAAGTGGGTGTTCAAGAAGAAGCTCTCATACCAGTGCAAACCAGTAGGCTGCAAGTGGGTGTTCAAGAAGAAGCTCATGTCTGACGGTACTATTGAAAAGTACAAGGCAAGACTAGTTGCAAAGGGTTATACTCAAAAGGAAAGTGAAGACTTTTTTGACATCTATTCACCTGTTGCCAGAATGATGACAATTCGTGTACTACTTTCTCTTGTTGGCTCTTATGGTCTAATCATCCATTAAATTGATGTGAAGACGGCTTTCCTTAATGGAGAGTTGGAAGAGAAAATTTATATGGAACAATCTGATGGGTTCGTAGTAGAAGGTGAAGAGACAAAGGTGTGCAAATTGTTGAAATCCTTGTATGGCCTGAAACAAGCACCTAAGCAATGGCATGAGAAGTTGGATAGTACTTTGACATCTGCGGGCATTGTCATTAATGAGGCTGATCGGTGTGTGTACTATCGCCATGGTGGGGGCGATAGCGTTATATTATGCTTGTATGTGGATGATATACTCATTTTTGGTACTAGCATTAATATAATTTCTGAGGTCAAGTCTTTTCTATCAAAGTGTTTTGATATGAAAGATCTGGGAGATGTTAATGTTATTTTGAACATTAAGCTGAATAAGGATGAGAGTGGAATTACTTTAAGTCAATCCCACTATGTTGAGAAAATCTTGAGCTGGTTCGGCTTTATGGATAGCAAGATTTCTCCAACGCCTTATGATCCTAGCGAGATACTTAGAAAGAACAAGAAAGAGTCAAGAGATCAACTTAGATATTATCAAATGATCGGTTCACTCATGTACTTAGCTAGCGCAAACCGTCCTGATATCTCATTTGTTGTGAGCAAACTGAGTAGGTTCATGTCAAACCTGGGTACAGATCATTGGCGTGCACTTGAAAGGGTTATGCGCTACTTGAGAGGTATAATGAGTTATGGAATTCACTATAGTGGGCATCTGGCCGTGCCTAAAGAATATAGTGATTCGAATTGGATCTCTGATTTTGATGAACTCTATGTCACGAGTGGATATGTGTTCACTCTAGCTGGTGGTGCTATATCATGGAGGTCTTGTAAACAGGCCATTTTGACGACGTCAACCATGGAAGCAGAACTCACTGCTTCAGAGACAGTAACTGCAGAGGCAGAATGGCTGAGAGAGTTCTTGATGGATTTGCCTGTAGTTGAGAAATCATAGCCGGCAATTCTTATGAACTATGACAATCAGACGGTGATTGCTAAAGTGGTCATTTCTAAGGATAATGCAAAATCATCAAGACACATCAAGAAACGTTTAAAATATGTCAGGAAAATGAGAAACTCCGAAGTTATTACTGTTTAGTGCATACAAACAGATAAAAACCTGGCAGGCCCCTTTACGAAGGGTCTATCACGTAATATGATAGAAAGTGCATCGAGAGAGATGGGTTTGAGACCCATTGATGTGACACCATAGTAGTAACCCACCCTATGTGATCGGAGATCCCGTGAATTAGGATATGGGAAAACAAGCTAGTGGTTCACCGAGGAGAGTACTTCTTTTAGACCCTCTCTATATGAAGATGCACACTTGTACTCTCAAACTGTAAGGCAGGTTGGCGATTTGCCTTTATGTGTTTCTGTTAGCTATGTGTAGCAAAGATGCCGTCCTACAGGGCAGTCTTGAAGGAAACACACATATATGAGCTCTGACTGTCTAACATCGCAGTCTGTGAGATTTGGGTGATCTCTGGAAAGCTCATGAAGAGATCAGAGAGTGCGACACATATGCTCCACCCGTGGGGTAGACTACTGGTAGTGAAGTACTGATAATGGTCTTTGAGTGAAGTCAGCTCATACAAAACTTGCAATTCAAGGTGTAGTCCATTGTTCAAGTTGTGACCTGATGAAACTTGAGGATCTAGGCAGAAGTTCAACTTAACAGTCTCTGCTAAAACACTAGTATATCAAACAAGGAACAAGAATGACCTCTCTCCTAATGGCTTTGAGATCTGGTGAGGGATTGTTGGAATAAACAGGCTTGCCCCAATTAATATTCAAAATAATTCCCAATAAATCTCAAAGACAGATTAGTGCAAGAGAGGGTGGTGCTAAATGTTTAGTCCCACATGGGAAGTGGAAGTGGAGCAATCCCTACATATAAAGGAGGTTTCTCTTCCACTCCTTGAGTGAGAGAGAAGAGAGGAAGAGAGGGGTGGCCCATGCGCGCTCCTCCTCCTCCTCCTCGCTCGCTCGCCTCGCCTCGCCTCGCACACGCGCGCGCGCATGTGTTCTTGTGAATTCGAGCCTCGAGCCGAGCCCAAATTTTATATTTTTGCAAAAAATTAAATTGGGCTTTGGGCTTCTGAATTTTTGGGACTTCCGAGACAGAGTCTAGGTCATTGAAGACGGATACGTCTATGACCGCGGAGTTAGTTCAGATCCGGATCCTCTAGATCGCATAGGAACTGCCTCCGTGGGACTCTATAAATATGGGTGTGCGTGGTACGGTAGAAGACATCCCACGATTAGATTGTTTCCCACGTTCGCGTTCCTTGCGTCGCCTTCTAGTCTACTCCATCTCGAGCGCTGGCGTGCACCGACGATCGGGAGAGCAGGTCTCTGAAACCGCTCGCCCTTGCGATCCTGCACCGGGAGAGGGCGAATAAGGTTTGTGCGACTGCTCGCGTTCTTCACCACGGGTCGTCTACCGAGGAGATCTGGCGCTGCGGCCCAACGTCGTCACCAACGTCTGCAGCGGTTGTTCGCCGTCAGATCTACAACGGTTCTTTCAGCTTCAAATTGGTACTTGATATTTCTTGTCCATCTGTTTGCTGATATTGATCGCTGTTGTTTTCGCGTGTTTTTCCGGAATTGTTCAGTAAATTGCCTCCTATTTTCTAACACATAGGAGCTCTGCCTGATTCTGAATCGCTCACCACGCTCCAGCCAGTGGTCGCCGACGTCGTCCAAACGTTCTGGCATCGTCCGCTCTGTCCTGCCACTCGCCTTTCGAGAACAGGATCCGATGAAGGAGGAAGAGGGTCTGCCAAGGGAAGCTTCGCCAACAGGGCGCGATGAAGATGACGGTGTCCTCCATGACCAACGAGGAACAGTAGCTCTGGCGCAAGATCTCAAACCGCGAGTCTCTGCCGCTCCCACGCACGCAAGCAGCAGCACCTCGAGGAGCTCCACGCGCGCCGCCAGCCACCGCGAGGTGCAAGCTCGCCGCGCGCCTCCACGGCCTCCAGACGTGCACCGTGTCGCCCTCACTTCATGCTCCACTCCTATGTCACGCCGCCCCTACGAAGCGCGCAATGCTCGCCACTCCCCACGCGCGCATTGGCTGTCCCGAGGAAGAAAGTGTGGGTACAAATCGGCCTACGAACGGGGCACTCGAGCAGAACACCAATGCTTCCTTTCCCACGCGGTAAAGATAGAAACGGTTGTTGTGGGTTTGGATTTAGGTTGGCTGTTGGAGAAGAGAAAATATGGGGCATGTAAAATTCACTGTAGTAGATCCCAAATGGTGGTATTGGGTTTCAATTTTGGGGTTTTTTTGTTGGAGATAGTTTTAGGCCATCGGCCTTGGGCGTGGGTTGACTTTGTTTTTTTTTCCAGCGGGTGGTTCCTTCTCTTTTTTTTTCCTTATTTCCTTGTGCGGCCAGGTTTCTACATGCGTCCAGGTTCTTTGGTGCATGGTTTAAGCATGGTTGACTTTTATTTGTCTGTTTTTTTTGTTTGTTTTGTTTTCTATTTGCTTATTATTTATTTATTTTCTTAATTAATTGTTATTCATTATCTCTTTGTTTGTTTATTTTTCTTTTGCTTGCGGCAAGGCTCTTTGTGCGGTTCGTGATCAGATTAGCGGTTGACCCTATGTTTATTATTTATACGTTCTGTTTGTGAATTGTTAAAATACATCAAGCTGTAGAGTATCGGACTAGTTCATTTAATGGAGGACAAGTCCGCTCCGGTACAGAAAGGTACATCGGATAAGTCCGGTGTGGTGCCGGACAAGTCCAAGATTGTACAGTAAGGGTCTTCGGACTAGTCTGTTATTGTAACAGACAAGTCCGTGATGAGGGAAATTTGATTAAGTCTGTGCATACCGGACTAATCCGGTATTATACCAGACAAGTCAGTTGTTGTCCAGTAAAGGCATTCGAACTAGTCCGTTATTGTCCGGACTAATCCGGTGCCTGCCTCATTTTTTATTGCTTCTTTATTTCTAATTCTTTTAGGTTTGTTCCTTTTCATCGTACTTAATGATTTTGCATGAATTCATCATATAATTAAACTATTATATATATATAGTCTCTTTTATTTCTTTTATCCTATATTTGTTATGGCAAATAAATTACTTTTGGCATATTTGTTTGGTAACTAATTTTCGATACTTGAGGATGAATGCAAAATGCAAGACGAGATGCATATATTTTATATTTTTTCTTTATAAAAACAATTTTTTCCTATTATTAATTTTAAATTCCCATTAAAATTTTTAATTTGCCGAAACTCGAGAATCAGTGTGTCACAATTCTACCCCTTAAAATGAATCCCGCCCTCGAGATTCGGATGAGTTGAAGAAGAGATTTGGAAACAAAAATTTTAAATTCTCTTTTATATTTGAATTAGCCAAGTTTAAAAATTTCAGGACAATCTACCCCTTAAAAGGAACCTCGTCCTCGAGGTTCGGACGAATTGGAGAAGAGATAAGAAAACTCTTGAAAACATCTTCACACTCCCATGTAGTTTCGTCCGGGATAGTGAGTCTCCTCCTGGTGACCATCTTCCGCGGTAGTAGAGGCGAGAACGAAGGAAGATAGAAGGAATCCCAACTGTATACATAAATCAAGGTATATGATCCTAAATAATGTATTATTGGATGATGAAGTAGATATATATAAAAGTGTTCCACAATGCTCATCCAAACATACAAGCAAGTAATCAAATAATCATCACACCACCGAATCAAGCGCACTTACGAACTAAGCGTTTATTGCAACATATTAAAGGGTAAACTTTAAATCTTAATTAAGAGTTATAAATTTATCGAGTTACAGAAAGGTGAAGGCATTATATTTTTTTCGAAACGAGTTTGAGGCAGGTCCAAGGTGGCAATCTAGGTGGAGTGAAGAATGATTTCGGCTTGCCGAATCTTTGCGAGTGGCTCGCCAAGCAAGTGACGTGCTTCACATGAACTTGATTGTCGGCGAAGATGCAAACTTCGATTCTCTATTCTTCGTGTCCAGAAAGACTTCATGTTGAAGTGTATTCTTCGCAAGTTCTCCTTCAATTTTACTTATTCTACGTCTTTGTTGGAAGAGCTAGCAAGGGTGCGGTCATCCTTATGGGTTGATTGCTCATGCTCTATGTGTATTGGTGCAAGATGTGCATGGCATGAAAATTTCAACATCAAGGAGGGACAAGAAAAGAGAATGGGACAGCGAGAAAAAAGAGGAAAGATCAATTTCAGTGCAGTAGCAAACATATGTGCGAATAAGAAAAATATTTAGTGGCAAGTGTTTTAAAATGCAGCAGTAAAGAGGAGGGAAAAATAGAAGGTGTGCAACAGCAAAAAGAGAGAAAAAAAGATGGAATTGCAGTAGTTAGAAAATTGTTTACTCACAACTAGCTGCAGTAAAACCGCACATTTTTACACAAAAATCTTAGCAACAATTGCAGCAGCAAGTGCATCAGAACATGGCTAAAATTGCATTTAAAAAGCAGCAGCAAAAGAGATGAAAAACGGAAAAATGTAGCAGCGAGCAAAGAAGCAAATATTTAAGGTATTGCAACAGCAAAACGCATGAATTTTGCAAGAAGATATTAGTAGAGAAAGTTTTGAATGCAGCAACAAGCACTTTAAAACGCGGGTGAATTAGCAAGGAAAATGCAGCAACAAGTGATATCATTAAGTGGCTGAAATTAGCAGAAATAGTTACAACAGCGAGAAGAAACAGGAAAAGAGAATGCGGCGGCGACAAGGAAGCGGAAAAATCAATTCGGCACAGAAGTAATCACGTGCAATTCAGAAGAATATTTAGCCAAGAGTGTGTTAAAGTACAATAGTAGAGAGGAGGAAAAACAGAGGTTGTGATGCAGCAAAAAGGGAGGAAAAAGAGAGAAATGTAGCAGCGGACAAAAAGCAAATGTTTAACATACTGCAGCAGCCAAGTAGCAGAGAAAATAGAGTTTGCAGCAGTCCAAAAGGAGAGGAAAAGGAGAGCAAAATGCAGCAGCAAGCAGTTCAAGGTATAACTGAATTAGCAGGAGAGACGCGGTAGCAAACAACACTTTATAGTGGCTGAATTGGCAAAATAAAATGCAACAGCAAGCAATTCAAAAATAGCATTTTAGAAAATAGTTTCGATGTGCTTTGTGGTGTCCATTTTATCTAGGCTTGCGTCCTACGGTCGATCTGGCCCTGATACCAATTTGTGAGATCCAGTTCTGAAAAACAAAATAAGTGTAGTGTATGTGTGCCCAGGATGTTGCTTCACACATACACATCAATATCACAAATTATAATCATAATTTAAACATATCACGAATAATAAATATACTTTGATTCTATTGCAATAGTAAATAATCTAGCGTAGGCGACTCCAACTCTACAGACAATTGACGGTAGTACGCATGCTTAGAACTCCTCATAGTCCTCGAGATACTCCACATTGTCGCTTGATACTGAATTTGTTGTGGGAATAGCAAGGGTGAGCACATGTCGTACTCAGCTAGTGTAGGAAAATATGACATGTAGCTAAAAAACAAGGATGATAATAAATAATGGCTATTTGCTAAAAAGTACATTTAAAACGTGTAAAAAGCATACTAAAATGTCTATGTGAATTAATCCCATCATATCCTAAGTAATTACCAATTATGAGTCCATCATCATCAATTACAATCATACCACGTCCATCAATATTAATACATCCATATACCATATTCTTACCATCATCATTAACCATGTCCATTCATCACAATCCAATCCATAACTCATAACCAAACCATCCCAAAAATCAAGTTCCACTCTAATCATGAGAGGGTTTAGGTCGCTCATAATCGGGAGCACGGCTATCATGATAGTTTTTAATAGTTTGTAGAGGTTATACTGCTTTACCCACAAGTTCTTGATTTTGTCCCCTTTCGGTAACTAAAGAACCTCCACTATGCCCGTGACTCGTCGGTCACATTACACACTTCCAACGGTGTGTTGCTAAGAGATCACAAAATAGCTTTTATAAAGGACTACCAGCATATTCAGACCCACTAAGGTTTCACCGATGGTGATGCCTCCAACCGAGCACATCCAACTAAGGGCCTCCTCTTGTTCCGTTCGGATCCCAGGGCAGTCCCAGCACTATTGCAAACACAACCGACTCCCATTTCTTCCTCCTCCAAATGATCCGAACAATGCTAGCAATACACTTAATTAGATCTAAAGCAAGCAAAATTACCATATCTTCTAACACAGTTCACAAACCATGCTTGCTTAGATCCCCCAATCCCATATTACTAATTAACCATATTCATCAATTCACATCATCCATAAATGCATTAATTCATAGTTAAGCCATGTGGTTGTTCTTCCATCCCAATTAATTAGAGTGAAGCAAAAAAGGCAAAATATTATTCCCAACTCTCTACAATATATTTGAAGCGATAAGGATGGTCAAACAAGACTTGTAAACACCTATCATGGGTTTCTCATCAATTTGACACAAGCATGCAGTTTTGCAAACAAAACATTTAAAAACAGGATCAAAATGATCAAGGACACTTGACTTAATATAGCGCAATTTGATGGCTCAAGCAATTCAAAGTCTTGCGCATGAAGATCCTCGGATAATCCCTTCTCGATCATAACCTCTTGAGGGAATCGTCTACTCGCAATCAAGCACATATACAAATCAACAACAATGCAATCAATAATATGCACATATATTAATCAATAGCCATGATGTATATGCATGAGGTAATTATATTGTAATACATGCTATTAATTCACTACTATTGTTTACTAATTAGGTTCAACTAGTTGTCAAGTGTTTATGTGAGTTTTGATTCTATTATAGTGGTTCTTGCGATAATTAGGCGTTGCTAAAATTTTAAATACCGGACTAGTCCGCAGAAGGCCGGTCAAGTCTGCACTGCACTGGACAAGTCCGAATAGGACCAGACTAGTCCATAGCGGTACAGCAAGCACGATGAAATAAGTTTAGACGTGACGTGCTTCGAATAGTGGATTAATTTTGTCGTAAGAATCTAAACCGAGAGTAACTATCGTGATATAATGTCGGGGGACGGGACGTGGCATTGCGTCTCCGGAGCTGTCTAGGCTCCGTTAAGATGAAGATTACGGCGTGATGTTGGTGAAGGAACGACGGCGATGTAGTGACTCCATCGAAGATCAACGGTGTGATGTAGACGAAGAAAATGGTGCAGCGACCCGCGAAGAGCCGCGATGTTGCGACGAACCCCGTTGGAAATAGCGGCTCCTTTTTTTTCTTCCTCGTCTTCTTTCCTTCTTCTTTTTCTTTCTTGGCGCTGGTCTCTTTTTATTTCTACCGGTGTGTTGCTGGTGGCTAGGGTTTTTCCGTTGGCTCTGGCGGCTGCGTATGTAAACAGACGCGGTGGATCTTTTTTTTTACGTGAGCAGGCAGACCTTACCGGAGGGCACCACTACTTTTTATATGTGGCAGCCAGGGACCACGAATCCTGTTTGGGTGCGGAGGCCAGACGCGCTCCGCAGGACTTGGGAGCCCGAGTCGATCATGGCTCCCGTGGCCTGGGGCACACGGTGCTTTCCTGGAAGGTTCTTGTATGTGAGTTTTATTTTCCTTTAGTTTTTCTTTTTTTATTCTCTATCTTTTTGCATGGTGGTGGCCACGTACGGTTCTCTTTCTTTTCTGTTTGGGCTGCCAGCATGTACGTGACGCCAGACTTGGTCACGTTAGGGCATCGGTCTTAGGCGGGGGTTGACTATGTTTTTGTTTTCTTTGGCCAGCAGGTGGTTCCCTCTTTTTTTTTCTTGTGCGGCCAGGCTTCTACATGCGGCCAGGTTCTTTAGTGCACGGTTTAAGCATGGTTGACTTTTATTTGTCTTTTTTGTTTGTTTGTTTTGTTTCATATTATTTGCTTATTAATATTATTCTTTTTCTTAATTAATTGTTATTCATTATATCTTTGTTTGTTTATTTTTCTTTTACTTCAGGCAAGGCTTTTTGTGCGGTTCGTGATCAGACTATTAGTTGATCCTATGTTTATTATTTATATGTTCGGTTTGTAAATGTTAAAATATAGCAAACTGTAGGTTATAGGACTAGTCCGTTTAATGCCGGACAAGTCTGTTCTGGTACAGAGAGGTACATCGGACAAGTCCGGTATGTTGCTAGACAAGTCCGGAGTTGTACAGTAAGGGTCTTCGGACTTGTTTGTTGTTGTAACGGACAAGTCCATGGTGGGAGAAAATTTGATTAAGTTTGTGCATACCGGACTAATCCGGTATAGTATTGGAAAAGTCATTTGTTGTCCAGTAAAAGCATTCAGACTAGTCCGTTATTGTCCGGACTAATCCGATGCCTACCTCATTTTACTTGCTTTTTTATTTCTAATTCTTTTAGGTTTGTTCTTTTTCATCGTACTTAATAGTTTTGCATTTATTCATCATATAATTATACTATTATATATATATATATATATCTTTAGTCTCTTTTATTACTTTTATCCTATATTTGTTATGGAAAATAAATTACTTTTCCCATATTTATTTTGGTAACTAATTTTCAATACTTGAGGATGAATGCAAAATACAAGATGAGATGCATATATTTTATATTTATCTTTATAAAAACAACTTCTTCCTATTATTAATATTAAATTCCCATTTAAATTTTTATTGATGAAACTCGAAAATCTAGGTGTCACATAGGGCATTGAGGATGAGCACTCTACCCCGTAGGGCGGTCTCGAATGGCAACTCCTCTATTGGCTAAGGCATTCTTCCTAGGAGGAGCTTCTGTGGCCTTCTTGGCCGGTGCATTGCCCTTGCTTTTCTCAGAAATCGAAGCTTTTCCGTTTGCCTTGCTGGCCTTGGATTCATCTATCGGACCTTTTCCTTTATTGGCCACTTGGGCCCTTTCCTTCTCTAATACTGTCACAAGCCTTTTCCTTCGAAGGGGTTGTTGCTCATTGGCTTGAGCCTACGCGGCGTCTCTGTCATGACGCTTCTTTGTGTGAGCCTCGTGATGTGCGAGCTCGCGAGCCAACTCGGCCACCTCTTCATCCCTTTTCTGGTAAAGGGCTTGGCAAGCCGCCTCACGCTCTGGATCGGAGAGAGGAGAATTGTCGCGCCCCGACATGTTGTAGACATGATGAGGAAAATATATGAGAGAAGAGCTTTAAGTATTGCGGTTGAAACATTAAGGACTTCAGGAAATAAGAGTTGAAACTGTATATGGCTGGACTAGTCCGGTCTTGAACAAACATGTCCGCTTGGGTCTGGACTAGTCCGGACTGTGAGACTTATGTGTGCTGAATACATTGGCTATAGCGATAAAAGTTTTGAATACTATCAAAACACCTTTATCATCAAGGTCTGATGATAGGTACGGCTTGTTTTTGTTAGATTCGGCATAGTCCGACGTAAGGTTCGACTTGCTTTGGCTAGGTCCGACTTCTTTGTCTAGGTCCGACTAGCTTTGGTAAGCTCCGGTTCAAGGTCTGGTTAGCTTTGGCAAGGTTCAGAGCTTGATCGCAGTGGTTCCGCTTTTATCTTGCAATGATTCGTACTTGCTTTATATTGATATAAAGATTGTTTAGTATTCATTTGCTAAGTATTTGGTGTGTTTTGGTGGTTATGGTTGATATCATTTTGCTATGTTTTGCAACATGTTTATGTGAGGTGCTCACGTAAGATGTTGTAGTTTCGAAACTAACGTGAGTCAAGTCGAGGACTTGTGCTCGAAAGTATTGGTTGTTTATTCATGTGCAGGTGTTGCTTGAGTTCAAGACATGGCTAGTGACAGGATCCATTGAACTAGTCTTAGGGAGAATATGAGGTTCAACAACCAAGTTCGGGAGGAATTGTAGTTGAGTTGATCGGGAGGTCGCGTAGCATGTTTGAATCAAGAACAATGCATATGAAGGTATCATGGACGTCGTTGGAAGATGTTTTCACATATGCAAGGAGTCTATGGACGTGGCTACATGGTTTCGAGGCGTGATGAAGAGATGTGGACGTAACGAATTGGTCGGAAAGGTCCAACCGACTAGGTTATGGACTCAAGCTGCGGTTGAGTCGTGTTTGACTCAAATATGGAAAGATTTGAGTTGGTTATGATAGGATTTCATGTGGGTCACGAATTTAAGATGTTTTAGGAATGTGGGATACATTCTTAAGGTGTTTGTAAGTCTTAAGATTGCTTCTATCTGCGTATAGAAGAGTCCTAAGCAGTTATGGAAAGTTTCGATTCGTGATTTGAGTAGGATTAGAGTCCTAGTTGAGTTTGGATTGGTCTAAGGGCTTGTTATATAAGCAAGGGAGGCCAGAGCTCATTGTGCAAGACTTTGGGGTTATTCCTCTTGTGTTCTATTGAATAAACATTGTAGTTTAAAGGAACTTTTGTGCCTTGTTCGTCCGACTTGTTCCAAACAAGTTTTTCTCATCGAGTTTTCTGCACAACACTACCTTTCTTCGATGCTTTTATTATAACTCAAGTTTTACAGATCTAATTGAAGTGATTCTTTTTAATTTTCTTCACAACTTGATTATCTATCATCTTCAAAATTTTACAGTCATTGGATTTTTGGTTCCCGATCTACACGAGTTTCTTTGCAGCATTCCAGAACTGTTTTTCTCGGGTAGGACAGATTGACCTTTGTTTGATCTTTCAATTGTAACTTGAGTTTCTCTCGACAGATTTGAGTGATTCTTGTTGTGTCATCTTCGTGACTTGATTCTGTCTGATATCTATCACTTTTGTCATGGTGAAACACATTTATATTAGTCTCACACGTGATTTATTTAACAGATCGTTTTTCTACTGAAGGGGTTGGGATTTAATTGTTTCCGCTGCGTAAGATTTTTTAATCTACCATTCACCCCCCTATGGTAGCTTTTCATGTGCTCTTCGATCCTAAAATTGGTATCAGAGCCACGGTGCTCTAATCTTTGTGATTTGCACGTGTTTTTGACTAATCATCATGGAGAAATACTCTGCCAAACCTTGTGTGTTTAGTGGTATTGATTTTTAGGTTTGGAAGGCACGTATGGAAGCCTTCATCTAGGTTCAAGGCTTCGCAATATTGGAGAAGGTATACAAGCCTTGCGAAGTGCCGTCAAACGATCAAGTTACAGCTACAAATCAAAGAGATGTCGACAACAAGAACAAGGCTCAGAACTTGATCATACAAGGATTAACTGAGAATGTGTGGAAAGCACTTTGTGACTACCACGAAGGATCTAACACGATCAAGGAGGTAAGGCAAGACATGTTCAAGAAAGAATACATGCGCTTCGAAATACAATCCGCTGATTCTATTAATGACCTTTTTGCTCGCTTTAATAAAATTCTAAGCAACTTGCGTAGTGTCAATGTTAATTTTTCAGATGTTGAAAATGCTAGGCAATTGTTAAGTGCATTAAATATGTCAATTTGGAAGATGAAAGTCATATCTGTTCGTGAATAAACTTTCATGAGTACACTTACTTTAGATGTTCTATATTCCAAGTTAAAAACTCATGAAATTGACATAATATACGGTAAGAACCCCAACAAGTCTCTTGCATTTGTTTCTAAATGTGATATGCCTAGCTCCGGCCAATCTTCATCCTGTGATACACTTGCTTTGCTATCCTCTATAACCCTTGAACAGATTGAGGAGTTTCCAGAGGAGGAGCTAGTACTTCTCTCTACTAGGTTCTCAAAAGCATTGCAAAATGTGAGAACTAGAAGGAGAGGAAGCTCCAGACCTCGACGATGTTTCGAATGTGGTAAGACAGGACATTTTCGTTCAGATTGCCCTAACCTTTCAGGTCCTACTTCCCGGGATGAAAATCAAACAAGGAAGAAGCACTCCTCTCCAAATGATAAGAAGAAGAAGAAGGGTTTTACAGGACGTCAATTGGTGAGCAGTTTTATCTCCGCACTTCAAGAACTTGGCTCAAGCGATGTGGACATTGGAAGTGATGAAGATGAAGATGATTTGGCAAACTTGTGCTTCATGGCAGGCAAATCAAGATCAAGTATGGAGGATGCAGAAATTTCTCGTGCCACTATTATAGTTAAGAAAAAGGATAAAAACTTAGGGATAGTGCTGCTAAAATTGAATCACTAGAATCTGAAATCGACCGTTTAAAAACTTTGATTCCTAGTGATGATGCATGACCCTCATGTGATTTAATATATGAACAATTATCCTCATTAAGAAGTGCACACACCTCCACACTTGATAAACTTGAGTTAGAAATTGAAAAGAATAGAGAGTTTGCTGCACTTAATGATAAAAACTAGAAAGATGCTAGTTGTTCTACATTTGATTTGCATTGTTCTACTTGTGATGATCTTGATAAGAAACTACAAGATGCTATGAATGAAATTTCTATATTGAACAATGCTTTATGTTCTCATGAAGTTAAATTTTGTTCCAATTGCAAACTAAAAGGAAAAACTTCATGTAAAAATTGCATTGATCTGTCCAATAAACTTGATAACATGCATAGGACATTAGATCAGTTTTGTAATGGGAATAAGAACCTAAACTTGCTGCTAAATTATTCCAAGTCTTGCAATGATAAAATTGGTTTAGGTTTTTATTCTCATGCTGATGCTAAGGCACATCCATCTAAAATTATAAAGTCATTAGGAAGTGGTTTGATTCAAACAGTTCCTAAAAAAAGAAGTGGTTTTCAAATCTGCAGAAGTCTTGTCTCATTCGGTGTCAAATAAAAATGTTGTTTGCTCATCTAGACATGAACACAAAGTTAAATTTCATTGTACCTACTGTGGTAGAGATGGTCATGTCATAGATTTTTGTTAAAGACTAGCTCAACAATAGAAAAAGGAAAGAATGATTGCTAGATCTCATAACTTTCATGTAAAATTTGCCGCACTTGCTAAACCGAATGATAGGAACATGCAATCTGTTGTAATGAGTCGAAAACATGCAAAGTTTGCTCCCAAACCTACTGTGTTTCGTGCTACACATGTAACATCTGATAAGTCAGTAGTTGGGTACAAAAATCCTCAAATTTTTGCTCATAAACCTGCTGTTTTGTCTTAGCTTTCACGTGTTATTATTGCTGGACATCGTCTAACTCGGTATTGGATTCCTAAATGCCTTTTGACCAACCCCAGTATTGAGTCATCGACGTATTGTGCTTCTATGTAGGTTACACACTTGAGGAAGGAGAACTTTTGGATTGTGGATTCAGGTTGCTCACGCCACATGACCGGTAACAAAGAATGGTTCTCCTCTCTCTCTTTTGTGTCACGTGTAGAGAATGCTATTTTTGCTGATAATTCTTCAACTCCTATAATTGCTAAGGGTTCGGTTAGAGTAAATGATCACTACACTTTGAAGGATGTGGCACTTGTTATAAATTTGAAATACAACTTGCTTTCTGTTTCACAACTGCTAGATGAAAATCTGGAAATTATTTTCACTAAAAATTGTTGCGAAGTTGTAAATTCAAATATTGAGCTTATTTTTAACATGTCACGGTTTGGAAGAGTTTTTAAAGCTGATTTTGATATGTCTTCTTCTAAGCATAGGTGTCTAGTTGCTAACAATTCCAAAGATTTATATTTTTGGCATCGTAGACTTGGTCATGTAGGCTTTGATCATCTCACGCGTGTTAGTGCTCTTGATCGCATACGTGGGCTGCCTAAGCTTAAAGGGGACAAAGAAATTGTGTGCTCTTCTTGTAGACATGCTAAGATGGTTGCATGTTCACATACTCCTCTCACAATGATCATGACAACTGAACCGAGTCAACTTTGGCACCTTGACACCGTAGGACCTTCACGTGTTCAATCCTTCAGAGGTAAATGTTATGTTCTTGTGATTGTTGATGATTATTCTAGATACTCTTGGGTTTATTTTATGGCATCGAAGAATGATGTTTTTAGTCACATTAGGACTATATTTCTTAGATTATCAATTGATCACCCAGGATCTTTAAAAGCAATTAGAATTGATAACGGAACCGAATTTAAAATCAATCTTTTGATCACTTTTGTGCTGGAAATGGAATAGATCATCAATTTTCTTCACCATATGTACCTCAACAAAATGGTGTTGTAGAAAGAAAGAACAGAACCTTAGTTGAGATGGCTAGGACTATACTTGATGAATATCAAACTCCTATGAAATTTTGGGCTGATGCGATTGCAACCGTCTGTTATGTCTCAAATCATGTTTTCTTGCACGCTAATCTAGGTAAAACACCATATGAGCTCCGATTTTGACATAGGCCTAGTGTTACACACTTTCGGATCTTTGGTTGCAAATTCTTTGTTAAGAAACATGGTAATCTTGATAAATTTGAACCTAGATCCATTGATGGCATGTTTCTTGGTTATCCATATCATACTAGA
This sequence comes from Tuctoria greenei, assembly GCA_036927565.1. Lineage (NCBI taxonomy): Eukaryota > Viridiplantae > Streptophyta > Magnoliopsida > Poales > Poaceae > Tuctoria > Tuctoria greenei. Next base: position 51,250,029 of record JAYESD010000001.1, on the reverse strand, counting down.
GGCTACCGTGTGCTTTTACTTGACACTAACAAAATTGTGGAGACTTTGTGAGGTGTCTTTTGATGAAGCTAGCACAGGTACTAGCTCAATCATTGCAGGTCCGGATCCATATCTGCAGGGGGAGAGCATTTTCGTTGAAGATGAGGAAGAAGTGGTGCTGCTGCCTAAAAATTCAGCACGTAATGACATTGTTCCAGCTCTTGATTTTGATTCACAGCCAGCACCGACGACCACCATTGCTGATTTAGATCCTCCTCAAGTCACAAGATCATCGATTTGTGATGAACATGAAGAAGAAGAAGCTTGTGAAGTGTCCACTTCCCTTCGGGTTCTCAAAATTCATCCTCCACAACAAATTATTGGAAGCTTGCACGAACGAGTCACATGGTCCAGGTTTTGTGATCCAAAGTCTCATGCTCATTCTGCTTTTGTTACTTCTTTTGAACTCAAAGATATATCACACGCACTTACTAATGAATCTTAGATTATTGCCATGCAAGAAGAGTTAGAAAATTTTGAAAGAAATAATATTTGGAAACTTGTACCTCCACCTCAAGGTCACACTTTAATTGGAACTAAATGGGTATTTAAAAATAAACAAAGTGAGGATGGGGTTGTGGTTAGGAATAAGGCTAGCTTGGTTGCTCAAGGTTTCACTCAAGTTGAAGGTCTAGATTTTGATGAAACTTTTGCTCCTGTTGCTAGATTAGAAGCCATAAGAATTTTGTTAGCTTTTGCTGCATCTAAAGGTTTTAAGCTATATCAAATGGATGTTAAAAGTGCTTTTCTTAATATCTACATAGATGAGGAGGTTTATTGAAAGTTGCCTAGAGGGGGGGTGAATAGGCTAATCGACCTGCAAATGACTTAATAAAACGAGATTAAATCACAGGGGGGCGGACTAGTCCGGTCAGGGGGCGGACTAGTCCGGTCAGCTTGCGTGAATAACCCTAAAAAGATGTTTCTAGCAAGTTTTAGGGAATTTTCTCTTTGCTACAAGTGAGTATATGTTTAAGTCAAGTTGAGCAACAACCTACACAAGAGCAAGTCAAGTTTCCACAAGTTTGTAGCAATGCGGAGTATGAAACGAGACTACCAACCCTAGAACAAAGTAATCAATAGAATGAATGCGAAGAACACAAGGGGGCAAGGATTTTATCCCGAGGTTCGATTCCACACAAGGAATCTACGTCCCCGTTGAGGAGTCCACAAAAGGACCGGGTCCAACAACCCTTCCCTCACCAAGTTTACCGCACGGGCCTAACTTGGTTCTCCACTAATCACAATGGTGATTACAAAGTTCGTTGGGGCTTCTCACAAACTGAGGCTCCCACACCACAAAGATGATCAACACAATAAAACAAACTCAATACACAGCCCACAAAGACTCAACGAGTGCAAGAGATCAAACCGGGAGCACAAGCGCGATGTTCTTCCTCTTCTCCACCTCACTAAACCCTAATCCACTCAAGAATTAGTTTTAGAGGGAAAGTAGGAAAGAAGGAGGCTTAGGAGTGCTCCAAGTTGGCTGTGGCGGCGCTAGGGTTTTTGTTTTTCCAAAGGTATTCGAAATGAGGCCGGGGGTCCTCCTTTTATAGGGGTCCCAAGCCCAATCTGCTGACTTCAGCAAAAGGGCGGACTAGTCCGGCCACTGGCCCGGACTAGTCCGGCCTAGGGGACCACTGACCTCTTTGTCAGGTCCCGACAGCTGACACACTATCGTCACGCTACCCGCCAAACTTCAAATTCAAACGGTCACTTCCAGAACGGACTAGTCCGGTCAACACCGGACTAGTCCGATCTCACACGGAGCCTTTTGCTCCGTGTGAAAACGGACTAGTCTGAGGACCACGGACTAGTCCGACCCCTAGGGCGGACTAGTCCGGTCCTCCCAGACTTAGCCACAGAAGAACCTTTTCCTAGCCAACCCGGACTAGTCCGACCCCACGGGCGGACTAGTCCGTTCTCACTCAAGACCTCTTGGTCCGGTCCAAAACGGACAAGTCCGTGGTTTTGGGACTTCATCCCCAAAACCCACACACAGCTACCCGGACTAGTCTGGCCACAAACGGACTAGTCCGATCTCAGTCAGACCCTTCTGGTCCGGCCAGAAACGGACTTGGCCGGCCAGGAACGGACTAGTCCGGCCACCTGCACGGACTAGTCCGGCCCTACGGCCAGACCACTCATTCACTCATCTCTTTCATAGGTTTGACCTCTAAACCACTTTGAGCTCCCAAACTTGATCTCAATGCACTTTACACACACACCCTCTTATTACTACGGCTAGTCTAACTCAATCACGCTAGAAACCCTAGTTTCTACGCTTCGAGTTGACTCCGTTTCCTTCCTTTTCCTTTTTGAGGGTTTGCGTCTCCGATTGAGTCTTCACCTGTGCTAAGATCACTTGAGCTCATTAGCGACTTAATTGTCGTCATTAATCATCCAAAACCCACGGGGAACCTAGATGCACTTTCAATCTCCCCCTTTTTGGTGATTGATGACAACACATTAAGTCCTTCAACAATTAAGAGTATTAAAATTGGTTTTCATAACTTGTGTGCGTATGAATGACTCCCCCTCAATGTATGCAACATGTAAAAGAGGTGGAGGAGATCTTTCATACCCACACACGTTATGGTGGGGTGCCTACGTGATGTGTTCAACAATTGTGACAAGACATGAAGAGCATCAATATAATCAAATGATTGACAATTAGAGCATTATATTGAGATTAAACGACATTAACAAGTCTTGCACAAATGTAAACATCCAAGAGCATGAATATATTACAAAACAAGTCCACAAATCACAAACACACCCACAAACGATTAACTCCCCACAAACGATTAACTCCCCCTTAACTCTCCCCCTTTGGCATCAAGGCACCAAAAAGGAAAAGAAGGGAGGAAACTAAGACCTAAGAACTAGTCCTCGTCTTCGCCACTTCCACTCTCTGTGGCCTCGGAATCTTCGACGTCGTCCTCATGATCATCGGCATCATCGTCGTCGTCGTCGGAGTTCCTTGCCGAGGGAGCAGCCCGAGAGGAGCTTCCATCCTCTTGGAGCTGGGCGAGCTCATCGGCGGTGAAGTTGGGGAATGGAGTGATCTCCCCATCACTCACCTCCGGAGAGGACATCGGGACCTCCAGCTTGTTGCACACCGCCTTAAGGTATTTTTCTTGACGCTTGTGTGCCTTTTGAGCGCGAATCTCTTGCTTCCGGCACGAGGTGAAGATGGCCTTGAAGCATTTGAAGAACGCACTCATGGACTGAGGCGGAGGCGGAGACGGAGGCGCCACTGGGCGAGACGGAGGATCAGCATGCTTGCGTCGAGGAGGAACAGGTAGAGGTGGGGGAATCTGAGGACGCAGTCTCTTATGTGAAACATCCTTCTGGAAGGTAAGTCCGGAGACTTTCTCAATTAGGCACATCACATAAGGAGCATAGCCACAAGACCTGTTGGGGGTATGAGATATATTGAAGATGTCATCAAAGATGTACTCAGCTAGGTTGAAGCTTTCTTCCCCATCTATCAGCACAAGCAAATGCCTCAGGTTGCCCTGGATGACTCCGGCATCTCCATCCTTCGGGGCAATGGTCTTCCGAAGGAGGCGGTTGAGCACACTGAAAAATGGCTTGATATTTCTTGCCAGTCCTGCCTCATAAGGAAGATGGTCTGGATACATGAAGTCAAGAGCATCTCGATTTAGGGCCTTGAGGTTAGAGATGATGATCTCATGCTCAAGGTGTTCCTCCAATCCTAGAATCTTGGCGAAGTCTTCAAATGTGACAGTGTACTGTTCTCCATTTGTCATCCATGTCATCCGGCGATTGCCAAAGGAGTGAAAGTAGACGGTTGTGTAGAACTGGACAACCACCTCAATGTTCCAGTCGTACTGGAAACTCATGATATCCTTGATTCCATGTCTTTCCGCTGCATTGATCACAACATCAAATGCAGCATGCTTCTTATGAGCCATGTAGTCCCAGTCAACCCACTGGGCATCAGTCACAGGAGTCTTCATCTTCATGTAGACAAGGCGATAGTAATCGCAGTGGAAGTCACACTAGAACCGAGGGTCGGCGGTGGACCTCTCATACCTATAGACATTCTCGTCTCTGAGCCTCCTGGCCTTCTCAGCTCCTTTTCCTTTGAAAGTGTTAGCTGAGAGGTTGGGCTGACGGTTTGGATTACGTGCTGGACTGTGCATCACCAGAGGCTCAACAGCCTGAGCTTTCCCTTGTTCACGAATCAACACTCCTCCGAGTGCCTTCTTGGCTGGCACCTTGATGGAGGGCTTCTTCTTCTTCGGCTCAACTGGAGCCGGAGCCTTTCCCTTCTTGGGGTCACGCTCGACCCTGGGCTCAGGTTCCATTTGGGCTGGCTCCTTGCCCTTCGCCTTCTCGCCAACGGTGACGAGTTTCTTCCGTTTGGGGGCATTGGCCTCAGCGGCCCTGGAGTTGTGTGCCTCCCTGTCCTCTCTTTTCTTCTTTCGCAGCTCATTCAGTGATTCTGCGGTGGCACGGGCAATGGCTTCATCCTCATTGTAGATGCTCGCAGCCACCTTGGATGCTTCGAGTGCCTTGAGCTTTCTTTCCTCCTTGGCCTTCTGCGCCTCCATTAGCGCAGCCTTAGTCCGAGCCTCGGCAATTTGGGCCTTGGTACGCCCCTCGAGGTTGACACGCGGAGGAGAGCGCTCGGAGTTCGACATTCTGTGCAAAGGATGGAGAGAGGAAGATATGAGCATAGGAAGAAGAAGTATTGCCGAAAAGATCTCGAGAACCAACTAGAAGTAGGGTTTGCCCTGTGCAAACCGGACTTGTCCGCCCCAGGGGCGGACTAGTCCGCCGGACGGACTTGTCCGCCTGGTGGCCGGACTAGTCCGGGTTACACAGGAAGAACCCTAACCCTAATCGATTCATCGAAAAATTTGTGAACCAATGCGCAATACTCCTAGGCTATGATCGCAAGGGTGTATAGAACAACATTAATGAAGGTGTTCCTATCAAAAACTTGAAGAATCAAGAATGGGGCTAGTTTTTGAGGAACGGTGAAATACCTTCAAAAATCCGCTTGAGTCGTCGAAATCGGCGTGGATCTCGAAGGTGGAGCGCGGGGAAGTGATCCCTCACTCCCAAGGACTTCGATGCGCGGATTGGAGTTGAGTTTTGGTGGTTGGAGCGCAAAATCGCCGATTTGGGGGCGGTTGTGCGCGCGTGGAAGCTTGAGAGTCAAGTGAGAGAGAGAGAGAGGGGTCCGGGCCGCCTGGGGGTTTAAGTCCCCAAGGGGCCGGACTAGTCCGGTTGAGGGGCCGGACTAGTCCGGTCTGCGGACCAGACCCAGACTAGTCCGGGTCCGGACTTGTCCGGTGGAAGGCCGGACTAGTCCGGTGTGCGGACTAGCCGCGGACTAGTCTGACCCGGACTTGTCCGTCCATGGGGGCGGACTAGTCCGGTCAAGCTGGGCTGAAAAACAATATATATGGGTTATGCCCATAAAGATAAGTCCTTTTGGACAGATATAGCAAGGAAAACATGACAAACATGATTATGAGTCAATAAAGAACAACTCATGAACATTTTCATGAAGAAAATAGATTTCTCAAACAAATTTGAGGAGAAATCGACATAGAGAGGAGTTTTTCAAAATGTGGCTCAAAATATATGAGGAATGTGGTTTAAGCCACGTTCCGAGAATCCAACACGTTGAGCTCACTTCTTAGCTCACAGAAACGCTTCTCGTCAAGAGGCTTGGTGAAGATGTCCGCAAGTTGATGTTCCGTCCTCACATGCGAAATCTCAATGTCTCCCTTCATTGAGTGATCTCGCAAGAAATGGTGTCGAATGTCTATATGTTTGGTCCTAGAGTGTTCCACCGGATTATGGGCTATCTTGATTGCACTCTCGTTGTCACACAAGAGTGGAATTTTACGCAGGTTAATCCCATAATCCCTAAGAGTTTGTCGCATCCAAAGAAGTTGTGCACAACAACTTCCAGCTGCAACATATTCAGCTTCGGCGGTGGATAGAGCAATAGAGTCTTGCTTCTTAGAGGACCAAGACACAAGAGATCGACCTAAGAATTGGCACGTACCCGATGTGCTCTTCCTATCAACTTTGCACCCCGCATAGTCCGCATCGGAATATCCGATGAGGTTAAACTTGGATCCTTTGGGGTACCAAAGTCCTAGGGTAGGTGTGTGTACAAGATATCTCAAGATCCTTTTAACGGCGGTCAAATGACAAGCCTTGGGTGCTGCTTGAAAGCGTGCACACATACACACACTTAGCATGATATCGGGCCTAGATGCACAAAGATAGAGAAGTGATCCGATCATAGACCTATATAGCTTTTGATCCACACTTGGACCGTCCTCATTTAGGTCTAGGTGTCCATTTGTCCCCATAGGGGTTTTGATGGGTTTTGCTTTGTCCATGTCAAACTTTTTTAGAATATCTTGAGTATACTTAGTTTGACTTATGAACGTCCCTTCTTTGAGTTGTTTCACTTGAAATCCTAGAAAGAACTTCAACTCACCCATCATGGACATTTCAAACCTCTCCGTCATTATCTTGGAGAACTCGTCACAAAACACCTTATTTGTGGAACCAAATATGATGTCATCCACATATATTTGGCACACGAAAAGATCCTCGTTGAAGTGCTTTGTGAAAAGGGTATAATCCGCTTTTCCTATCCTAAAACCATTTTCAACTAGAAAGTCTCTTAAGCACTCATACCAAGCTCTAGGAGCTTGCTTGAGACCATAAAGAGCCTTTCGCAATTTGTAAACATGGTTAGGATAGTTTTGGTCTTCAAATCCCGGAGGTTGCTCTACAAAAACTTCTTCCTTGATTGGACCATTTAGGAATGCGCTCTTAACATCCATTTGGTAGAGCTTGAAATCATGATGAGTAGCAAAGGCTAATAGTATCCGAATTGACTCAAGCCTAGCTACGGGGGCAAATGTCTCATCAAAATCCAATCCTTCAACTTGTGAGTATCCTTTTGCCACAAGTCGTGCCTTGTTCCTAGTTACCACGCCATGCTCATCTTGTTTGTTGCGAAACACCCACTTGGTTCCAACAACGTTAGCTTGAGGGCGCTTGACAAGCTCCCAAACCTTGTTCCTTTCAAAGTTGTTGAGCTCCTCTTGCATGGCAACTACCCAATCCGGATCCCTTAAGGCATCTTCAACCTTATGTGGTTCCAAGGATGAGACAAAAGAGAAATGCTCACAAAAGTTTGCAACACGTGAGCGTGTTGTTACTCCTTTTGTGATATCTCCTAGAATGTTGTCAACGGGATGGTCCCGTTGAACACTTTGATGAACACGAGGATGCGGGGGTTGACCTCTTGAATTACTTGGTTCATCTTCTTCACTTTGGTCTCCCCCTTGATTCATGCCTCCCCCTTGATCTTCATTCTCATTATCACTTTGGGGAGCATCTAGAGGGTCTTCAACTTGTCCAATGGGGGTTTGACCTACTTCATAAAGAGGATGGTCACTTGAACTTTGAGATGGTTCTTGTGGACGAACATCTCCAAGTGCCATTTTTCTTAGAGCTTCTAGTGGAGGTTCCTCTTGATCAAGGGCATGTTGATCAACCTGCTCCACTTGAGAGCCATTGGTCTCGTCAAACACTACGTCACGTGCTACTTCAACAATTCCGGAGGATTTGTTGAACACACGGTACGCATGAGTGTTTGAGTCATATCCAAGCAAGAAACCCTCATCGGACTTTGAAGCAAACTTCGAAGTCCTAGGCTTCTTGTTGAGGATATAGCACTTGCTACCAAAGACCCGAAAGTAAGAAACATTAGGTTTCTTACCAATGAGAAGCTCATAAGGAGTCTTCTTGAGGAGGCGATGAAGGTACAATCGGTTCACGGCATGGCAAGCGGTGTTAACCGCTTCCGCCCAAAACCGGTCCGATGTTTTGTACTCATCTAGCATCGTCCTTGACATCTCAATAAGCGTCCTATTCTTCCTTTCGGCTATGCCATTTTGTTGTGGAGAATAGGGAGCGGAAAACTCATGCTTGATGCCCTCCTCATCTAGGAACTCTTCTACTTGCATGTTTTTGAATTCGGTGCCATTGTCACTTCTTATAGCCTTTATCCTCAAGGTGAACTCATTTTGAGCTCTCCTTAGGAATTTCTTGAGGACACCGGGGGTTTCACTCTTATCATGCAAGAAGAACACCCAAGTATATCTAGAGAAGTCATCAACGATGACTAGACCATACTTGTTGCCACTGATGCTAATGTAAGCAATGGGGCCAAAAAGATCCATATGGAGTAACTCCAGAGGTCTAGTTGTCGTCATGACATTCTTAGAGGGGTGTTCAGCTCCTACTTGCTTTCCCGCTTGGCACGCACCACATGGCCTATCCTTTTCAAATACCACATCCTTTAGGCCACGAACGTGCTCTCCTTTAAGGAGTTTTTGAAGGTTCCTCATCCCAACATGGGCTAGCCTTCTATGCCAAAGCCATCCCATGTTGGCTTTTGCCATTAAGCATGTGTCAAGTTGAGCTTTATCCGTGGTGAAATTCACAAGATAGAGCTTTCCCTTGAGCACTCCCTTAAAGGCTATTGAGTCATTACCCTCTCTCAGAACATTCACACCCTCACTAGAAAAGACACACTTATATCCTTTATCACAAAGCTGTGATATGGATAGGAGATTATAGTCTAGGGAATCAACATGCAAAACATTTGATAAAGTATGCGAAGATGAGATAGCAATTTTACCGGAGCCAAGGATTTTCCCTTGGCTATTATCCCCAAAGAAGATTCCTTCACTTGGGTCCTCGTTCTCCTCATACTCTATGAACATGCTCCTCTCTCCGGTCATGTGGTTGGTACATCCGCTATCCAACACCCATTTCGATCCACCGGAGGAGTATGCCTACAAAACAAGTTTATGCCTTCCTTTTAAGTACCCAAGCTGAGTTGGGTCCTTTCACGTTAGTAGTTAGGCATTTGTGCACCCACACGCAAGGCTTGGGGCTCTTGCGGAGTGGCCCAACATATCTAGCAAACACTTTGCCGTGTTTGTTCCTCTTTAGCACATAGGATGCATCAAAATCATGAAATAGAGGATGCAATTCAGATTTAGGCAATTTGTTGCTAGAGGGTGAGTTCTTTTCAATTTTAGTTGGTGATGAACTCCCCTTAACAAAGACAATCATGTCTTTGCCATACTTGGAGGTTTTGGCGTTATGCCTTCCACCTCTAGTATAGCCAAGACCATCCTTGACATGGGGAGGTCTTGTGTTGGTGTATGCACTTCGTGCATACGCCACCTTCTCCTTGTCAAAGATGGCACCCTTAGGTGCTTGTTTGCCTTGCACTAAGTTGAGTTCATCCTTAAGTTTAAGGATTAAGTTAGAGCACTTGCAAGACGGAGTTGCATTGGATGAGGCCTTTGAGAAGGTTGGGCTCTTAGAGGAAGAGGCTACATTTTTCTTGAGAGACTCAACTTGAGTCTCAAGGATTTTGTTAACTTTTGACAAGTTCCCAAGTTCCTCCTTGAGCTCAGTTGTCTTCTCCTCAAGAATTGAACACGTTTTCTTGCTTAGAGCAAGTTCATGTTCCAATGCCTTGCTCTTCTCTCTTTCGAGCTCAAGGAGCTCATCAAGCTCTCGACATCTCTCCTTCTCAAGGATGAGCATGTCATCTTGTCTATTGATGAGATCCTCCTTCTCAAAGATCTCATCCATAAGCAATTTCATCCTTCGCAAGGTGCTTTTGCTTATGTCCTTAAACATGTGTTCATTTTCACTAGCACTATCAAATTCGTCTTGCGAGGAAGTTGTGGAGGAGGGATGAGATGTTACCTTTCTCCTTCCCTCCTTTGCCATGAGGCAAGTAGGTTTGTAGTCGTCGTTGAGGTTGGGGAAGAGCTTGCTTCCTTTGGAGCTCCTCCCGATGGCTATGGTAGCCATCTTCTCCTCTTCTTCTTCGGAGGAGGACTCATCGTTAGAGTCCCACTCCTTCCCCAAGTGGGCTTGTCCGGAGGGCCTCTTCTTCTTGAAAAATTTCTTGTCTTGAGGCTTGCCCTCCTTCTTCTTCTTTGCTTCTTCATGTGGGCAATCAGCGATGAAGTGCCCATACTCGCCACAATTGTAGCAAGACCTTTTTGATTTGGGCCTTGCTCTTTCCTTCCCTTTGCCCTCATGGTTGTATCCACCTTTCTTCCTCCTCATCATTCTCCTGAACTTGTTGATGAAGAAGGCCTCTTCCTCATCGGTGTCGAGGCTCTCCTCATCACTTTCCTCTTGCTCCTTTGAAGAGGGTGTTGCCTTGAGTGCAACGTTCTTCATCTTGGAGGCGGTGAACTTTTGGAGGTCGTTGTAGAAGAGCGCCTCCTTCTCCATGATTTCATGGTTGATGATCCTCCCAAGGACCTCCTCCGGGGTCATTTGAGTGAACCCCGGGCTTTCCCGAATCATGGAGCACAGAGAGACGTTCCTAGGCATGAATGCCCGGATCATCCTCTTCACCACCTCGTGGTCGGTCCACTTGGTTCAGCCATATGATCGGCTCTTGTTGATCAGCACCTTCAGCCGGTTGTACATGTCTTGGGGGGATTCACCATCCAAGATGGCGAATCTCCCAAGCTCTCCTTCGATGAGCTCGATCTTGGCCTCCTTGACCACTCGGTTTCCCTCATGCGCCGTCTTGAGGGTGTTCCATATGTCTTTGGCCACTTGAAGACCATCGACACGGTTGAACTCATCTCTAGAGAGAGATGAGATGATCACACCCGCAGCTTGAGCGTTGCGGTGGATGAGGATGGCTTGTTCTTGAGTTATGTTGTCCTCATCCTTTGGAATCTCCACCCCGGTCATGACAATTTGCCACAACGCTGGGTTGAGTGACACGAGGTGGATCTTCATGTTGTGTTTCCACATACCGTAGTCCGTTCCATCGAATTGGGGAGGTTTCCCCAATGGGATGGACAGGTAGTGGTTGTTGGCGGCAAGGCGTTCATAGTTGAACCCTTGCAGGTTGTAGTTGGCTCCGCCACCACCACTTGATTGGTTTGACGGATCAATCCTGGAGATGTTCAACTTCTCCCGGAGCTTCGCCTTGAGTTGGCGAGTCTCCTCATCGTCCGTTGGCTTATCTTGATAAGCCAACGTCTCCTCACGGGTCGCCTCGTAGTTGCTGCTCCATGCATCGTCATTCACCACTCCGGCCATCTCTCCGAGTTGTTAGACTCTTTGTGGAGAGTCCTGCTCTGATACCAATTGAAAGTTGCCTAGAGGGGGGGTGAATAGGCTAATCGACCTGCAAATGACTTAATAAAACGAGATTAAATCACAGGGGGGCGGACTAGTCCGGTCAGGGGGCGGACTAGTCCGGTCAGCTTGCGTGAATAACCCTAAAAAGATGTTTCTAGCAAGTTTTAGGGAATTTTCTCTTTGCTACAAGTGAGTATATGTTTAAGTCAAGTTGAGCAACAACCTACACAAGAGCAAGTCAAGTTTCCACAAGTTTGTAGCAATGCGGAGTATGAAACGAGACTACCAACCCTAGAACAAAGTAATCAATAGAATGAATGCGAAGAACACAAGGGGGCAAGGATTTTATCCCGAGGTTCGATTCCACACAAGGAATCTACGTCCCCGTTGAGGAGTCCACAAAAGGACCGGGTCCAACAACCCTTCCCTCACCAAGTTTACCGCACGGGCCTAACTTGGTTCTCCACTAATCACAATGGTGATTACAAAGTTCGTTGGGGCTTCTCACAAACTGAGGCTCCCACACCACAAAGATGATCAACACAATAAAACAAACTCAATACACAGCCCACAAAGACTCAACGAGTGCAAGAGATCAAACCGGGAGCACAAGCGCGATGTTCTTCCTCTTCTCCACCTCACTAAACCCTAATCCACTCAAGAATTAGTTTTAGAGGGAAAGTAGGAAAGAAGGAGGCTTAGGAGTGCTCCAAGTTGGCTGTGGCGGCGCTAGGGTTTTTGTTTTTCCAAAGGTATTCGAAATGAGGCCGGGGGTCCTCCTTTTATAGGGGTCCCAAGCCCAATCTGCTGACTTCAGCAAAAGGGCGGACTAGTCCGGCCACTGGCCCGGACTAGTCCGGCCTAGGGGACCACTGACCTCTTTGTCAGGTCCCGACAGCTGACACACTATCGTCACGCTACCCGCCAAACTTCAAATTCAAACGGTCACTTCCAGAACGGACTAGTCCGGTCAACACCGGACTAGTCCGATCTCACACAGAGCCTTTTGCTCCGTGTGAAAACGGACTAGTCTGAGGACCACGGACTAGTCCGGCCCCTAGGGCGGACTAGTCCGGTCCTCCCAGACTTAGCCACAGAAGAACCTTTTCCTAGCCAACCCGGACTAGTCCGACCCCACGGGCGGACTAGTCCGTTCTCACTCAGGACCTCTTGGTCCGGTCCAAAACGGACAAGTCCGTGGTTTTGGGACTTCATCCCCAAAACCCACACACAGCTACCCGGACTAGTCTGGCCACAAACGGACTAGTCCGATCTCAGTCAGACCCTTCTGGTCCGGCCAGAAACGGACTTGGCCGGCCAGGAACGGACTAGTCCGGCCACCTGCACGGACTAGTCCGGCCCTACGGCCAGACCACTCATTCACTCATCTCTTTCATAGGTTTGACCTCTAAACCACTTTGAGCTCCCAAACTTGATCTCAATGCACTTTACACACACACCCTCTTATTACTACGGCTAGTCTAACTCAATCACGCTAGAAACCCTAGTTTCTACGCTTCGAGTTGACTCCGTTTCCTTCCTTTTCCTTTTTGAGGGTTTGCGTCTCCGATTGAGTCTTCACCTGTGCTAAGATCACTTGAGCTCATTAGCGACTTAATTGTCGTCATTAATCATCCAAAACCCACGGGGAACCTAGATGCACTTTCATTTATGTCAAACAACCATCGGGTTTTGAAAATCCATATTTTCCTAATCATGTTTACAAACTATCCAAAGCCTTGTATGGTCTCAAACAAGCCCCTAGAACATGGTATGATAGGTTAAAAACATTCTTACTTGAAAAGGGGTTTACCATGGGCAAGGTTGATAAAACTCTTTTTGTGCTTAAGCATGACAATGACTCATTATTTGTTCAAGTGTATGTGGACGATATTATCTTGGTTGTGCTTCTCATGATCTTGTGTCCAAGTTTTCAGCTATGATGAGTTCAGAATTTGAGATGAGTATGATGGGAGAACTCACATACTTTCTGGGGCTGCAAATCAAGCAAACCAAGGAGGATACCTTTGTACATCAAATGAAGTATACAAAAGACCTCCTAAGGCGCTTCAACATGGACAAAAGCAAGCCTCTTCGGACACCAATGGGAACAGCAACAACACTTGAACTTGATGAATATTGTGATCCCATGGATAAAAAAGAATATACAAGCATCATCGGATCACTTTTGTACCTCATGGCATCAAGACCGGATATACAATTCAGCGTATGTCTTTGTGCACGGTTTCAAGCGTCTTCATGTGCTTCACATCGTCAAGCCCTCAAAAGGATTCTCAGGTATTTACATGGAACTCAAGAATTTGGTATTTTTCTTCCGTCTTCCTCAACCGTTACTTTGAAAGCTTTTTTGGATGCTGATTTTGGGGGTTGTAGGATTGATAGGAAAAGTACTTCCGGTGCTTGTCATTTTATTGTTAATTCACCTGTTGCTTGGCCCTTTAGAAAACAAAACTCAGTTGCACAATCCACGGCTGAATCTGAATATGCAGTTGCTGCTAGTGCTTGCTCACAAATTCTTTAGATTATTCAAACACTTAAGGACTATGGGGTTGATCTACATAGTGTTCCACTGCTTTGTGGTAACACTAGTGCCATTTGCATTGCTAAAAACCCCGTGTAACATTCTAGAACTAAGCACATTGACATTAGGTATCACTTTCTCTGTGATAATGTTGAAAAAGGAAACATTGTGCTTCACCATGTAGATACCGAACAACAATTGGCTGACATTTTTACAAAACCTTTGGATTTCACTCATTTTTGTTTCATTCGCTGTGAAATAGGGGGTTATGCATCCTCATGGCTTACATTGAGGGGGATTTTTCAAACTTGAGAAGTCTATGTGTGAATCTGAAATTAAAATAATATGACTATATTATTTCATACATATATGACTTTGTGATTTCTTTTACATGTTGAAAATTCTTACTACATTACTCATGTTATACATTTTGTAGTTTTTTCCATGACTAGTAATTGGAATAATTACTTACACTAAATCTGGTCATGATCGAACTTTCTTGCTGTTTTGAACTTGTTGCATGCTCACAAGTGCTTTTAATAATAATCAACTATTCACATGTTGAGCTTTTATTATCAAATAAAAATGAGAAAAGATCAAGAGAATATGCATGCATCACACTTCTTCTTTTGAGATGGCTTATCATTGCACTTAGATATGAACTTGGAAGAAGTTGTGTATGACTAAAACCATGTCCTTAAGCTTCTGATTGTCAAATGACATAGGCTTGGCTTGGTTGGTTAGAATAAGGCAGATGCGCATATAATCTCTTGCAAATATCATATGATCTAAATTTGTGTTTTGAAAAATAATAAAATGCAGCAGCAAGTGTCATGCTTTCAGGTTTTCAAATAGTTAAGTTTGTGAGATCATGACTTTCTTAAATTGAAAAATTACACTTGATCTCTAGCATGGCTTACACTACTTTATGTATTTCATTGATGTGATAGTGTCAGTTATTTGATAGTATGACTTGGATGAGCTTTGTTTATATGTATATGTTATAATATGCTCATAACATTTGAAATTTCTCTTTTGAACCTTGCTGAATACATTGTCAAAGGCGGAGAGATAATAAGTATGCAAGGGGGATAAATTGATTACACATTGCACATATTCACAATTGTTTTGGCACAATTCTTCTCAAGGGGGGAATTTGTTTTTCTTCTCATTTTATCTCTATTTTACAAAGGGGGAGAAATTGTTTTCAAAACTTTTAATGTGAATAAGCCAATGTTCGGATTTTAAATGGTGTTGCCAATGCATTCATCAAGGGGGAGATTGTGAGACCTATGTGTGCTGAATACATTGGCTATGGCGATAAAAGTTTTGAATACTACCAAAACACCTTTATCGTAAAGGTACGATGATGGGTACGACTTGTTTTGTTTAGCTCCAGCATAGTCCGATGTAAGGTTTGACTTGCTTTGGCTAGGTCTGACTTCTTTGTCTAGGTCCGACTAGCTTTGGTAAGCTCTGGTTCAAGGTCCGGTTAGCTTTGACAAGGTTCGGAGCTTGATCGCAGTGGTTCCTCTTTTATCTTGCAATGATTCGTACTTGCTTTACATTGATAGAAAGATTGCTTAGTATTCATTTGCTAAGTTTTTGGTGTGTTTTGGTGGTTATGGTTGATACCATTTTGCTATGTTTTGCAACATGCTTATGTGAGGTGCTCACGTAAGATGTTGTAGTTTCAGAACTAACGTGAGTCAAGTCGAGGACTTTGCTCGTTGGTTGTTTATTCATGTGCAGGTGTTTCTTGAGTTCAAGACATGGCTGGTGATGAGATCCATTGAACTAGTCTTAGGGAGAAGATGAGGTTCAACAACCATGTTCAGGAGGAATTGTAGTTGAGTTGATCGGGAGGTCGCACAGCATGTTTGAATCAAGAACAATGCATATGAAGGTATCGTGGATGTCGTTGGAAGATGTTTGCACATATGCAAGGAGTCCATGGATGTGGCTACATGGTTTCGAGGCGTGATGAAGCGATGTGGACGTAAAGAATTGGTCGGAAAGGTCCAACCGACTAGGTTATGGACTCAAGTTGCAGCTGAGTCGTGTTTGAATCAAATATGGACAGATTTGAGTTGGTTATGATAGGATTTCATGTGGGTCACGAATTTGAGTTGTTTTAGGAATGTGAGATATGTTATTAAGGTGTTTGGAAGTCTTAAGATAGCTTCTACTGCATATAGAAGAGTCCTAAGCAGTTATGGAAAGTTTCGATTCGTGATTTGAGTAGGATTAGAGTCCTAGTTGAGTTTGGGTTGGACTAAGGGCTGGTTATATAAGCAAGGGAGCCCAGATCTTGTGGTGCAAGACTTCGGGGTTGTTTCTCTTGTGTTATATTGAATAAAGATTCTAGTTTAAAGGAACTTTTGTGCCTTGTTCGTCCGACTTGTTCCAAACAAGTTTTTCTCATCAAGTTTTCTTCACAGCACTACCTTTCTTCCGTGGTTTTATCATACCTTGAGTTTTACAGATCCAATTGACGTGATTATTTTTTATTTGTCTTCATAAATTGATTATCTATCATCTTTCAAAATTTCACGGTCATTGGATTTGTGGTTTCTGATCTACACGAGTTTCTTTGCAGCGTTCCAGAACTGTTTTTCTCAATTATGACAGATTGAACTTTGTTCGATCTTTCAATCGTAACTTGAGTTTCTCTCTACGGATTTGAGTGATTATTGTTGTGTCATCTTCGTGACTTGATTCTATTTGATATCTATCACTTTTTTCATGATGAAACACTTTTAGATTAGTCTCACACACAATTTCTTTAACAGATCGTTTTCTGCAGAAGGGGTTGGGATTTAATTGATTCCGCTGTGTAAGATTTTTTAATATACCATTCACCCCCCTCTGGTATCTTTTCACGTGCTCTTAGATCCTACATGGACTCTGAACCCTAACTCTACAAATCACAAATATTTCACAAGAGGTTGACGCCATACTTGGCAAAGTGAATCAAATGACGTCAAGGTTGCAATGTAGAGTCTAAGCTATGAATCATATAGCCTAGAGCGCAAGGAATCAAACAAAAATGAGTTAGGTCAACAAAATACCTTGAGAGGAGAAAAATGGATGAAATTAGCGGGTTAAAAGGTCAGATTAGTCCGGGATGATGTTCTCGACACTCTAAAAAGGTTGAACCACAGATAGAATGAAGATTTCTGTGGTGGAGTGGAAGAATCGCCAATAGAGGGCAGAATTAGCTAGGGCACGTGTGAGGTGAGTTTGAAAGAAGGTGAAGATTCGGGCGACGCTTGGGGTTTAAGTTCCCATGGTCCAGACTTGTCCGATATGGAAGACGGACTAGTTCGGTCAGTCGGACTAGGTCCAAACTACTCCGTATTCCGGACAAGTCTGGTGGTTGGGCGGACTAGTCCATTGTGGACTTGTCCGCAGCAGCCCGAACAGGTCTAGGAGCCCGGACTTGTTCGGCCTTGAGGGCGGACTAGTTCCTAAAAAACAAATTTCATATATATTGAGAACTTTACCAAGGATGATCCATATGGACTAGGTTTTTATAAATATTCTCAATGAATATGGCCAGTAAGGCACACGATTCAAGGAGACAATAATTGAAAATAATTTGAAAGAAATTTGAGTGAGACAAGTTTGCGCAAGCATGCATAATATTGAAGATCCTTCACTACTAACAATCAGATGTACAACATCTTAATCCACATTTCGAGAATCTAGGATATTTAGCTCATTCCTATGTTCGCAAAAGCATTTTTCATGTAGTGGCTTGGTGAAGATGTCGGCTAGTTGTTTTTCAGTTCCAACATGAGAAATGACTATGTCCTCCTTCATTGAATGATCTCTCAAGAAGTGGTGTCGAATGTCAATGTTTTGGTTCTAGAGTGTTCAACAGGGTTATGGGCAATCTTAATGGAACTCTCATTGTTGCATAGGAGTGGAATATGGTTCATATTGAGACCATAGTTCTTTAGTGTTTGTTGCATCCAAAGAAGTTGCACACAATAAGTTCTGGCTGCGACATACTCTGCTTCGGGTGTGGATAGGGCAATGGAGTTTTGTTTCTTAGATGACCATGACACTAGGGACCTACCCAAGAATTGGCAAGTCTGGAGGTACTCTTCATATCAACCTTACATCTGGCATATCCGCATCAGAATATCCGATGAGATTAAATTTTGACCCTTTTAGATACCATAGCCCAAGGTTTGGTGTATGAACTAAATAGTGCAAGATTCTCTTAACAGCGGTCAAGTGACACTCCTTAGGTGTGGCTTAAAATCTTGCACACATGCATAAACTAAGCATAATATCGGGGCTAGATGCACAAAGGTAGAGCAAAGATACAATCATGGAACGATATACCTTTTGATCCACGCTAGGACCATCTTCATTGAGATCAAGGTGTTCATTTGTTGCCATGGGCGCCTTGATAGGTTTGACCTTCTCCATGTCAAACTTCTTGAGTATGTCTTGTGTGTATTTGTTTTTACTTATGAAGGTGCCTTCCTTGAGTTGCTTGACTTGAAATCTTAGAAGGAACTTGAACTTCCCCATCATGAACATCTCGAACCTCTCTGTCATAATCTTGCTAAATTCTTCACAAAAAGACTTTTTAGTAGAACCAAACATAATTTCATCGACATATATTTGGCACACAAATAAATTATCATCAACATTTTTAGTGAAGAGTGTATAATCGGCTTTTCCTATCCTAAAACCATTATTAATAAGAAAGTCTCTAAGGCACTCATACCAAGCTCTAGGAGCTTGTTTGAGGCCATAGAGAGCTTTATGCAATTTAAAAACATGGTTAGGATACTCATTGTCTTCAAATGAGAGTGGTTGTTCCACATACACTTCCTCCATAATGGGACCATTGAGGAAGGCGCTTTTCACATCCATTTGATATACTTTGAAATCATGGTGGGTAGCATAGGCTAATAGAATACAAATTGACTCAAGCCTAGCTACAGGAGCAAAAGTTTCATCAAAATCCAAACCTTCAACTTGTGAGTACCCCTTGGCCACAAGTCTAGCTTTGTTTCTTGTTACCACAACGTGTTCGTCTTGCTTGTTGCGGAAGACCCACTTGGTGCCTACCACGTTGGCGTTTGGTCTTTTGACAAGCTCCCACACTTAGTTTCTTTTGAAGTTGTTGAGCTCCTCTTGCATGGCCATCACCTAATCCGGATCTCGTAGGTCATCTTCAATCTTAGATGGCTCCAAGGAAGACATAAAAGAGTAGTGAACACAAAAATTAGCCATACGAGATCGAGTCATTACCCCCTTGGAGATGTCTCCAAGAATGTTGTCAATGGGGTGATCCTGTTGAACGTTTTGATGAACTCTTAGGTGACACCTGTGGTCTTGAGTCAACTTCTTCTTCTCTTTCCTATTCGTCCCCCCCTTGATCATTGCCACTATTTTGATCTCATTGTCTTGGGCACGGTGATCTTGATCTTGATCTTGGGGGGGGGGGGGGGGGGGGGGGGGGGGGATTTACCTTGATCTTGTGTGTGAGGCACTCCTTGTGATGAACATGGATCACTTGCACTTTTTTTGTTCTTGTGGTCGTATATCGCCAAGTGACATCCTTCTTAGTTCCATGGAGGGTGCCTCTTCTTCATCTAGCACACATTGATCAACTTGCTTCACTTGGGAGCCATTAGTTTCATCAAACACCACGTCACGTGCAATTTCAACACAACCGGAGGTTTTGTTGAAAATATAATAGGCGTAGGTGTTTGAATCATAGCCAAGTAAGAAACCTTTATAGGATTTTGAAGAGAACTTCGAAGTCCTAGTCTTCTTGTTAAAGATATAGCATTCACTACCAAACACCCGAAAGTAAGAGATGTTCGGTTTGTTACTGGTAAGAAGTTCATACGGAGTCTTCTTCAATCAACGATGGAGGTAGAGGTGGTTTGTGGCAAGGCAAGCGATGTTGACCAATTTTGCCCAGCACTAATCGGACGTCTTGTATTCATCAAGCATGGTTCTTAACATCTCTATAAGGGTGTGGTTCTTCCTTTCGGCCACCCTATTTTGTTCGGTTGAGTAGGGTGCCAAAAACTCATGCTTGATGCCCTCCTCGTCCAAGTACTCTTCTACTTGGGTGTTCTTGAGCTCGATGCCATTGTCTCTTCTTATCTTCTTGATTCTTAAAGAGAACTAATTTTGAGCTCTCCTCAATAATTTCTTGAGGACACCTTGATTTTCACCTTTGTCATGCAAGAAAAACACCCAAGTGAAGCGGGAAATGTCATCAACAATAACTAAGCCATATTTGTTACCGCCAATGCTTATGTAAGCAATGGGACCGAAGAGGTCCATGTGAAGCATCTCCAATAGGCTTGTTGTCGTCATCACATTCTTTGCGGGATGAGCGGCTTCGACTTGTTTCCTGGATTGGCATATGGTACAATGCCTATCCTTCTCAAGGATGACATTCTTAAGACCACGAACGTGAACCCCTTTAGAAGTTTTGAAGATTCCTCATACTAACATGGATTAGCCTATGGTGTCACAACCACCCCATGTTGGTCTTTGCTATCAAGCATGTATCAGTTTTATTTGTAATAAAATCCAGAAGATAAAGCTTTCCCTTGAGCACACCCTTGAAAGCAATTGAGTTATCATTCCTTCTAGTGACAATCACGCTCTTGTTAGTAAACAAGCAATTATAACCTTCCTCACATAATTGAGATATGGATAAAAGGTTATAATCTAACCACTCAACATGCATTACATGAGAAATAGTGTGTTGAGGAGAAATGGATATTTTACCCATACCTACTACCTTCTTTTGTCTATTATCGCCAAAGTAGATACCTTGGCTTGGATCATCATTTTCTTCATACTGCACAAACATTCTTCTCGCTCCGGTCATATGATTATTGTATCCACTCTCTAGCACCCACTTTGTGCCACCAGAGGAGTAAGCCTACAAAACAAGTTTAACCTTTTGTCTTAGGTACCTAAACTCGATTGGGTCCCTTGAGGTTAGTGACAAGACATTTGGGCACTCACACACAAGATTTTGGGCTCTTGTGGAGTGGCCCAACATATTTAGCAAAGACAGCAAAATTTACTCTTCATAAGCTTATAAGATGTATCAAAGTCATGAAACATAGTTGACTTGACACTTTTAGCATTTTTAGCATCTTGTCATATTTAACAATTTCAAGAGAGGTAGATGCATGGTTTTCACTCTTGACTTGATGTGAACCTTCTTTGACAAATGCAATGTGCACCTTGTTATTCTTGAGGAGTCTAGCATTTTCCTTTCCTCCCCTAGTATAACCAAGGCCATCTTTGATCAAGGGAGATCTCGTCATCGAGTATGCACTACGTGCATACTTGATCTTCTCCCTGTCAAAGATGCCACCCTTGCATTGGGTATGCTCTTGATCTTTGCCATCTTAAGTTTATTTTTCAAATCAAGCACAAGATTAGCACATTTGCAAGTTTTGACTTTTGTTTCCACATTCGATAAGTTTGAGCTTGATGAGGTGGAAGAGGAGACACTTGACTTGAGAGTATCGAATTGTGCCTCAAGGTTCTTGTAAACTTTGTTCAAGCTTACAAGTTCATCTTGGAGCACAACATTCGAACTCTTGAGACTTATGCAAGTCTCCTTGCTCTTGGCAAGTCCAAGTTCAAGTGTCTTGTTCTCCCTCTCAAGCTCGAGGAGCTTCTCAAGATCAAGATTGTTTTGCCTCTCATGGACAAGCAATTCTTCTTGCTCATTGAGAAGTTATCCTTATCTAATATTTCATCAGAAAGCATTTTCATCCTAGTAATGAGATTTTTGTTCAAGCCTTTAAACATGTACTCATTTTCACTATCACTATCAAATTCATTATCTTTAATTGAATGCAAGGCAGTTTTAGTTTTGACCTTTCACTTTCCTTTCTTTGCCATAAGACATGTGTGACTTGAGGTCCTTCATTATCCCTTGTTTGGCAAGAGAGTTTTCTTCATGGTTGGCTTATTGATGGCGATGGTCGCCATCTCCTCTTCATCTTCGGAGGAGGACTCATCATTGGAGTCCCACTCTTTGCCAACATGGGCTTGGCCATTTGCTTTCTTCTTAAAAATATTCTTCTCTTGTGGCTTCCCATCCTCCTTCTTCTTCTTGTCTTCCTCCTTCTCGTACAGGCAATTCACAATGAAATGCCCGTACTCATCACAGTTGTAGCAAACTCTGTTGGTCCTTGACTTTCTTTTCTCCTTGCCTTTGCTCTCATAGTTGGACCCTTTTCTTTTCTTCATCATTCTCTTGAACCTTTTGATGAAGAAGCCATTTCCTCATCATCCATGTTCGTGCTTTCTTCATCACTATCATCATCTTCACTTGATGCTTGCACTTCTTTGCCTTTGGACTTGGATGATACTTTGAGAGCAACGTCCTTCTTCTTGGAAGATGTGACCTTGGCAAGGTCATTGACGTGATGGACTTCCATCTCCATCATCTCATGGTTGACGATCTTCTCTAGCACCTCATCCGGAGTCATCTTGTTGAAGTTTGGAATCTATCGAATGAGGGTCCATAGAGCGATGTTGCGAGGCATGAATGCTCTTATCATCATTTTGACCACTTCATTCCCTGTACACTTCTTGCATATGTACGCCCGACTCCTATTGATGATATTATTGAGCCAGTTGTACATCTCTTGAGGGGTCTCACCATCTTCCATGGCAAATCTTCCAAGCTCCCCATCGATCATGTTTGGCCTCCCGCACGGATTGGTTGCCTTCATGAGCAATCTTGAGAGTGTCCCAAATCTCTTTGACTTGCTACAACCCGTCCACCTTGTTGAATTCTTCATGGCTCAAGGATGAGTTGAGCACGGCCACTGCTTGAGCGTTGTGGTGGATTTGTTGCTCTTGCTCGGAGGTGACCTCTTCATCATCCACGGAGATATCTACACCTGTGATGTGACGTGCCAAATGATGGGGTTGAGAGAAATAAGATGCAATTTCATGTTATGCTTCCACATTGTATAGTTGGTACCATCGAAATGAGGAGGCTTGTCCAAAGGGACAGACAAGAAGTTAGAATGGGAATTTGAACGCTCATAGTTAATATCGAGTGTAGTCCTCTTGATTCTTCTTGAGCTTCTTCTCCTTCTCAAGCCTCCTCCTCCTCTTGGCCTCATCTTTCGCCTTTTGAAAAAGATCTGCAAGTCGCTTCACTTCTTCATCTTCTTCTTCGCTCGACACGTCGAAGGGAGGAGGTGTTGGCTTTGTTCGCTGGTTGTTGTCGATCTTGAAGGTAGAGGGTTTGATCCTTCTGCTTCATTCTTGGTGTTCTCTCCGGCTCCGGTGGTGTCTTGAATCGGCAACTCCTTCTCATCGTTTTCCCCCATCTCCTCTCCAAGCAGTTAAGCTTTAGGGAGATTTAGACTCTGATACCAATTGAATGTTGCCTAGAGGGGGTGATTAGGCTAAAAACATGAATTTACTTAATTAAAACTTAATAGCAACACAGGGGTGAACTAGTCTAGTCTGAGGGCGGACTAGTCTGGTCAGGATGAACAAGAATAAGAAAGGTAGTTTTGTTATGAGTTTTTCTACAATCTACTTGATGAGAAGTGAGGTATAACTGCCTAGCAAACTAGTAGATCAATTGCAAGTGATGGAAACAAGTATTGCTAAGTTAATCACAAGTTGCAATCAAAGAACGATAAATGCCCTAAAATTGATCAAGCTATGAACAAGTATAAAACGATGCAAGAAACGCAATGATTTTATCCCAAGGTTCAGTTCCACAGAGGAACCTACGTCCTCGTTAAGGAGTCCACAAAGGATCGGGTCTCTTTCAAACCTACCCTCACCTAGCCACCACAAAGCCCGACATGTTCTCCACTAAATCAAAGGATAAACACAATGATTCTTGGGGCAACTCACAATCTGAGGCTCTCGCGGAACCTCAAATCAACTTGGGATCAAAAATCAGCTCAAATCAACCCAAATCAACAACTCAAATTGAGAGAATAAACCAAGAGCTCAAGAACAATCATTTCCTTCTCTCTCTTCTCACAGATCCCACAAACCCTCAATATTCACTCTTAGGGCTCAAAGATTTGAGCAAGAAGGCTTAGAGAGGCTCTTGGAAGGCCATGGCGGCAGCTGGGTTCAGGAGTTGGCAAAGGAAAGTCGGAGGATACCTTTTTATAGGGGTCCCAACACTTAGTCGTTGCCAACAACTAAAGTTCAGACTAGTCCGCTCCTACACCCCGAACTAGTTCGGCCTGAGTGGATCACTGTCATCACAAAGACCAACCAATAAAGTCCCCACCACCTTTTGAGTTCAAAGGGTAACAAGACCCCGGACTAGTCCCTCCAACAATGGACTAGTCTGATCTCCCTGAGAACCCTTTGTTCTGGGTGAGAATAGAACAAGACTGGTCCAGGCGGACTAGTCTGACCTGCCAGGACTTAGTCCCTGCATCTGTCGGTACCCTAGAAACCGTACACCCCTTGAGGTTACAAAGATCTCAAAGGAAAGTCATCTACTTGGTTTGAAGACCCTCGGAGGCCCACATGTCAGACATAACCGGACCTGCTTCTCCAACATGGTTAATTCCTGGGTCGCCACGTGTACTATCAAACCGGAGCTACCGCCACAAGGGGGAAGCTCCGGGCCATGTACCGAAACGGCATCTCCAGACTTAACCCCAGACCGAGAGAAGCTCCAGACCTGACACGTGTCGGGTAGTCCCGGAGCTACCTGTTTCCACAGCAAGCTCTAGAGCTGCCGCGTGTCCGATCGTCGGATCTTCAGCTTCTAACCTCCGGAAGACCCCACAATGGCTCCGGATCTTCAAAGGAGAGCCAAGGACTTCAAGACCCGATTAAGTGTCATTAATGCCATATTGATGACACTTAAACGGACGATCTTAACACCAGTAACGGTGCTGTCAAAGCCCGTTACAAGATCATTAAGAGCAATTAAACGTGTATCAATACTAGTAACCGCCAGGGCCACATGTCGGGCCAGGCTAACCTGTAATGGTCTGCCCTTGTACTATAAAAGGACAGGCCGACGATACACATGGGGGAGAGAGACACACGTGCCTCATACACTCGTCACAAGCTCATACTGCTAATACAACACCAACACACCATGGAGTAGGGTATTACGCTCAGGCGGCCCGAACCACGTAAATTCTTGTGTCTCCAGAATCAATTCCTATTCACCTTCTTGAATCTCCGCGCGCCCACACCGAACATCAAACTCCTCTATCACTTTAGTAGTGTAGGGAGATCTGCCGGTTCAAACCGCTGACAGCATCCCACCAACATCCTCAAACAGACTAGTCTAACCCAAAATGGACTAGTTCGAACTCACATCGAACCTCTTGGTCTGTGCAAAAACGGACAAGTCTACTAGGGCGAACTAGTATGAGCCCCCAGGACGAACTAGTCCGGCCTTCCATGACTTAGTCCTAGAAAGGCTCAAACAAACTCATCACAGACTAGTCCGTCCCCAAATGGACAAGTGTGAACTCACTTAGAGGCTTTTCATCCACCTAACATCAGATCAGTCAGATGTGGCTGGACTAGTCCGGCCTCCAGGCCCAGACAAGTTCGGCCTTATCCTTAAGGCTGCCTCGAATCATCTCTCCAACTAAACCTAATTGGACTATGATCTCTTAGGTGATTCTCAATGATGAGTAGTTTAGGCCCGATCTTCTGAAAGGTAAAGGATAAGGCGATTGATGAAGATCTCGATGTTGATGATCTGCGGCACTCAGGCAACTCGAATATCCCTGTAATCACTCTGCTACACACGCTTGATCTCGCCAAGAATTCTAATCCCTGCAAGTACAATCGAGAACACAAGCAAGAACGTAGAAGACACAATCTGAAATCATGAAGTTGAGGTCTCACAAACCGTAGAACGTCGATATTATTAATCTAAGCAAAACCCATTGAATATGGTTGGTGGATGCAGTATTTAAAGGCTAGGGTTCAGCCAAAAATACTCTTAGATGCTTCCCTAACGGACTCTTATGAGATACAAGGCCCAATATAGTGGCGCAGCACCGGACAGAAATCTGGACTCGACTTGTTTCTACGGTTTCTAATGACTATTTTGGAATTTATATGTGGGTCAAGTGCCATTGGAAAGTTATCTTATCCTCTTTCCGTGCACATGTAGAACATCAGAAATGGAGTCTGTATGCATCTTGGGCGTCCGTTTTAAGATGTACTGCTTCTAGACTCCGAGCTGAACTCGAGTCCAAGTTATAAACTATTTTCGTCAACTTGTGGACGTTCCAGCTAGTTCTCCATGTTCCCAAGTCCTCCACCCATTACTATTTGATCTTCCCATTGTCCTAATAACAATTAAATAATTACATAGCAATCTATTCTCAAACTCACATGAAAAGGAAGTTAGGAACGAGTTCACCTGCTGATTTAGTAACCGCGCTCGTTCTCTTGTCATTGGTCCTTGTAGTTCAATGTTTGCATCCGCTGTTGTGATGTCCTCATCATCCTCTCCCTCTTAAATCGGAGTCGTCCTTGACTCAAGTTCATCTTCTTCTCCCAAGTATGGCCGCAAATCTAAAATGTTAAATATGAGACTAACCCCAAAATTGAGAGGCAACTCAAGCTCATATGCATTATCATTAATCTTTTCAACAATCTTAAAAGGACCAGCAGCTCGAGGCATAAGTTTAGACTTTCTCAAGTCTGAAAATCGCTATTTTCTCAAATATAATCACACCAAATCACCCGGTTCAAGTATTATTTATTTTCTACCTTTACTACATGCAATTATATACTTCTCATTCATCTTTTCAATATTTTTCTTTGTAGTTTCATACATCTTAAGAATGAATTCAGATTGTTGTATAGCATCTAAATTTATAGTTTCAGAAGGAGGCCAAGGTAGTAAGTCAATAGGAGCACAAGGATTGAAACCATACACTACCTAAAATGGACTTACCTTCATTGTGGAGTGAACGGATCTGTTGCGAGCAAATTCTATATGTGGTAAACATTCCTCCCACAACTTTAAATTTATTTTCAATATAGCCCGCAACATAGTGACTAAAGTATGATTAACTACCTCGGTTTGTCCATTTGTTAGTGAGTGACATGTAGTAGAAAACATCAATTTGGTTCCCAATTTATACCACAAAGTTCTCCAAAAATGACTTCAAATTTTTGCATCACAATCAGAAACAATGGTATTTGGCACACCATGTAAACGAACAATTTTCATCATAAACAAATCAGCTATGTGTGAAGTATTATCATTCTTATGACAAGGTATAAAGTGTGCCATTTTGGAGAAACGATCAACAACCACAAAAATACTATCCCTCCCCCTCTTAGTCCTAGGCAATCCTAAATCAAAGCTCGTAGAAATATCTGCCCAAGGTACACTAGGAACAGGAAGAGGCATATAAAGACCATGTGGGTTAAGGCGAGACTTAACTTTATTGCAAGTAGTGCATCGTGACACATAGAGCTCGACATCACGCGTCATCTTTGGCCAAAATAAGTGCGTAGACAGCACGTCTTCAGTTTTCTTCACTCCAAAATGTCCCATCAAACCTCCTCCATGTGCTTCCTACAAAAGTAATAGACGAACGGAGCTAACTGGAATGCATAACTTGTTAGCACGATAGAGGAGACCCTCTCGCAGCATATATTTATTCCAAGTGCTTCCTTCTCTACAATTTTCAAAAGCATCTTTCAAGTCCAAATCGGTAGGATATAATGCTTTTATTGTTCTCAAACCAAAGATTTTATAATCAAGGTTGGACAACATAGTATAACGTCTAGATAATGCATCGACAATGACATTTTCTTCCCTTTCTTATGCTTAGTGATGTATGGAAAAGACTCTATGAACTCAACCCATTTAGCATGTCATTTATTCAGATTTTCTTGACACTTAAGATTCTTCAAAGATTCATGATCGGAATGTATGAAAAACTCCTTAGAGCAAAGATAATGGTGCCAAGTTTGTAAAACTCGCACTAAGGCATACAATTCCTTATCATAAGTAGAATAATTCAGAGAAGGACCATGCAGTTTTTCACTAAAGAAAGCAACAGGTTTACCTCCTTGTACGGGAACGCCTTCAATACCAATGCCGCTTGCATCGCATTCTAGCTCACAGGTCTTGTCAAAATCAGGAAGTTGCAGCAATGGTGCTTGTGTAAGCTTCAATTTGAGAGCATCAAAAGCTTGTTGCTGCTGTTCGCCCCATCAAAACGGCACTCCCTTCTTCGTTAGCTCATGTAGAGGTGATGTAATGGTGTTGAAATCCCGCGCAAAGCGGCGCTAAAAACCTGCAAGACCAAGAAAACTACGCACCTGCATGACGGTTTTTGGAGCTGGCCAGCTAGTGATCACTTCAATTTTTTCCTCATCCATCTCAATTCCCTGTGAGGAAACAACATAGCCAAGAAACAAAACTCGATTGGAGCAAAAGATGCTCTTTTCGAGGTTACCAAACAAGCGTGCATCTCTCAAAACAGAAAAAACAACACGTAAATGATCAAGATGTTTGTTATATGACTTGCTGTAAATGAGGATATCATCAAAGTAAACCACCACAAATTTTCCAATGAAAGCACGTAAAACCTCGTTCATGGATCGCATAAAGGTGCTAGGTGCATTTGTTAAACCAAAAGGCATGACTAACCACTCATAAAGTCCAAACTTGGTTTTAAACGCAATTTTTCATTCATCTCCTAGTGTCATTCTAATTTAGTGGTAACCACTACGCAAGTCAATTTTTGTGAAGATGATAGCACCACTCAATTCATCAAGCATGTCATCTAAGTGAGAAATAGGATAACGATATTGAATGGTGATGTTATTAATCGATCGACAATCAACACACATGCGCCAACTACCATCTTTCTTAGAAACTAAAAGAACAGGAATGGAACAAGGACTAAGGCTTTCATGAATGTACCCGCGGTCCAAAAGATCTTGGACCTGTCGCTGAATTTCCTTAGTCTCCTCTGGATTCGCCCTGTACACTGCACGATTTGGCAAAGTTGCTCCTGGAATCAAGTCAATGTTGTGTTCAATGCCTCTCTTGGGTGGTAACCCAGGGGAATCTCGGAGGGAAACACATCCTCAAACTCCTACAAAAGGTTAGCAAGAGCATGGGGCAATGCAATAGACAATTCATGAAGTGCAAACATAGCTTCTTTGCATACTAAAGCACAGCACATCCCCTTAGCATCGAATAAATCAACAAGGTCAGATTTAGTTGTGAGCAATGAAGGTGATTTTAACTTAATGACTTGTTGTTTTTCATATTGTAGTTTTGTTGCTTTGCCATCACGAATTTTATTCTTCTCAAAATGCACAATTTCAGCAGGAGTCATGGGAAGCAAAGTGATTTTCTTTCGTTTATGCATGAGAGTATATTTATTAGTTCTACCATGATGAATAGCATCCGTATCAAATTCTCAAAGACGACCCAATAAAAGAGAACAAGCATCCATAGGCACAACATCAAAATCAGCAAAATCATTGTAAGAACCAAATGAAAAATGTATTCTTGCTGTTTGTGTTACCCGAACTTTACCGTTGTTGTTGAACCATTGAATGTGGTATGAATGAGGGTGTGCTCTTGTTGTCAAACCAAGTTTAAGAAATGAAGTCCGTGTTCACCAAGTTATTTTAGCTACCTCCATCTATTATAGTGTGTATATGGCAGTCTTTGACGACGAGAAACATGTGGAAGAGGTTGTGTCGTTGTAGCTTGTCGTCGGCCTCCACTTTGGAGCTCAAAGCACGCTGCACAATGATGCTCCTATAGTTCTCCGTCGTTGTTGTACCAAGTACCTCTTCATCAGAGTGTTCATCATTTGGATCTGCAATGTTAGTAGCAAGAGAATATTCATCTTCAACATTCGAAATACTATCATACCCGCCATCATCGCGTGCTATGTATGCTCGTTTGCTCGAGCAATCTCTCATCATGTGACCAAGTCCCTGGCAGCAGTCACACTTAATGTCAGAAGTACAAGTCGTAGAAGGAGTGGATGATGAAAGCTTGAATGATGTTGTCTTGCTACCCTCCGGCACACGAGAAGGTTTAGCAGCAGGTGTAGTTCGTTGGTCGCCATTGGATGGTGTAGTCGTTGCACGGAAAGTCGAAGATGGTGCTGTTTTGGATTGTGTAAACGTCGTACGTAGCATGAAGTTGCTCCTCGTGCGTTGTTGTTGTTGGCGGCCCTGCAAAACTTTTTCTACCAACATAGCAAGCTGAAACAATTCATATTCCTTGTAATCAACAATGTCCTGAATTTCACGTCCCAAACACCCATAAAAGGGAGCTATTTATCATTCATGTCCTCTACTACCCCACAATGCAACATGCCCTTTTGTAGCTCTTGATAGTACTCCTCTACAGATATGTTACCTTGGTCCAAACGCTATAATTTTTTTGAAGGTCTTGCTGAAAAGGGGGAACAAAACGAACATGCATAGCTTCCTTTAATCTATCCCGTATTGGAGGATCAGTTCTAGTTTTAACAAGTTCATTCCACCATATGATAGCAAAATCCCTAAACTCACTAGTGGCTTGACGAACTCTGTGTTGTTCAGGAAAAAGATGGGCATTAAATTTTTGCTCTACTATCATTTCCCAATCAAGATAAGCCTCAACATCATAAGCACCATAAAAGGAGGGTATAGTAAATTTCACTTTAGCAAAAGGGTCATCAGGAGGACATTATAATTGTTATGGTGATTACTACCTCCCATACCTTGACGATAAAGTGGAAGTCATGGCTGATGATTATGATCTTCCATATCATCACAAGCATTGTCTTCATGTCCCGCAGGAGGCAGTCGAGCCTCAAGATTGCCCATCCAAAAAACAAGATCATCAAGTTGGCGAGTCAAGTGTGCCAATGACTCCGCTGTTGCTACATTGTTTTTTGTGAACACCTCCGCCATATTGTTGATCATGTTTCACAACTCAACATTAGAAAGTTCATAACCAATATTTCTTGATATTTTTAGTAGTAAAAAAAACAACAGGAAGATGTTATCCCTATCAACTACCAAGGATAGTGGCAAAGTGAAAGGTGGAAGGAAAATAATCTCTCTCGCTCAAGCACCTTACCACACTCTTACAAGTGTTCTTACTGACACAACAGGTGGTGTGGACGATGAGATGAACCAATAAAGCATGGGATGATTGCAAAGATACCTGTTTTGCTCAAGAGAAAGTGGATCTTGGATGGCACAATATATGGTGGCCAATCAGCAGAAAACATTAACGGTTGAACAAAGTTGAATAAGAATTCAATATGGAAAATTGTTGCTGGTTAACCAAATGTTCTAGACCTAGCACAGCACAAGGAAGTAGCAAGGCAAAAGAAAGACAAAATGAAATAACCAACAATCACAGCACAAAAGGTATATGCCAATTTCTTGCATTAATATGCATGCTCTTTACTATATTTTTTATTTTTTGTAATATTTGTTTATATTTTTCCTGTACTCAGAAGCACGAAATAAGGAAGCAAACAAATTTGCAGCTCAATTGGATGTTATATGCGGCCTATAAAAAAGCAGGAAGATTCTTTAAAATTCATGTTGAAACTTCGAAGGTCAAATAGCCTATCTTCCGAGCAGAATTTGGGCAATCTAATTTCGCCAAAGTGAATGTGGCCTAGAGGGGGGGTGAATAGGCCTTTTTGAATTTTGTCGGAACCTACAACACTTAGCAACCAGATCAAATCTCAAGATATCGGACTAATCCGGTCGAGCGCGGACTAGTCCGGTGTGTACCGTCTAGGTTTATCGAATTTGATCGATTATCTTGATCCTAGGATGTATGCAGCGGAAATATACTTGTAATTAAAGTGTTACACCATTATAAACTAGGATGTACCATGAGTCAATCTTATATTAAACATTTCAACATAAAGTAAGCAAGATTGATTGAAACCCTAGATTGATATGAAGTATAAGAACGATGAGCGCAATGTAAGAACACAAGCGCTTTATCCCGTGGTTTGGTTCCCACAGAGGCAACCTACATCCACGTTGAGGAATCCACAAAAGGACCGGGTCTTCTCCAACCCTACCCTCGTCGGATCTCCACAGAGGTCAATTCTCTTCACTTATCACAAAGGGCAAATAACCAAATTCAAGGGGCCTTCTCACACGTTGAGGGCTCTCCAAGATTACAACAAGAACACCACCAAGAACACACTTAAAAGATTACAATGAAATTCACAGGAGTGTGTTAGGGAATCAAACCAAGAGCTCAATGAGTGATAAACTGTGTCTCTCCATGATCCAAAGTGTATCCTTAAGGGATTGATCATTGTTGCGTTTGATTTCATGGAGAGATGTGTTTTTGAGGCTCTTGCGAGGTGTGACGGCACAGGGGGTCGAGAGATTTGAAAGATGGGCCGTGTACACCTATTTATATGGGGTTCCCAAAAGTAACCGTTAGGATTTAGGAATATCGGACTAGTCCGTGGTGGACACCGGACTAGTCCAGTGTGCTATGTGTAGCAAACCCTAGGTGTCCCTAAATATTGGACTAGTCCGGCAGAGAGCGGACTTGTCCGATTTTGGTTCTGGAAATCTTCAGACTAGCCCGATGGATATCGGACTTGTCTGGAAAAGTGAAACCCTAAGTGAATCGGGGACAAGTCCGCACTTGGAGGACTTGTCCGATTTAGGTCAGAGGGTTTTTCAGACTAGTCCATGCTAATATTGGACTTGTCCAATTTTATGCAACTTGTGAAGTGTTTGGAGGACTAGTCCGCACTGAGGGGGGGGGGACAAGTCCGATTCTAGTCAGAGAGATGTCAGACTAGTCTGTGGTGATATCGGACTTGTCCGATCTTGTGCAGAAAGAAATCAGACTAGTCTGGTGTCAGTCGGACTAGTCCAGTCCTATATAAGTATGTGCAATGTGTGTGATTATTTGTGCTTGATCTCTTGGGGTGTGTTTCCTTAACACACTCCATACACAATGATCTACTACACTTTTTTTTTAGCTCTTTTCCGCATTACTCCTCATTCTCCTTTCTTTTTGGCACTTTGCTCATTTTCTCATTAAAACCTGTGCTCATCTCAACAAACTGGTTAGGATCTCATTTGCTTGTCATAAATCATCCAAAACCCACAAGGGATTTCTAGATGCACTTTCAATCTCCCCCTTTTTGGTGATTGATGACAACCAACTGAGATTTCACAAAATATGATGAAAAGTTGAGATTTTCATAAAGTGTGCACATATGAGTTTAAAAAAACATTAAGCAATGAAAACATGATCCATATGTGCAATATTTATGGTGGGATGCAGAACTAAGTAATA
The DNA here is from genome assembly GCA_036927565.1 of Tuctoria greenei. NCBI lineage: Eukaryota > Viridiplantae > Streptophyta > Magnoliopsida > Poales > Poaceae > Tuctoria > Tuctoria greenei. Next base: position 51,216,895 of record JAYESD010000001.1, on the reverse strand, counting down.
AAAGCAATAATCATGATTAGAATGACATAATTGACATCAACACATCAACAACAAGCATATATGTCATTCTTATAGCAAAATCACATATTTCATCAATTTCTCCATAAGTAGTTCAAAACATTGCATCACAGGACCATAAGTATCATAAGAGCATATTAAAAGTTTTACAACCCACAAAATAGACAAAAAGGCATAAAAAGAAGCTCTCCTCGCATCCTACAGCTAAAACCTAAGACTCCCCCTCAATCTCTCCCCCTTTGGCATCAAGACACCAAAAAGAAGGAGAGGATGGACCTGAAGTCTTCAAGCCTCGCTGTCGGTCCTCTCATCGTCTTCATCTTCATCTTCTGGCTGATGAGGAGGAGGAGGAACGGAGCCACTCGAGTCAAGGGCCCGAGCTCGATGTAATCAGAGTCAGAGTAATCAGAAATTACTGGAGATCCAATGGGCTCGATCTCCAGCTTTTGGCAAACCTGCTTCACATTCTCCTTGACATATCTCATGTCAGCGTTTCTTCTCTTGTTGAGCTTGTGGGCCTTCACCTCGGCCTTTTTGCAAGAGGCAAAAATTGCAGACAGATACTTCAAAATGCCACTTGGGGACCCCTTTTGAGGAGGGGCCCTAGTGGCGGGAGCAGCCCTAGCTCCAGCACTTGCTCTCGCTAGAGCCTCAGGGCTGGAGGCCAGAGATAGAGCAGCTTGAACACTTGGCTTTTGAGGCATCTGGGGCCTCAAAGGAAGGTGCTCCACATCCTTGACAAACTCTACTCCTGTGACCTTCTCAATCATGAACATCAGATAAGGAGCATAGCCACAGGACCTGTTCGGTGTGCAGGAGATGTTCACCATGTCATTCCGAATATAGACATTAAATCTTCTGTCTTTGCTAATGACCTTCATCAAGGTCCTGAGATACCCCTGCACACTTCCTGCATCCCCATCCTTGGGGGCAATTGTCTACCTTAGAACCCTGTTCAACACCACAAAGAAGGGCTTCATGTTCTTCGTGGAAGGAGGGTTGAACTTGGATTTGGGTTCATAAAGAAACTTCATCCTGTCTTTCTCGATGACAAAAATGTTGTGGATGATCACATTGTCATTGCTCCAGGTGTCAAGATGCAGCAATCTTGCAAACTCTTCATATGTGATGGTGTACTTGGATCCGGGAGTCATCCAAGTCGCCCGCTCTTCCTCGTCACTAGCAAAGTGACACGTCGCATAGAACTGCACGATGACCTCATCATTCCAATTGTTCCTGAAGGAGAAAAGATCCTTCAGGCCATGCCTTTCCATTGCCTCCACCACCTCAACAAAGGGTGAGCAGCCCTTCTTCTCAAAGTGGGCCCAATCTATCCATTGGCTGCGCACCACGGGCGTCTTCATTGGGAGATATACAGACTTGTAGAAGTCTGCATGGAAGTTGCTCCAAGACCTCCCATCAGTAGCTTGCTTGGGACGGTTGTAGCAATCAACATTTCTGAATTTGGTTGCCATGTCACTGCCCTTTCCGTCGAATCTCTCCTCTGCGGGATCCCTGGCCCCTTCCCTTGGAGCTGACAACTTTAGGGGGCCAATTGGGCCGTTGTAATTCCCTTGCCCTTGCCCTTGCCCTTGGCTTGGCGAGGGCCACCTCCAGCAGAAGCCTTGGATGCTGGCTTCTTCGCGAGCACCTTCCTTCGAGCCTGGGGAGGAGAGGGAGCCGACTCGGAAGGGCGCTCTTGGCGCTTCTTGCTAAGGCTCGTCGAGGACCGAAGCACCGCTTCGTGGTCCATCTCGGCCTCAAAATTAGAGAATTCTTCATTGGTGCTTGACATTGTCCTGAGAATGGATTTCACAAGGTGTTCATGAGAATAGATGACAAGGAATTGCATTGAGGAATTAAGGAGGTAGGGTTGAGTTCAGAAAAATCGGACTAGTCCGATGTACAGGCACGGACTAGTCCGGTTGACCGGACTTGTCCGTGCATGGGCTGGACTAGTCCGATATTCAACCTCTAGAACCCTAACTATGAGAAAAATGGAGTTGCTCGATGCAAAACTAGCCTAACAGCAATGTAATACATCAAGGACACTTGTATTAGGTGACAGAAGCTAGGCTATTCGACCAACAATGAAGAAAATGGAGATTTCTACGGTTCGGGGGAAATTTTTCCGAAAAATCGCTTGAATCTCGGAGAAGAGGGGGTTGAAGGGCGGGCAAGTCCGTTCAATCCCTAAGTGAAGGAGGTTGATATCCACCCGAACTTGGAGATTTTTTATGGAGAAATCGTCGAATCACCTTGGGGAGCTCGAGCGTGGAGAGAGAAAGCTTGAGGCAAGTGTGGGGTGAGAAAGATTAGGGTTTGGTGGCAGCTAGGGTTAAGGACGCAAAAAATCAGACAAGTCTGAAAATAATCGGACTAGTCCGAACTTTTCCAGAGACTATATCGGATTAGTCCGTGGTCTACCGGGCTAGTCCGTCCTAACCGACATTTTGTGGACTAGTCTGCACAGGCGGACTAGTCCCGGTAACCACAGACTAGTCCGTTGTCACCAGACAAGATGAGCATAGTCCATTCGTATATACTCGAAGGTACTAATTTAGAAAATAAGGAAGCAAATCAAATCATATAATATTGATGAATATGATCAGTAAGCATACAACAATCAAGCAATGATCATAATTCACCTAGATCTAGTAATTGACATAGTTTTTCGGAAAAATTGAGAAAGATGATTTTCACAACACAATCAATGAATTTTGAAGGTAGCATTCAGGTATACAAGCTTTCAAGCCACAGTCCGAGCATCGAGGATACTAAGTTCATTTCGGAGCTCGCAAAAGCATTTTTCATCAAGTGGCTTGGTGAATATATCGGCTAGTTGCTTTTCGATATTGACATGTAAAATGGTTATATCTCCCTTCATTGAATGGTCTCTCAAAAAATGATGTCGGATGTCTATGTGTTTGGTCCTGGAGTGCTCAACGGGATTATGGGCAATTTTAATGGCACTCTCATTATCACAAAGGACTGGAATGCGGTTCATATTGTAACCGCAATCCCTTAGAGTTTGTTGCATCTAAAGGAGTTGTGCACAACAACTCCCGGCTACAACATACTCTGCTTCGGCCGTGGATAGGGCAACGGAGTTTTGTTTCTTGGAGGACCAAGAAACTAGGGATCTACCTAGGAATTGGCATGTACCGGAGGTACTTTTTCTATCTACTTTGCATCTGGCATAATCTGCATCGGAGTAACCAATGAGATTGAATTTGGAACCTTTGGGATACCAAAAGCCTAGGTTGGGTGTATGAACTAAATACCGCAAGATTCTCTTAACGGCTATCAAATGAAACTCTTTTGGGTTGACTTGAAACCTTGCACACAAGCATACACTCAACATAATGTCTGGCCTAGATGCACATAAGTAGAGTAAAGATCCAATCATGGAGCGATATACCTTTTAATCGACGTTTAGTCCATCTTCATTGAGATCCAAGTGGCCATTCGTTTCCATGGGGGTCTTTATAGGCTTTGTCTTGTCCATTCCAAACTTCTTGAGTATGTCTTGAGTGTACTTAGTTTGGCTTATGAACGTCCCTTCCTTTTGTTGCCTCACTTGGAATCCCAAGAAGTACTTTAGCTCTCCCATCATAGACATCTCAAACCTATTTGTCATAATTTTACTAAATTCCTCACAAAAAGATTTGTTAGTTGAACCAAAGATTATATCATCAACATAAATTTGACAAACAAAGAGATCATTGTCAAAGTTCTTTGTAAAAAATGTATAATCTACTTTACCGATCTTAAAACCATTTTCAATAAAGAAATCTCTAAGACACTCATACAAAGCTCTAGGAGCTTGTTTGAGGCTGTAGAGAGCCTTACGCAATTTAAATACGTGGTCGGGAAACTCTTTATCTTCAAACCCGGGGGGTTGCTCCACATATACTTCCTCCTTGATTGGTCTGTTGAGGAAGACGCTTTTCACATCCATTTGATAGAGCTTGAAATCATGGTGAGTAGCATATGCAAGTAATATTCTAATAGACTCAAGTCTAGCTATGGGAGAAAAGGTCTCATCGAAATCCAAACCTTAGACTTGTGAATACCCTTTGGCCACAAGTCGTGCCTTGTTCCTTGTCACCACCCCGTGTTCGTCTTGTTTGTTGCGGAAAACCCATTTGGTGCCAGCGACGTTGGACTTGGGTCTTTCAACTAGTTCCCACACCTCGTTCCGTTTGAAATTGTTGAGTTCTTCTTGCATGGCCACTACCCAATCCGGATCCTTTAATGCATCCTCAATCCTGCACAGTTCCAAAAAGGATACAAACGAGTAATGCTCACAAAAATTAGCTATGCGAGATCTAGTAGTTACTCCCTTTTGGATGTCCTCGATGATGTTGTCGATTGGGTGATCCCTTTGGATGCATTGGTGCACTCTTGGGTGTGGCACTTGCTATCTTGAATATTCATGATCATCTGCTTCTCCCCCTAAATGGTTGCCCTCATTGACTTGTTGATTATTTTCGCTTTCTTGAGGTTGATCTTGTATGGAATCTCCCCCTTGATCATTGGCCTCCTCTTGTTGTTCATTTTCCTCATGCATATATAGAGGTGGCTCTTGTGGTCGAACTTCGCCTAACGCCATTCTTCTCGATGCTTGACAAGGAGCTTCTTCTCTATCTAGCACACATGGATCAACTTTCTCCTTTTGGGAGCCATTAGTTTCATCGAACACTACGTCACGTGCTACTTCAACAAGTCTGGAGGTCTTGTTGAAGACACGATATGCGTAAGTGTTCAAATCATAACCAAGCAAGAAACCTTCATCGGACTTCAAAGCGAACTTAGAAGTCCTAGGCTTCTTGTTCAAAATGTAGCATTTGGAACCGAAAACTCGAAAGTATGAAATATTAGGCTTGTTACCGGTGAGTATCTCATAGGATGTCTTTTTGAGTAGTCGATGGAGATAAAGTCGATTTATGGCGTGGCAAGCGGTGTTAACAGCTTCCGCCCAAAATCAATCTGAGGTCTTGTACTCATCGAGCATTTTTCTTGCCATCTCTATGAGGGTTTGGTTCTTCCTTTCGGCAACTCCATTTTGTTCAGGGGAGTAAGGAGCTGAAAACTCATGCTTTATGACTTCTTCATCTAGGTACTCCTCAACTTGTGTGTTCTTGAACTCTGTGCTGTTGTCACTTCGAATGTTATTGATCATCAATGAAAACTCATTTTGAGCACGCTTGAAAAATTTCTTCAAGATTCCTTGTGTTTTTGCCTTATCATGTAAAAAGAAAACCCAATTGAATCGAGAAAAATCATAAACAACTACTAACTAATCCATATTTGTTACCGCCGATGCTTATGTAAGCAATTGGGCCGAATAAGTCCATGTGAAGTAGCTCGAGCGGTCTTGTTGTAGTCATGACGTTCTTAGCGGGATGGGGTGCTCCAACTTGCTTCCCGGCTTGGCACGCGCTACAAGGCCTGTCTTTCTCAAAAACAAAAAACATCCTTCAAACCTCGGATGTGATCGCCCTTGAGGAGTTTTTGAAGGTTCCTCATACCAACATGCGCTAGCCGTCTATGCCACAGTCGACCCATGTTGGTCTTTGCAATAAGAATGTGTCAAGTTCGGCTTTATCTTTGTTGAAGTCAACAAGGTAAAGCTTTCCCTTTAACATACCCTTGAATGCAATGGAACCATCACTCCTTTTAGAGACGATCACACCCTCGTTAGTGAACAAACAATTATAACCTTTGTCACATAATTGAGATATGGACAGCAGGTTATAATCTAAGGAATTAACATGTAATACATGAGAAAGAGTGTGTTTAGATGATATGGCAATTTTATCGGTACCGAGCATCTTTCCTTGACTATTGTCTCCAAAATAGATGCCCTCGCTTGGATCCTCATTTGCTTCATACTCAATGAACATCCTTCTTTCTCCGGTCATATGGTTGGTGCAGCCACTGTCTAGCACCCATTTTGATCCACCGGAGGAATAGGCCTACAAAAAAAAATCATGCCTTGGTTTTAGGTATACAAGCTTGCTTGGGTCCTTTTAGGTTAGTCACAAGGGATTTGGGCACCCACACATGAGACTTGGTGTTCCCATGGCGTGGCCCAACATAATGAGCATAAACTTTGCCAAAATTACTTCTCATTAAGACATAAGATGCATCGAAAGTTCTAATAGCAACTGTTGTTGTTTATATATTGGACTAGTCTGGGAGATCGGACTTGTCCGGAGGACCGAACTTGTCCAAATCACGACCGGACTAGTCCGGTGATCATGCGTGTTGGATGCATTAACTTTGGATTTTCCAGTTTGAGAGGGTCTCCCCTTTACAAAGGTAATGTTTTCCTTGTTGTTCTTATGGCTTCTAGCATTTTGCTTTCCACCATAGGAATACCCAATGCCATATTTGACATTAGGAGGTCTTGTGGCCAAGTATGCACTACGTGCATATTTGACCTTCTCCTTGTCAAATATGTCACTTTGGGTAGGATGCTTATCCTTGGTAGAGGTAGACTTGTCTTTCAAACTGGTGTCAACTTTACCACATGAACAAATAATGATAGCTTTAGTTTTAAGTGGTTGAGAAGGTGAGTTTGAAGAGGATGAAGGGTCACCTTGCTTGAGTGACTCAACTTGTACTTCAAGGATCTTATTAACCTTGATTAGGTTAGCAAGTTCGTCCTTGATTGTAGTATTTGAGTCGCTTAACTCCAAGAAAGCTTCCTTGCTTGAAGCTAACTCAAGCTCTAGTGACTTGCTTCGCTCCTTTTCAAATCCTAGAAGCTTGTCAAGTTCAACATATTCCTCCTTTTGGGAGATAATCATGTCTTCTTGACGGTTTATCAACTTCTCCTTCTCAACGAGTTGATCAAGTAAAAATTTCATTTTAGCGGTTGTTTTCTTATCTAAGCCAATTAGCATATCTTCATTATCACTATTAATTTCACTATCACTAGAATAGGAATGCAAGGAAGAGGATTTTGTTGTTACCTTGCGTTTACCTTCCTTTTCCATGAGGCAAGTGTCGTTCCCTTTTCATGCACCAAGAGTAGGGAAGAGAGTGAACTTCATGGATGTCTTCTCGATGGCTATGCTAGCCATCTCCTCTTCTTCTTCGGATGAGGACTCATCATTTGAGTCCCATTCTTTCTCAAGATGCGCTTGTTCAACTTGCCTCTTCTTCTTGAAGAACTTCTTGTGTTGAGGCTTCGCTTCTTTGGTCTTCTTCTTGTTCTTTTCATATGGGTAATCAACTATAAAGTGGCTATACTCACCACAGTTATAGCATGCCCGCCTCAACTTTGGTTTTGATCTTT